>VDFB02000001.1:17476930-17801240 GCA_007258455.2 Sequoia sempervirens
TTTATAATTTACATTCAATATGATACAGATTATATTCTTACATATTTTTAAAATAATATAGATAACTTATTCAAATTTTTACGTCAAGTTGCCTAGCTCTGATTTTTCTGATTTTTTTGCCACTTAAGGGCCTATTTTTTCCATGATTATCCTGCACATACCCCAATGACTTACCACTTTCCCTTTAGTGGAAACATGCACAAAGACCTGCAAAAAATATGTTCCAAATTTCATGATTTTTCACTAGTTAGAACTTGAGATATGATTTTTTTAAACTCACTAAAAACCCTAGGTCTGAAACATGGTAACTAATAGTAATTTGACCATAACTTTAACAAAAGACAATGAAATCACTTAAAATCACTTACATTTGAACCTTAACACAAAATACTACATTTCCGTCCACCTCCATGCCTGACACTATGTCATACAGGTCTGTACCAATCTGTTCTTTGTTGTTTTTCATAAAATTGTCATAAAAATGAACAAAACACAATATTATTCTTGAAATCTTGCTCCTCAACATCTTGGAGTGTATTCTCTCATTGATTCAATATCAAGGAACTTACCAAAAGCAACTTTCAAACATTTGGTATAACTATGTCACTAAACTAGACATTTATGTTTTTTTTTGCAACTTTCAAATATGATATGTAAATAAAACAAACAAAAAGACCTTACATGATTACCATGGTCCTCTAGGACCTTATTATAGTTAGAAAAAATGTCAAATTTTCCTTTCAAAACACAAAGATGAAGCAAGAATACCTCTAAATAAGCCCCCCTTTATCTATGGCTACCCCCTCTTCTTGAAGTTTCTACCCCCTCACATAATTTTATTTGTACACCTTGACTATGTATTATAGTTTCTTTGGATTTCGGGTATGGGGATTTATTCTCAAAATCACAATCATAAGTATATCCAATGAGGAATCTGGTTATTAGTTTCAATCTCTATGGTGATTTTGAGATAGTTGGAGACAATGTTTAGGTGGGTTTGGAAGAGTTTTAATTTCTTAGGGACAACAAATGTTGGTGTCATAAACATAGTGCTTCCACCATTTAGACTTGAGAGGGAAGGATTTGAGGAAAAGTTTCTAAAATTTAGGATAGGAGAAAAATGAAATCCCATGACAACCCCATCAACTTGCACATAGACCACATCTTGGAAGGTGGAAAAAGTAGATTTTAAAAACTTTCAAAAGGGAAGAAAACTCATCATTTATTTTGAGCCTAACTAACTCAATGGAGTATTGGGTACATACTTTAGTAAAGAAGAACACCACATTGAAGTTGATAAGCATGTTTCCATCATCTAACTTTTTAGCCTTGATAAAGTCAACAAAATGGGATGAATCCTTATGAAGGATTCATATTTAACTACAAGAGGAGATATTAACTTAGGAAAGTGAGTAATCACTTATGGTAGGATAATTAGAGGTATAAACAATAGGTTTTAGATGAATGCTAGTCTTCTGAATTATGGGAGTACCATACATGCAAATAGTGTTTTCTTTACTTGATAATGAATGGTTCTAGGTGACATTATCAAAAGAGGAAAGGGAAATGACATTTTTCAAATTTTAAATAAATTTGGAGATCCAATCAATGGATAAGATATTATAATTAGTGTTTTTATTAAAATGATCAAACATTTTGATAACATAATCTTGCTTGTTTAGGACATTCTACTAAGGCATGGCATATTTGAGAGCCATTGCACAATCATGCCTAATATCATTGGGTAAGAAACTAGGTGGAGATCGAATGAGATTTCCAATTTCAATTAAAAAAATGAACTTAGGAAAGGGACCATGAGTGATGGAAAAGGAAACAAAATCCCTTAAGAGTCCAAAACTAAGTAGTGTACAGTTGCAAAGGGGTGTAACTTTCATTCCACAACTCATGTGACCAAACAGACTATTCCAACACACCTAGGTAGGTACGTTTAGCCTATGCATGGTCCTCTTTTTCACCTAAATACACTGAATCAGTTTAACCTATGTTCAACTGGCTCAATCTCTTAAGGTTCTATTAGAACTGTCAAGAATTGATATTTTCACATGTTGATTTTACTCATAATCTTCCAAGTGGGTCCAACCTTTGATGCATTTCCCTCTTCGTGCATATTTTCCTCATGCCCTGCCATTTTCTTCCTTTGAATCCATCGAGTTATGCATATTCTTCATTCTGGTTCATGTCGGCATAGGTATCCATATGTCTCCCTGACCTGTGTATGTTCCTTATTTCTTTGTTGCAGGTTGTCGATGAGACTTTCTTCATGTGATGGTGACGGTGGAAACTCTTGTCGGCGTATCTTATGACTTTTAGGCTTACATCTTGCTGAGTTTCTGATGTTCTGGTGACAAGTGCATTTTGACTCGTATCGGCATATGTTAAGACTATCGGCAAGGGGTCTCACCGATTTCTACTTGTTTCCTCGACTATGAGTGTGGTGGTTCATTGGCGAAGGTTATAGCTATCGGTATTATGTCTTGGCGAGTGTCTTGGTCTTGCTGACAGAGTGAATATGGGGCTTTCAGTGTAACTATTACCCTCTCTTGGCGACCTCAGGTGATTTTTGGTGAAACAGGGTGTTCTCTGCATAGCGTCTTACCGAGGGTTGAATGTTATAGCGATATGAGGGTCTTTGTCGGCGTAGGGGTGGTGATGTCTTGGCGATACATATGCTCGAATTTTTTGGTACAGCAATGTGGATTCTACAAAAGGTTTCCCCGAATGTGATGGGCTATACCGACATACATGTGGAGGTTGTTTTTTGGCAAGAGTTTTCTCTTGTCTTGGCGATGCGGAGATGGTTGAGACCTTTCGGTATAACATTGTAATTTTGGTATATGGTCTTACCGACGCCATTGAGCTACAACGACAATAAGTGAATGCAGGGGAGCATCGGCATAAAGGGTCATATGTCACAGTAACTTGGGAGAAAGAATTGTCTTCGGTGAAGCTTAGTGAAATCTCTATAACATCTCCCTGAAGGCAATGACCTATGGCAACATTTCTTGTTTTCAGCATAACGATAGCCCGGTCTCAGCGGCATAGAGTTAGTAAGGTGACTTTCGGTGAAACTCATAATGGTCTATGTGGCTTCTCCCTGAATGGATATTGTCTTGGTGAGGGTGTTTTGGAATTGTTTGTTGGCAAGAGTGTTGGTGACATATGAAGGATAAAGGACCCTCGGTGTAGCTCGATGAATTATATATAGCGTTTCACCGACCCGAGTAAGCTATAGCAATACACAGTGGGAACAAAAGCTTACTTCCTGACTTTGATATAACATGTGCACGGTCATGACGAACATGGAATAGGGGAACATGGGCGAATAACGATCAGCATTATTTTTCCTTTATCATACCTTCGTAGATGTCTCAGCGAATATGATAGCAGGGATACAAGCTATGCGACAAGCGAATGAATTGCTTTCGGCAGGACCACTTGCATCGTCTTGCCGACTGTATACTGGTGAAAATGGAATTGCAAGTCACTATGGCCAACATGAGTCTACCTGAATAACCGTTGCAGGTCGACATACTTTGAGCCCAATTTTCATGCTAGGCCGACATGATGTTTTATCTTGTTATTTTTCTCATGCTGGTGTATAAATAGGCATGTTGTAGTTGTTAATTGATGACCAGAGATCAAAATTTTTGATATACTGCAAGTTGATGCATTAGAATAAAATTATAAAACTAGAGGCTATTATTGCATGATTTTCACAATGGAGGTATTTATGAGATTCAGTTGATGTTGCTGCATTTCTTTTGGTATCAATTATCTGTTGAATTAAACGAAAGATACTGCTAAGTTGTCTCCATGATTGATTTCTCTGGTTGTTTAAGTTGACATAACAAGTTTATTTTCAACTTGTCAATACACAATTGTTGTATTCGTGTGATTAATCAATTGGTTCAGATTAAATTCTTTTATTGATCACAGTAATCAAAGAGATTCATTTTGGATTATTTAAGTAGAACTTAGTAGTCACAATACTGCATGTTCATACAAGTTATGAATAGATTATATGCTAGATAATTTGTATCTCATCCAAAGAGTGTTTCTCATCTTGATCTTGTTTGACTCCGCCTACCCAATAAGGCACTAGTCTCTGCATATCATCATTTTGAATTCACTTAATTTCTTTACATCTATTAATCAAGCATTTTAGGATTTAGATTATAAGAATTGCTATCAAGTTTGGTTTCATTTTGTTCACTATAATCTGCCATTGTGAACAAAGCATTTCAAAAAGATAATCGTAAGTCAAGTCTACATTATTCAGAGAGGTGCACCCGCCTTGGTCTTGTAGCACCAGAAGAGTAGAAGGTTTGATTGCTTCAAACCTTGTTATGTTACCCTAAAGCGTATCAAGAGATTGGCGGCCTCTTGAGGCATTCTGCCTGCATTTTTGAGAGCTAACAAATTGGTGACTCTGTTGGGGAATAATTAGAATCAGAGCCTTAATCATAGAGTCAAAAATATTGCACAAACTCCACTAGGGGACTAAAAGTAGTAAACATTTTCTCACTTTCTGAAAAGTGAGTGGCGACTTTGGTAAACATTTTGCAGTTGTGCAAAAATGAATGGAAGAAGATCTCAATACAGGGGAGTTCATTCTAGAGCTCCTGCTGATAACAGTAAATGGACACACAAAGGTGACAAAGCTGACAAAGGAAAAGGAATAAATGAAGATATGTGCATGACAGATAAAGATAAAACATTTAATGCGCATCTTGAGACTTATGATCATTATGACACATGGAGAAATGATTCAAGTGCAGAACCTTGTACTCCTGAAGATCAAAGAAATCCTTTTTCTTCTCATGATTCTTAGAAATAGGTTGAGTTTGAAGCTAGGAAACGAGCCAAGTTTGAAGCTGAAAAAGAGGTTGAAAGAATCAGAATCCAAAACCATGAGCTCTCAATCTCTGATAAAGCAAAAGCACTGTTGGAACAAAAGGAGAAGAGAATAAGGGAGTTGGAGGCTAAATTGTAGAAGACCCAACTTAATGATCAAACATCTGGTGGCCCAAAGTATGTCCCACCTCACAAGTAGGGCAGTTATGGTGTAGGGCCTTCTGGTCCACCTGTATCTCCTCACTGTCAGGGTGGGAATCACTACAAACAGCCAAATAATCCTTCTCATATTCCCCCACAACATACAGGTATGTATCCACCACCTAGCCAGAATTATATCCTACATTATAATGCTCAGTACAATAATCGCATGCCTTAGTACCAGCATCCACCTATGCCTCCCCCTCCCCAATATGTAGTAATGATTAGGTAGTTTGATTTGTCAGGTTTCAATCCATGCCCTTACCCTATGGATGGTAGTTGGAGAGGTATGATTCCCAAGTTTGCAGGGAACAATGCAATTTTTGTTGAAGAACATCTAAGGAATTTCAATATGTCCATTCAAGACATAGGTACGCCACATGAAGATTTGCATATGAGGTTGTTTATGATGTCCCTTATTTAAGAAGATAGGGATTGGTTTAACAGCTTGCCTGAATATTCAATTAATTCTCTCCAAGTGTTTCAAGACAAATTCTTAGAACAATTTAGGAATCAAAGTGCTCCAGATGCAGCTCTTCATGAATTGGTAAGGATTTAGAGAAATCATAATGATTGAATTTATGATTTCAACCGTAAATTCAACAAGCTGCATACTAAGGTCCCTCCTAAATCAAGGTTGTCAGATTCTACTACATTAAGTATGTATTTAAGTGCATTTGATCCCAAAACAAGGTACGAACTGAGAAATAGATTTCCAAGGGACTTGGCTGAAGCACAGAAAATTGCCTTGACAATTGAAAATAACAGAAAGGATATGGGTATAGTTAATAAGAGAGACAACCTCAGGCCTCCTCAGCAAAGCATTAATTATTAGTATAGACAAGAGAATACATACAGGAATGAGAATAGGGGTGAAAGACCAAGATTGCATGATATGCCTTACAATACAGATTGGAAAAATGAAAAACCTATTGTAGCTAGGCCAAGAGACAAGGAGACCCCTGACCCATTGAGCAAGAAGGCAGCTTACATGATGACTAATAATTACTTTTGTGAGGTTTGCAATTAGCCACATTCTCCAGATTACTACATTGTGGCACAAAGAATGCAGAAAGAGGGATTACTGAGGGAAAATAATGAGGAAGATCACACCGTATGTTTAACTTAAAATGTTCTTCATTATGTTGAGGAAAGGGATGCTTTTTTCGAGGATGATGGCAATGAATATGATGTCTCCAATCAGAAGTATAATGTTCATATGGCTGAGCAACATATTTTTTATGATTCTGATGAAGATTACATAGAACCACATCCTATTGAGACACCTTTTCAATACAATGTGAGGAGACCTACAGTAGATGAAATAAAAATAATTACTATTGCTGTAGTTGAACAAGCACGAAGTAAGTACTGGTTGAGAAACAAAAAAGTAAATGAACTAGATGGAGTTCCTGGGGGAATCTTTATAAAAGATTAGAAGACAGCATAGGAAAATGTAACAAAGTCAGGAAGTGAGCAGCATGATGAAATTAAATAGAAATCAGTCTGGAATAAGGAAGTGAAGGAATTAGATAAAGAAATACAGACACTTGTGTAGTCTAGTAAAAAAGAAAAAGATGAAAGCAAGAAAGAAGCGCCAAAATTAAAGAAAACTGTCAAGATGGAGGGCTCTTCTTTTGATTTTGCTCAGGCATTGTCCCAGGTAAAACTATTTGTTCCACTTCTTGAATTAAAGAAAATAAAAGGGTACAGAGATGATGCTATTTAGTTGATTACAAATGGGAATAAGAAAAATATGAATTGTGAAGAGGTCAACAGGTAGGAAAAGGTAAGTAATTCTGAGGTTTGCTTGAATGATATATTATCAACTCCTCCACAAGTGGATCCATTCTTCACCACATTGCTTATAAATAATAAATTACTGAGGAACTGCATGATTGATTCTGGTCCTGCTATAAACATTATGCTAGTAGGAGTAATGAAACAACTTGGCATGTGGGTTGATACCTATGAAGGGAAGTGCTATGCAATGGATAACCGACCTGTTCCTATGGTTGGTATTATAAAAGATGTTGAAGTCAAATTGGCTACATATCCGCAGGCAACATATAATATAGACATAACAGTTATTGATACTCCTCCTCAATTCAGGATGGTTTTGTCAAGACAAGGGACTGCAACTATTGGTGGGAATGTTCAATTTGATTTATCTTATGCTACTATACCAGTGAATGGTCAGGAGGTCAAGTTATACAGAGAGCCAAGAATGAGCCAGAATGTTGAAAGTGTGCCATAGGATCAGATCAATTTTTTCTGTGATGTTGATTTGGGGAGTTTTAGGATTGAACCAACTCAACCAGAATTAACCAATAGTGATCCAATTGAGAAGCATGTTGCACTTGATTGCAATGGTGTATGGAAGATGTATTTTGATGGGGACTACAGTCAAGAGGGTAATGGAGCTAGGATTGTATTTCGTTCACCTGGAGGTATGACTCTTAAATATTCTTTCCTGTTAGCATTTGAATGTACAAAAAATGTGACAGAATACAAAGCTTTATTGACAGGTTTGAACATAGCTATGAAACACAAGATTAAGTTGTTATCTGTCTATGGTGATTTTGAGTTGGTTGTTTCACAAATTAAATCAAAGTATGCAACAAAACACAAGAGATTAAAGCAATACAAGAATGTTGTATGGGACACAATTGAATTATTTGATGCCTTCTCAATTAAATGGATTGACAGGTCTAAAAACATAATGGGAGATTTTTTTAGCAAATGTAGCATTGAAAAGAGATGATATCACGCTGGCTAGTGTATAACAGGTTGAGTTCAAGACAAGGCCTGCTATTCCTAATAACATTTACAGCTGGCAAGTTTTTAATGATGATGATGATCTTTTGAAGTTTCTTCATTGCATAGATCAATATGAAACTCAGGAGATTGACTTCAATGCTTTTGTTGAGGAAGTAGATGGCAAACAAACTGTGCTTGGCAAGGAGATCTTGCAGCTCAAAACAAATAAATTGCCTAAGGGTCTAGTGGCATTGGAAATGGTATATGATGGAAATGATAGATCTCTAATGAAGCAAACACCAGTTAGAAAGGAAGATGTTGAAGAGATTAAGTTGGGGACTGATATAGCTCCAAGAAAGGTATACGTTGGAAAGAAGATTAGCCCAGTAATTAGGCGAATGCTAATTGAATTGTTGAGAAAGTACAAACATGTGTTTGCTTGGTCATATGAAGATTTGAAGGCTTACAGGTAGGGTTTATTTCAGCATAAAATTCCATTGAAACCAGATGTCAAGCCTTTTAGACAAAAGCAAAGGCCTATAAATCCAAGTTTGGAGCCCAAGATGCAAGAGAATTGACCAAGCTCAGGGATGGAGGAATTATTAAACCAATCAGACATTCAACCTGGGTTTCAAATCTAGTTCCTGTGAGAAAAAAGAATGGTGACATTAGGCTGTGTGTGGACTTTAGAAATTTGAACATGGCATCTCTCAAGGATAATTATCCTTTGCCCAATATGGAATCTATTTTGCATAGAGTAACGGGGTGTGAATTTTTATCCATGATGGATGGTTTTTATGGATACAATCAGGTCAAAGTCAAGGATTCTGAGCAATACAAGATAGCGTTCACAACTCCTTGGGGAACATATGTGTACATAAGAATGCCATTTGGTCTCACCAATGCTGGAGCGACTTTCCAAATAGCCATGGATGTTGCATTTGCTGATTTGATTAACATTATCATGGTGGTGTACCAAGATGACTTGACTACTTATTTGAAGAAGGCTGAAGATCATGTGTGACATCTTGAAAAGGTATTTATAAAAGCTCTTGAATATGGCATTAGTTTAAGTCCAAAGAAGTGTCATTTTGTAGTCACAGAAGGTAAACTCTTGGGTCATATTGTTTCAAAAGAAGGAATTAAAATAGATCCTGAGAGAGTTGAAGCTATTGATAGAATTCCTATTCCTAAAACTGTTAAGGCAATATAATCGTTCTTTGGTCAAATTAATTTTGTCAGAAGATTTGTTTCTAATTTTGCTAAGATCATTAAGCCTATATCTAAAATGTTGAAGAAAGGACAAAATATTGATTGGACTGCTGAAGCCTTGGATGCTTTCATGTCTATCAAAAGGGCTACCAAAGAGGCTCCTGTTCTTAAATCTCTAGATTTTACACAGCCTTTTCAGATTTTTTCTTTTTCCTCAATGCATACTATTACTGCTGTTATGTTACAGAAGAATGTGGATGGTTATGAACAGCCTGTGTCTTTCTTTAGTAAATCATTACAAGGGTCTAAATTGAAGTATGACATAATGGAAAAACAAGCATTTGCATTGGTGAAAGTTATAAAAGCATTCAGACCATATCTTGTAGGAGCCAAAGTGATTGCTTATGTCCCTCATGCTGTTGTCAAAGATATTTTAACACAATCTAAAGTCACAGGGAAAAGATGCAGATGGATCAACAAGATTCAAGAGTTCGACATGGAGATACAAATCACTAAGCTAGTTAGAGGGCAAGGTTTGGCAAGATTGATGGTAGAAACCAATTTTGAGGCAAATCAAATATGCAATGTTGAAGAAGGGTCTACAATCACAAGTATTGAGCACACCCCATGGTATATTGATGTTATGCATTACCTTAAATACATGAAGTGTCCAGATGGGCTAAGTGACAGCCAAAAGAGGACTTTGAAATTACAAGCCTCAAGGTATGTTTTCATTGATGGAGATTTGTTTTGGAAGAACAAAGATGGTGTATTATTATTATGCCTGGATGAATCACAAGCCAAGCATGTTCTAAGTGAAACGCATGAAGGAATTTGTGGAGGTCACTACTTAGCAAAGACAACTGCACACAAGATTCTCAGGGCTAGGTATTATTGGCCAAATTTTTTTAATGATTCCTTTACACATGTGAGGAAGTGTGAAGCTTATCAAAAGTTTTCTGCTAAATTGAAGTATCAGGGTGCTTTGCCACTGCGACCTTTGCAAGCTGATGCCCCTTTTCATCAATGGGGAATTGATTTCATTGGAGAGATACATGAGAGATCAAGTGGAGGACATAAATGGATACTAGTTTCCATTGATTATTTTACAAAAATGGGTAGAGGCAGTCCCAACCAAGTAGGCTACAAGTAAAGTTGTAACAAATTTCTTGATGGACAACATTATCACCATATTTGGTACACCAGTAAGGATAATCATAGACAATGGGATGTGTTTCAAGTCAGATGAATTCAAAATCTTTTGTGATAGTTTTGGTATTACTATCTCTTATGCAGCCCCCTATCATCCCCAAGCTAATGGTCAAGTAGAATCTAGCAATAAAATCCTTTTGAAGATTATAAAAAGGATGCTAGAAAATAATAAGAAAGCTTGGGATTCAAAGCTAAAACTGGCTGTGTGGGTTGATAGGATCACTGTGAAGAAGGCAATTGGAAAATCACCATTTGAATTAGTATATGGAGCACAAGCTAGGATGCCCCTGCAGGACTTGTTACCGGTCTATAAGTTTGTTTTACAGGAAGATTTGGAAGTTCCTGAGCCTATGGAAGATAGAATGGAACAACTTGCTGAGCTTGATGAAGTAAGAAGAGAGGCCCAAAGTCAAAACATGAAGTTACAGACACAGATGAAATATCTATTTGATAAGAAGGCAAAGAATAGAAAATTTGAAGAGAATGACTTGGTGTTAATATGGAATGCAAGGTGTGAGGATAAATGAATGCATGGTAAATTTGAATCCTTCTAGCTGGGACCATTTATTGCCAAAAAAGGGGGTGAAGATTCATATTATTTGCAAAACATGGTTGGTGAAGATTAGGAATTGCCTGTTCATGGCAATTCTTGAAGCTTTTCTTCTCTTGAGCATCATAGAGGATTAAGGGTTACCAGTGCATGGACAACTCTTGATGGTCCTCTTTAAAACTATTTTCCATGCACAGTAGTTTAGGTTTTCATACATTTCCACTTCACTTCCATTTTGCATTCATTTTTCATCCATTTCCACTTTCATTTTGCATTCTCTGCATTCAGTTCCATTTCCATTCATTTCCATTCATTCCATTCTCTGTCTAGTCTACTCACCCAAAGATTCTGGATCCTTGCAATGATCTGACTATCATTCATCCCCAGATGGAGCCACTATTATAACTATCAAAAATTGATATTTTCACATGTTGATTTTACTCATAATCTTCCAAGTGGGTCCAACCTTTGATGCATTTCCCTCTCTTCGTGCATATTTTCCTCATGCTCTACCATTTTCTTCCTTTGAATCCATCGAGTTATGCATATTCTTCATTCTGGTTCATGTCGGCATAGGTATCCATATGTCTCCCTGACCTGTGTATGTTCCTTATTTCTTTGTTGCAGGTTGTCAGCGAGACTTTCTTCATGTGATGGCGATGGTGGAAACTCTTGTCGACATATCTTATGACTTTCTGGCTTGCATCTTGCCAAGTTTCTGATGTTTCGGCAACAGGTGAATTTTGACTCGTATCGGCATATGTTAAGACTATTTGCAAGGGGTCTCATCGATTTCTACTTGTTTCCCCAACTATGGGTGTGGTGGTTCATTGGCGAAGGTTATAGCTATCGGTATTGTGTCTTGGTCTTGTCGACAAAGTGAATATGGAGCTTTTGGTGTAACTATTACCCTCTCTTGGCGACCTCAGGTGATTTTTGGTGAAACGGGGTGTTCTCTGCATAGCGTCTTACCGAGGGTTGAATGTTATAGTGATATGAGGGTCTTTGTCGGCATAGGGGTGGCGATGTCTTGGTGATACCTATGCTCAGAGTTTTTGGTATAGCAATGTGGAGTCTATAAAAGGTTTCCCCGAATGTGATGGGCTATACCGACATACATGTGGAGGTTGTTTTTCAGCAAGAGTTTTCTCTTTTCTTGGCGATGCGGAGATGGTTGAGACCTTTTGGTATAACATTGTAATTTTGGTATATGGTCTTCCCGATGCCATTGAGCTACAACGACAATAAGTGAATGCAGGGGAGCATTGGCATAAAGGGTCATATGTCATAGCGACTTGGGTGAAAGCATTTTCTTTGGTGAAGCTTAGTGAAACCTCTATAACGTCTCCCCAAAGGAAATGACCTATGGCGACATTTCTTTTTTTCGGCATAATGATAGCCCGGTCTTAGTGGCATAGAGTTAGTAAGGTGACTTTAAGTGAAACTCATAATGGTCTATGTGGCTTCTCCCCGAATGGATATTGTCTTGGTGAGGGTGTTTTGGAATTGTTTGTCGGCAAGAGTGTTGGTGACATATGAAGGATAAAGGATCCTCAGTGTAGCTCGATGAATTCTATATAGCGTTTCACCGACCCGAGTAAGCTATAGTGATACATAGTGGGAACAAAAGCTTACTTCCTGACTTCGATATAACATGTGCACGGTTATGACAAACATGGAATAGGGATCAGTGTTATTTTTCCTTTGGCATACCTTCATAGATGTCTTAGCGAATATGATAATAGGGATACAAGCAATGCGATAAGTGAATGAATTGCTTTCGGCAGGACCACTTGCATTGTCTTGCCAACTGTATAGTGGTGAAAACGGAATTGCAAGTCATTGTGGCCGACATGAGTCTACTTGAATAACCATTGCAGGTTGACATACTTTGAGCCCAATTTTCATGCTGGGCTGACATGATGTTTTATCTTGTTATTTTTCTCATGCTGGTGTATAAATAGGCATGTTCTAGTTGTTAATTGGGGACCAGAGATCAAAATTTTTGACATACTGCAAGTTGATGCATTAGAATAAAATTATATAACAAGAGGCTATTGTTGCATGATTTTCACAATGGAGGTAATTATGAGATTTAGTTGATGTTGTTGCATTTCTTTTGGTATCAGTTATCTATTGAATTAAATGAAAGATACTGCTAAGTTGTCTCCATGATTGATTTCTCTAGTTGTTTAAGTTGACATAACAAGTTTATGTTCAACTTGTCAATACACAATTGTTCTATTCATGTGATTAATCAATTGGTTCTTTCAAGAAAAGATTAAATCCTTTTATTGATCATGGTAATCAGAGAGATTCATTTTGGATTATTTAAGTAGAACTTAGTAATCACAATACTTCATGTCCATACAAGTTATGAATAGATTATATGCCAGATAATTTGTATCTCATCCAAAGAGTGTTGCTCATCTTGATCTTGTTTGACTCCACCTACCCAATAAGGCACTAGTCCCTGCTATCATCATTTTGAATTCACTTAATTTCTTTACATCTGTTAATCAAGAATTTTAGGATTTAGATTATAAGAATTGCTATCAAGTTTGGTTTCATTTTGTTCACTATAATTTGCCATCGTGGACAAAGCATTTCAGAAAGATAACCGTAAGTCAAGTATGCATTATTTAGAGAGGTACACCTACCTTGGTCTTGCAGCACCAGAAGAGTAAAAGGTTTGATTGCTTCAAACCTAATTCTATTACCCTAAAGTGTATCAAGAGATTGGCAGCCTCTTGAGGCATTCCACCTTCATTTTTGAGAGCTAACAGATCCATTGGCATATTGAATCTCACAGGATTCTCCTGCACAAACAAAAAATTATATATATTAATTTCTTACCAACTTCCTTAATATTCCCATGTAAGCAAACTAAACTAAGTGAGGTTGAGGGTTTGAAGTAGAGTACCATATTCTTTGTATGTGCTTGACTTTGATGACTTGTATCTTGAATGAAAATAGCAAGCTAGATGCACTGTAAAATCATGGTTAATCATTGTTACAAAAATAACCACAAAATCCTCTTTAATTAAAATAATCCTTCTAGAGATATTTCAATTAATTTCTAAGAGACCTAATTTCACTATCCAAACAACCATCAATCTATTTACTGCATATAATTTCCCAGAATTCAGAATTTGAATGTAATGAAACTAACCATAATTACCAAATATTTGACACCAAAATGTAGTACAAAATGAATTGTTTTACATAATGGCTCAAAGAGATGTCATCTCATGGAATGAAATGATATGATTGCAGAATGTGCATAAAGTGGATTTTGCAAGGGAGCTCTCAAAATCTTTAAATTAATGAAGCACTCTGGAACACTGACATTGTAAGTTTTGCTTATGTTCTAGATGCATGCAATCATGCAGGTTTAGTGGATAAGGGTTGCACATACTTCACACGTCAATAACCCTTATTGCATTACATATATAGCTAATAATTAGGTGTGCATGGTTGACCTTTGTGCTCATGTTGGCTATCTTTAGGACACCCTAAACATTTTTTTTGAGATGCTAGTTAAGTATTTCATTCCTATGTATCATATATGAATATAGGTTGAGTATTCCAACAACACTAGTTTTTTAGATGGATCCTAAAAATGCTACAACTTATGTTCTTCTCTAAAAAATCTATATAGAAGCGGGTATGTGTGGTGAGGTTCAAATAGTAGGGAGATTGATGAAAGATAGAGGAATTCAAAAGATACCTGCATGTAGTTGGATCGAAGGGTATAAAATGGTACATGATTTTTTGTGTAGGAGACATATCACATCCAAAAGCATGGGAGATCTATGCAAAATAGGAGAAATTAGCTTGGAAAATGAAGGAAATAGGATATTTCCAAATTCAAGACTTTTACTCAATGTTGTAGAATAAGAGAAAAAGAATCATTTATCTACCACCATAGTGAAAAGTTAGTAATTACATTTGGTTTGTTAAACATGGCCCCTGGTACAACTATCAGAGTTGTTAAGAACCTTCAAGTATGTTATGATTTTCACATTGCATCTAAATTCATCTCCAAGATTGTTGCAAGAGAAATTGTTCTGAGAGATGTGAATTATTTCCATCATTTTAAATAGGGATAATGCTCTTGTGGATAATATTGGTGATGCTAAATGAAACAATCTAAAAAATAGGCTTACACTATAATAATGTGCACTACAATAGATATCCAGTAATAATGAAGGGACATCCATCAAAGCATAACAATAAGTATTTTTTTGGTCATATTTTGTAGTTACAAGTGCCCTACTAGACATACATGAAAATGTGGAAGCAATATACACAAGGAAATAAAACTATTTGAAAAAAATGCCTCAAAGAAATGTTATATTTCTTTTTATAATTTAACCACAATACTGCACCATTTTGACATAATCCTTGTGGTGATGCAGGATGTTACTACTACACCACACTATTATTGCTTAGCCTGATAGAGCTTCCAAGGTTTTTGTAATTTCTGGGGATCCCATTGACATGGTCTACAAATTAAACCCTCATTTTCATGATGTGGACAAGGTTTGTTTTGAACAAACTTTGGTTGTTATATTTTCATGTTGACATGCCCTACTAGTGTGTCATTACTTAAGTCATCACTTGAACCATTGTATACATTCAACTACCAACCCCTTTGGTCTAGAGTGCTAGTTACCCAGTCAGTCATTGATTTTAATTGCATCCTAATGTTGGGTGTTAAATTCTTCCCAAAATGACTTAAGCTTAAGTCATCTATTTGTGAGGGTCATGTCACTGTTGGCCTAGTATTTACCCCTTCTTTAATGCTAACCTTACTGTGTATGTAGGTTTAGTGATTCAAGACCATGAGAAGAGATCTTGACTATACCCCACTAGCTTACAAGTGAAAAATGGCGACCGGTTATGTAGTGCAAGGACAATGAGATGATGATGCATGTCTTCAAATAGACATGGGGCCCAGTCTCCACTATTTGGCTCATTGTCCATGCTTCTAAACTGATGAACGAGGTTAAATGATAGGGGATAATCACCATTGTTCCCTACTAGCTCATGAGGAGAAGGTGAAGGCTCATTAAAGGCCCAAAGATTAGTGAGATCCTGAAATGTTGATCAATCCACCCAATCCATGAGATAGATGATGCTTAATGATGAAAAATTTTCCATCTAAGGTGGGTTAATATCATTGGCCAAAGAAAAA
Organism: Sequoia sempervirens; assembly: GCA_007258455.2. Taxonomy (NCBI): domain Eukaryota; kingdom Viridiplantae; phylum Streptophyta; class Pinopsida; order Cupressales; family Cupressaceae; genus Sequoia; species Sequoia sempervirens. The sequence continues at coordinate 17,492,941 of VDFB02000001.1, forward strand.
TTAGTGAAGCACTGTTGGACTTCAAACTTGATCAACCTAAATTGGGCCATTTGATCTAGCATCTCATCATCAAATTAATGGCTGACATTCAAAGTTGAAAAACTAGCACATGATAACCATTTCATTCTACAACCAGTGGGCATTAATGATATACTCTCTATAGGTACAATCAAATTGATCCCTGTGTGTGTGAAAACTTAATTTCCAACATAATGAAGTATGATATGTAGATTTTCATGCATTTGGGAATTAAATGGTGAAATTACGCATGCCAAGGAATTCTACAGTTTGCGCGTGTGTTTTTCATTGAACATTGATGATTGCTATCATCACTCTCTTCAATAAATAGGAGTGAGTTGCTATTTTCACCATAGCAATTAGTTAACAAGTCTTTGAGTTTGTGTAGAGAGCCAAGGTTACAAGTGTAGATTTTTTGGTGGCAGAATGAGCAAGCTTGGTGTTTCATTAGTTCTTGTACAGAGTTCTTCTCAACTAAATTCATAGAGGTCCCATGATGAAGATCTGGAGCTAAGAAAAGGCACACATGAGGATAATAGGGGAAAAGGATTTTCACCTATTGATACTAGATGCAACTATCATTTGAAAGGCTAGGTCATGAGTTCAGAGGAAGCGGAAGTAAAAGGAGAAGAAACTATTGTGTCTACCAATAGAATTCAATGCAAGCTTTGATATGGTCATGACTTCTTTGGATGAATTTTTTTTCCCATTAACATCACAAAGTGCTCATCAGAGAATAAAAAAGAGATGTATTCTAGCTACCGTGAATATCCCAAGACCTTGGCTCGAGCTCCATCTCCTAGAGTTGAGGTGTTGTCCATTCAGCCTCTAGTGGTCAGGACTCCTAGTGGGTGTGATAGTGTTGTGCTAAAGTGAGACAAGGATGAGGAAGGGGTTGAGGTTTCATCTCCAACCCTCGCTACAACACAAAGTGGGCATGTGTATTTTGGTGTGTGTGCTACTAGTGAAAGGTCTTCTAGTCGATGAAAAGGTGGTGGTGAATAGAATTTGTGTTGTTTAATGATTTTTGTGCCAGTCATTTTTTCTCTTTGCATGCGTGGAAACTTTTTGGGGTGTTGGATGTTGATTGCGTGCCCTTGTGGTAGTATGATTGTTGGGCTTGTTGCTTACATGGTGGTTGAATAAATTTTGGTGGTACTTTATTTCTTTCTTATGGTGGTTATGGCAATTTTGTTTTCCCTGTTTCAACAAAATCATCATGTGGGGGAATTTTGAAATGCAGCCAAAATGTGGTACGAAATGAAATTTTGTAATGTAATTGCATTTCAACCCTAAAGCTTGTTTTCTCTCTTACTCTATAAAAGGGAATGTAGGGCTCATTTGTAGGGGTTCTAATTTTTGGAGTCTTTAGGTCTAATATGTAAAAGGGTAGAAAATAGAAGAATACCAAAAAATAGGATAGTAGAATTGTCTTGGGTTTTGAACTTTTCATATGAGAATCTTAAAGAGTTTTGTAGAAATTATTGATACCAAAATAAATTCCATACATAGTTCATTTACTCTTCTCTACAAACCATTTTGCAATTTTTGAACATAATATCAATTATATTTGTTTCATCTTTAGATGTTTCATTCGAATGCATGCCTTCATTTCTTCTTTGATTCAATGAATTAATTAACTAATTAAATGGGGTCATGAACTTGTGATGATTTACTGAGAATTTGGTAAGAAGTGATGAATTGTGTGCAAAGAGTTTCCATAATGTAAGTCCCTATGGAAATAGTCCATAATTATCAAATTTAAAGAATTTCTACATGATAGGTTGTAAGATGCATGACTCCATTTCCCAATTGATGAAGACACTATTTTGTTTGTCTTGGTATTTGTCTTTCTAGTAATAGTGATATATCAAAATATTGATTCAGGGTTAGAATACAATTCTTTTAAAATTTATATACAATGAAGCATGTATGTGAGATATTTTCCATGTTCCTAGAGAATTGATGGATATTTGCTTGAAGATTAGCCAACCTTTGAGTGATTTGTGTCTTTTACCCCTTATAGGAACCAGTTTGTGATTTTCTATGTCATTTATTGAGGTAGTCAAATAAAATGTTAAAAGAAACACCCTTCTAGGTCCCACAAGTAGAATATTTCAGTCTTCAAATGAATCTTGTCAATTGGCCATTCACTTTAAGGGTCTTGATCATAGGAGTTGGCTACTCTTTAGAGATTCCTTAGGTGTACTATGTAGAACACCAATAGAATGGTGACTTTGCTAGGGAAATTCTCATTTTCAAAACACATATATGAAATGTAGAATCAAAGGGTGAAGCAAACCTGAACATCTTGATTGGATAACAACAAATTGTATAACTTGGAAAATATTTTGAGTGCAAAAAAGACTGAAGGATCCAAATGTGACTCTATTGTGGAAGATAGCACAAAATTTCTACTACTTGTAAAGAAACTTCATCTCACTTGAAGTTTAGTCCTCTAGAAGGAGGTGACGAATCTAACCCAAAAAACCTATCAAAGCGTACATCAATTGATCGGATCTGAAACTTACAAGGCAAAGGATAGTCACATGCTCCAAATTACCAGGTACTTTCATAGAATTTGAAGAAATAGGAGTGTATTATTGGTAAATCAAGATAAATTTCCCATACCTGAGATGTAAATGATTCCTTGATGAGTGAATTAGCACTAGATGAGGGAATGATAGTAATATTTTAGCATGCTTTTATGTACAAGTTAAATTCTTGCATAATGATGAAAGGAGCATGTCAAATTGTTAGATCTTAGGTAGCATTTGTAAGAAGTACATATGCTAGAAGCTTAGGATCATATTTTGTGAAAGAAATTGGGATAATATTGTATGTTTTCCTGGTATATTCTAAATTCCTTTTCAATAGTTAAGGATGAGTTGTCAATTCACATCAGCTGGCATAAATATGGAAAAAGACATGCAAGGTGAACAATCATTGTCTCACCAAAGCAATTTCAGTATTGATAGATACAAGGATATTAGCTTTGACAATATTTGTGGTCACCCAAACATGGTACCACCTAAGGTCAGGGACAAAATACCAAGATTCAGCCATGAAAAGTCAGAATCAACAAGTAGGCATGTGCAAGAATTTTTTGATGTGATGGGTGATTATGAAATAGACCCTAAAGATGTGGATATGAAGTTATTTGTTCAATCTCTAAAAGGAGATGCAAGAGACTAGTTCTCTTTTCTACTTGTTTCTTCTGTACATTGTTGGAATGAACTTAAGGCAGCCTTCATGGACCAATTTGGTGAAAGGATAAACCCAAGTGTTGCAAGAAAGAATTTCATGGAGATTTCTAGGGATAAGGGGGAATTGGTCCCTACTTTCAACCTTAGATTTTCCAAGCTCATAAGGGAAATCCTTGAGCACATGAGACCAAATGATGTAGAGTGTTTGGTTGTATATTTGGGAGCATTTGATAGTAAGATGAGCTTCTTGTTAAGAGATAAAGAGCCTGCCACCTTAGAGAAAGCCTACAAAGAGGCTATTAACATTGAGAATAATTTGAAATAATCAATCATGAGAGAACCCACGATTGCTAGCAGTAGTTCTAATAGCATTCAGGCTATTGAGCCAAACCAATCTGGAAGTAAAAATGTTTGTCAAGAAACGGAGCTCATAGATGTTGCATTTGCATTACTCCCAATGGATGTAGAACATGAACAAGCATCATCCTCACATTAACCAAGGATGGGAAAGGCTGACTTGATTTTCTTTGTTAGAAAGTTGTATGAAATGAAGACATGTGAATGAGTCACCATACGACTTGTTTTCAAGATTCTTGGATGTCTTGATGGAGATACCAAAGAATTTAAGGCCCAATGACTTACTGTACATTAATTTTTTTGTGAAGCCTACATATTAGGATCCAACCAATGGTCCGAGAATCAAAGGCCGCATAGCCTTGATCAAGTAGTGGATTGGATAAATAATCTAGAAGAAATTAAGCATGGTCATATGCCCCTAGTTGTTTCCCATAATGTGGGCAATAATTTTCATAGTGAGGAGGATCAAAGACTAAGATTGAAAAATTAAGGAGAAGCATCAAAGTTTGAGCAATTGACTATTGAATGTTGTTATTTCACAAGCAACATAGAAGCTAGTGCATGTAATAGTGACGAGGATGAAGAGACAGAGTGTGAAAACATGGAGGTAGTACCTAATTATCTCCCTTGGGATGTCATAAGGTATGAGAAAACACAAGAGGCACAGGGTGAAATCCCACAAATTGATTCAACCAGCACTCATCATGCACCAATTAGTGAGGGGAATACACTTGGTTTCAATGATATGGCACAAATGAGGAATCGAAGTTATGAGATCAAGTTTGTACAATCTTCTACTAAATATGATTCTTCTTATGATGTGGATATGGAATCCCTTGCTTCTAGTAGGGGATACATTGATAGCCTTAAGGGTGTGTGTTTCCTAGGCAATGAGCAGTACTCTTTGTGTGAAGAATTCTCTGAATGTGGGTCAATTATCATGAGAAAAAATGATGAGGAGGATGTTGAGAATGTTTCTCTCTATTCTTCAAGTGATTAGACAGTGAGGTTATAAATGATAATCCCTATTGGTATAGAAGTAATCCTCTTTTTGAAGATACCCCTTATGAGTATTTAGGAAGTACTACTAATGGATGTGTCATGGATGGTGCAAACAAAAATCAAGGTGATATTAAGGTTGGTAACTTTTCCTTTGAAAATGTCACCCCTGACTGGATAGTCCCCAACAAAATGGAAGATGTGGAGACACAAACACTAGTGAACTAGCTTCCCAACATCTGATTGAGTAGATTGTGCTTGATAAGTATCAAGAGAATGCCTTAGACTTGTTGGAGTCTAAATGTGACAACTCACATGATAAATAATTTCAATACTATGATGTCAGCTTTGAATGTAGCATGGATGTCAAAAGGGATATGTAGATGATTGCACTGATTTTCCTATGGTGACTGGCTATGTTCTTGAAAAGATAATTAAAATGTTAGCTATTCATGTTCCATGTGACAGTATTTTCCTTGATATAAAAGGAAGTCCACTCTTAGGAGACCAAGAGGTAAATTAGGATAAAAGCATGGATACTCAGGCAACATTATTTTATGTTCAAGAGAAGGAATTACTTGGTGATTTTGTAGAATATGTTAGTATTGCAAGATTATTTCATCCATGTGAGGAGCAGTTCAAAGGAATATATAACCAGGGGAATGATATAAGTTAGTATGAAGCTGGAATGGAGTTTTTTGCAGATGCTCCCTATCTTATGGACCTAATCATGGAACTTATTTCATCTCATGAAGATAACACTTGTGACAAAAAGATTGAGGATATGCCTAATCATGTTTTCCTTTTCTCTAATCTTAGAGAAGATTGGACAAATATAATCCAAAATGTATATGAGGCTTTTAAGTTTGATGAGCAAGTGGAATGTGATTCTACACTTCATGAAAGTATGGAGTATGAGGGTTTCATTTTCCTAGTTCAGTATGATGAACCTATCATGGAGAAGAATAAGTGTGGTAAGGTTACATCAAATGTCATAGGCAGTGTTGATTGTGATGGTGTTGATGGCTTGGAATTGCATAATGTTCATGTGGAATCATTGTTAGTAAAACAGGCCAAAGTGTTAAATAAAGAAAAGAATTGTCCTTGAATTTTGGGGGCCAAGGGCCACCAATTTATTAAAGTAAATTGCAATGTGGGTATGTGTAGGATCATGATGGGCCAAAAAGTGGCAATATGATGGGTATTTGTAGGGTATGTGGATGGAAACTTTTTTTTTACACAAAATTGATGAAATGAAAAGGGTTTTTAAAGGAGATTCTCAACATTCTACCAATATAAATTATGCTTTACTTTGAATTTAATAAATAATTATTATTCATTTTCTATTTGAATTATGACTAAAGTCCTGATTGATAGGCTGATTGAAAGACATCTATAGCTTTCAAATGGTATCACATTTTTGGAATCCATAACATGCATCACATTCTATGCTTCACATACTATAGGATTAGAAAAAGAAAAATTGAATTTAATGAAGTTTTGATCAAGTTAAGGTGGTCAGACATACGAGTTTTTATATTTTTTAAAATTTGTAATAAAAAATTTTGGAAAAAAATTACAAAAAAATATACATCACATCTGGACATGAGTCCTCTACTTATGTCTAAAATATTATAAATTTTTTTAATCATTTTATTGTGGTTAGGGTGGTCATATAGACACCTACTTCTTATTTTTTCCCTGAAATTTAAGTACTACTACATTGAAATTTCAAATTTTTACCAAATAGATTTTTTTTAAATAAAATAAAATGAGTAGCTTATAAACTACATTCAATTTGCTACAGATTCTATTCTTACATATTTTTGAAATAAAATAGATAACTTATTCAAATTTTTATGTCAAGTTGCCTAACTCTAATTTTTCTAAATTTTTTGCCACTTAAGGGCCTTTTTTCCATGATGATCCTGCACATACCCATGTATATTTTGTAAATATTCTACATAGGTTGGTTTGGTGTGTTTTATTTTTGTTGTGTCTACCTACCTTGTCTAGGAAAGCTTCTGGATTTTTATTTTATGCCCTGGTCTACTTCAACTTGAGATTCAGATTCTTGCTATACCCACTGGGGGTATACATCCCCGAGCATGAGCCACTGATGGAGCTTCCAAGGTTTTTGTAATTTTTGGGGATCCCATGGACATGATCTATAAATTAAACCATCATTTTCATGATTTGGAAAAGGTTTGTCTTTGAAAAACCATTGTTTGTTCTATTTTCATGTTGACATGCCCTGCCGATGTCTCATTCCTTAAGTCATCACTAGAACTATCGTATATGTTCAGCTATTGGCCCCTCTACTCTAGAGTGCTGGTTACCTAGTCAATCATCAATTTTAATTGCATCCTAACATTGGGTGTTAAATTTTTCCAAAAATGACTTAAGCTTAAGTCATCCATCTGCAATGGTCATGCAACTGTTGGCCTAGTATTGGCCCCTTCTTTAATGCTCACCTTACTATGTATCTAGGTTTAGTGATTCAAGAACGTGGGAAGAGATCTTGATCGTACCCTGCCAACTCATAAATAAAAAATGCCATCCGGTTATGCAGTACAAGGATAGTGAGATGATGATATCTGTCCTCATACAGACATGGGGCCTAGTCTCCACTATTTGGCTTATTTCCCATGGTTCTAAAATGATGACTGAGATTGAATGATAGGGGATAATCACCACCATTCCCCATTCGCTTTTGAGGATAAGTTGAAGGCTCATTAAAGGCTATAGTGATATCCTGATACGTGGATCAATCCACCCAATCTTTGAGACAGATGAAGCTTGCTGATGAAAAAGTTTCCATTTGAGGTGGGTTAACACCATCGGCCAAAGAAAAATTAGTGAAGCCCCACTAGACTTCAAACCTAGTCAACCTAGACTAAGCCATTTGATCTTCCATCTCATCATGAGATCAATGACTAACATGCAAAGTTGATAAATTGGCACTTGATAGTCATTTCATTTTGCAACCAGTAGGTATTAATGATCTACTCTCTATACGTGTGATCAAATTGATCCTCGTGCATGTGAAAACTTAATTACTGGAAATCATGAAGTAGGATATGCAGATTTCCATGCATTTGGGAATTAAATGGTGACAATACACATTCCAATGAATTTTTTGATTTGCACATGTGTTCTTCATTGAACATTGATGATTGAGCTATCATCACTCTCTTCAATAAATATAAGTGGCGAGTTGCTATTTTCACCATAGCAATTAGTTTCCAAGTCTTTGAGTTTGTGCAGAGAGCCAAGGTTGCAAGTGTAGATTTTTTGGTGGCAGAATGAGCAAGCCTGCTATTTCATTAGTACCTATATGGAGGTCTTCTCGACTAAACTCATAGAGGTCCCATGATGAAGACCTAGAGCAAAGACAAGGTGTACAAAAGGATACTAGGGGAAAATTATTTGTACCTGTTGCTACCAAATGTAGCTATTATCTAAAAGGCCAGGTCATGAGTTCAGAGGCAATGGAAGTAAAAGGAGAAGAGACTATTGGGTCTCCTAGTAGAATTCAACACAAGCTTCGATATGGTCATGGATCTTTTAGATGACAAAATTCACCCATTAACATCACAGAGAGCTTGTCAGAGACCAAAATGGAAATGGATTTTGGCTACCATCAATATCTCGAGACCTTGGGTTGAGCTTCATCTCCTAGAGCTGAGGTGTTGTCTATTCAACCTCTAGCGGTGAGGACTCCTAGTGGACATGATGGTGCTATTCTAAAGTGAGACAAGGACAAGGAAGGGATTGAGGTTTCATCTCCAACCCTCGCTACGACATGAAGTGGGTGTGTGTGTTGCTGGTGAAAGCTCTTCTAGTTGATAAAAACAAGATAAAATCCTAATTAGATGTTAAAACTCAGGATCCCATGGGGTAATTGGTGCCAATTTGATGTGAAAATTGGCCCTTTCCCAATTCCTTAGATGTAAGCTTCGAATGTTGAAGATGATATTGAATCACTTTGATGAAAGATGAGAACTCCAAGCCAAATCTGCAAAAAAGCCTAGCTAATAAGTCAATGATGGATGGGAATGGCTAAGTATTTTAACATGGTAACTTTACAATGTTTGTGGATTGATAAATGAGGAGGGGAGCTCTTCATTTATAGGATTTCAAGATGGATGAAAGTCCAAATTTGAGAAATGTGGGACTAACATTCATCCAATGATATGGTGCCACTTGTCAAGCTATGAATGTATGATGGCTGTGCAAGATTTGGGGTTTGTACCAATAAATTCCAATATTTGAAATTCAAATTTGTTGAAATGACATGTAAGAGGGAAAGGAAAATGCAATAAATGCTACTTGTCTCAAGGAAAAAGGACATGTAAGAGGTTTTAAATGCCTTGTTGGATGTACATGTTGACTTAGAGTTTTTGAATTCAAATTGAGAGAATATTCCAAAAGATACCTTGTGAGTAAAATAGAGATTTAATAAATGAATTAAATCTATTTTTATGTGCAACTTGCATTATCTAGAGGATGGGACATGATAAGAGATTAAATTAATCAAGGGTCAATTAATTTAATAGGAGATTAGATGATGTGACTTATTTGACTTAGATTTTAGGATTTATTTAAATCAAATAATGAGAAGAATGTGATAGGATATTAATCAAATAAAGATTAATACCTGTAAAACACAACAAACAAACATATTAGAAGATTGAAATGCAATTTAAGACCAATATTCCCCATAAAATCCATTTAACTATGCTCAAAATAGGAATAAAACAAGAACACAATGAAAGAATATGAAAAAAAAAATCCTATTAAGAACATGCAAACTCTTGATCTTATGGGGGAGTTGGTGGCAATTTGATGTGGAAATTGGCCCTTTCCCAACTCCTATGCAAGCTTTGTTGATTGGTGATGAAGAGTGATCCATTTTGATGAAGATTGATGAAAGCTCCAAGCCAAAAATCTGCATAACCTAGCTAAGAACTCAATGGTGATGGATATAATTTGCTAATGATTTGAGCATAGTAAGTTTACTAAAATTGTGGATGATGAATTAAGGATATGAGATCTTTATTTATAGATTGATAAGTTGAAGAGATGTCCAAATTTGATCAATGTGGGACAAAGATTCAACCAATGATATGATGCCACTTGTCAACATGTGAGAGGATGAAGGTTGAGCAAGTTTTGAGGATTGTGCCAATAAATGCATAAATTTGAATTTCAAATTTGCTGAAATGACTTGAAAGTGGGGAAGAAAGAAAGCATTAAATGCCACTTGGCTCAAGGCAAAGGAAATGTAAGGTGGATTTATTGCCCTATTGGAAGGACATGTCAACTCACATTTTTGAATTCAAATTTGGGAATAGTCCTTCAAAGATGCCTTGTGAGGAAAATAGAGATTTAATAAATCAATTAAATCTATTTTCATGTGCAAGTTGCAAAATCTAGAGGATGGGACATGATAAGAGATTAAATTAATCAAGGGTCAATTAATTTAATAGGAAATTAGATGATGTGACTTATTTGACTTAGATTTTAGGATTTATTAAAATCAAATAATGAGAAGAATGTGATAAGATATTAATCAAATAAAGATTTTGATTTACTTAATTAAAAGGAGCTGATGTTAGATTAAATCAAATAAAGTTTTAATTTATTTAATTTAATAGATAGACTTAAGAGATTTAATCAAATAAAATCGATTATTTAATTAAATTGGATAATTAGATCAAAATGATTAATTTAATTATCAAGAAGAGGTGACTTAATTAGATAAAATGATTTATTTAATTAAGAGAGGAATATTGATGAATTTAATCAGATAAGGAGATTTGATTAAATGGTTAGATCGAGAGATGATTCAAGATGAAATTATGTTAGTGGATCAGGATCAAGTGTGCGATATCAATCTATATATTTTTTATGTCTACAATTATAAATTAGACTGTTGATTCAGGGTTAGAATACAAATCTTTGAAAATTTATATACAATGAAGCATGTATGTGAGATATTTTCCATGTTCCTGGTGAATTGATGGATATTTGCTTGAAGATTAACCAACCTTTGATTGAATTGTGTTGTTTACCACTTATAGGAACCAATTTTTGATTTGCTATGTCATTTATTGAGGTAGTCAAATAAAATTATAAAAGGAACACCCTCCTAGATCCCATAGAGCCTGAAGTGTAGAAGATTGCAGTCTTCGACTGAATCTTGTTAGTTGGCCATTCACTTTAAGGGTCTTGATCATAGGAGTTGGCTATTCTTTAGAGATTCCTTAGGTGTACTAGGAAAAACACCAACACGACCTTCATGGTAATGCGGGATGTTACTACTACACCGTATCATTATTGTTCGGCCTTCACTATAATGTGGGATGTTACCACTGCACCACACCATTATTCTTCAGCCTTTGCAGTAATGTAGGATGTTACCACTGCACTATACTATGTCTTCTTAGCTCTTGCATGGATGTGGGAGAAGTATTTGAATTACTGCCATATCAAAAATTTATTGCTCAACCTTCATGGTAATATAGGATGTTACCACTACACCGCACTATGTCTTCTTGGCTCTTGTAGTATGGAGCTATTTTGAAACTTGTCACAATAGTCTTATGAAACTTTTCATGATAATCTACTACCTTGACACAACAGTCTTATGAAACTTGCCAATATTTATGAGAACCTTTTAAATTACATTTAGATTTATAAGGAAACTATCCTATAGGGATGATAGTCCTGAGAAACATGGCAATGGTTACAACAATAAACAGTTAACTAGAAACCATGAATTTTCAATGAATAATGGAGAATATATATGGAGTTAAGTTAGTGAGCAAACATCCTTGGAGAATTATCATAAAAAGTATGACAATCTAAGATTTTGTAGTAGAAAATCATATACCCTCAAAGATCTATCAGTCATAATAGACCTAGCGATAGCTTTTAGATTCATAAGAATAAATTCGTAAGAGAATATATGCAAGAGCATCAAAAGACACTAAGATGGAAGGCTGGTTGGTAGAGTTGAAGAATCAGACCTATAGTGAGAAGGTAGGGAGCAGGCCTGGAATTTGATGGTCTATTCGACCGTTTTTTGCATTTTGGACCGTATATTACAACCTAAAAAATTATTAGACCGTATCATTTGACTTGCTATATTTTTATATAACCGTAAAATTGACACTTAAAATTATTATTAAACCGTAAAAATTTATTGTATATATATATATATAAATAATTTTATGATAAAAATATAAATTAGTATAGATTTGGAATAATGTTTTCTAATTTCACTTTATATTAATATATATAATTTATTATAAATATATTTATTAATTCAAAATCTGACAATAGAATATTTTCAAGATTAAATATAGTTTTTCTAATTTTTTTAAAATTTTGACATTTTTACTAATAGTTATCATTGCTTTTTATTAATATATATGATTTATAATATTTATTATAAAAATTATATTAATTCAAAATCTTTTCAAAATAGAATATAATTGATTTTTAACTTTTTGAATATTTTAACAAGATTTATTTTCTACATAATTTGGAAACTTTAACATTAAATTTAAGATTTTTAGATATATTTCTAATTATCAATATTTTCTAATTTTACATTTTTTTTTTTATATATATAGGATATCCTTATGAATAATCACATAACACAAATTTTCATTGAAAGCATTTATTTTATAGCATTGTAACTTGTTTTTTAACAACATTTTGTTTGCATAGCATCAAACTTATTGGTGAGCAATGAGCATGTTGAAATTTTATTTTCCTTTTACAAATGATTATTCTCAGCTTTGATTTTTTTCAACATAATACAACATTTAAGGATTAACAATTTTTTTTTACAAGCGATTCACTAGCTTTGATTCCTTAAAGCATTTTTTTTATAGGTGATTCATTGGCTTTAATTTTTTTCAAGATAATATAGTAGCTGTGTTTTATTGGTGAGCATGTTGAAATTTTAGATAATGAGTTGAATAAGGATTGGCTGAAAAACTCTTCAGTCCTTATTATCCATTAGATCATCAAACTTTATTGGTGAGCATGTTGAAATTTTAGATAATGAGTTGAATAAGGATTGGCTGCAAAAATCTTTAGTCCTTATTATCCATTAGATCGTCAAACTCGAGATAATATCTCAGAGCGTTGGCTTGATAAGCTTCTCCAACATTTGCAACATACTACTTCAAATAATGTAAATGAATTTGTATCCATATTTGATGTCACCGATTGTAAAAGGAAGTTAAACTCTTTTGTTGATTCATTGCATTTGAGTTGTGAGGGTTTCAAGATGAAAGATGCATCGAGAGTCTTTCATAACACAGAATACTGGCATAGAAGGTATCCTCATATGATGAAGTTATGACAAGTTGTGCTTACTATTCCTACAAGTACTGTTGATTGTGAAAGAGTATTTTCAAAACAAAACATGATTTTAGAAAGTCAAAGTTGGGTTTGGATACATTGGATGCATTAATGAGAGTGTCTTTAAATGGACCTCAAAGAAATGATGTAAATTGGAATAAAGTATATCAAATACGAAAGAATACAAAGTCAAGAAGAGTTCTTGACCATTGATAACATTTATTTTTGTTTATTTTCTATGTAATGCATCATTAATTTTTGCATCTCAATTTAAAAATAATAAAAGAAAATAGTTCCTTTCTTTCTAAAAGTTGTTTTTTGTGTTTAAATTTATGCAAATCATATAAAGAAAGTTTGTATCAAATTATTATATTTTTTATTGTTTATTTGGTATTTTTAAGAAGTATGATTCCTATAAAAAATACTTAATTAATTTATATGATACATAATATTTAAAAAAATCAAATTACTTGTGTTATTAAAAATAGAAATTTATAAAAAAAAAGAAGTCATATTTAATATGTATGATTAATAAAATCAATAATATTTTAATATAAATTAAATAGTTTTTGACAGTTAAATTTTTTCATAAAACGTAAAGTGACAAGCATTTAAATGAACAAACCATCACAAATTTTTCATATGACAGGTAGGGGTGGCCGTCAAATTCTAGGCCTAGTAGGGAGTATTGCAAGTATGAGCAAGTTTGGTGGTGTTGTCATTAATGTTGTCATTGATGTCAAAATAGTTTAGTATATTGCAAATTGTGCATGTATAGTTGAGATACTATTGAGATATTGTGAGTACATTGTGCTATCCTTATGATGTTCCAGATGTGCTAAATTGATGAGTTTCCAAGTTCTTTTGAGAAAATTAATAAAGAGAGAAGTCATAGTTATGAATGTGTTCAAAATGTGCTTCAGTATATGCTTCACATTTCTCCTGTGTTGATCCAATGCTTGTGTGGATATGAAGGGTTATTTTTGATGATTTGATGGTTATATCTATTGATTTGTAGCTTATGTTTTGATGAAATGTGAAAGTTGTGTTCATCTATGTGTGAACCATTCTGGCTGAGTTAGCTTTCTATGACGAGGAGAAATTTTTCTGCTCTATAGTCCTTCATTATTCTATTTCCAATTTTGTGGATCTAGAATGTGTCTTATAATGGTGTTCTTTTGGTTCTGGAAAAGATGTGTGTGGTTTGGTGATCCAGAAGTCAAGTCTGAGAGCTATTGTATGTATTTGCATAGTATGAATGGACTAATGGATGGAGCTCAGTTTTCAAAGATTGTTACACTTGTTACAGATGTATTTGAAGGAACCTGAGATGTGTTTTCATGCATAATGAAGTGTTTTTCATCATTCGTGTGCTATCTTCTTGTTGGGAAGCATGTATAGATCAATGTTCATTTGTGTTTTCATTAGGTTTGGTTGACTTGGTATTCACACTTCATTTGAAGAATTAAATTTAATTAAGTGTGTGGTTGATCCAAGACATTATTTTTGGTCTTGGTTAAGTATTTTTATTGGTCCATGACTCTCATTACTTTCCACAGCAGGAATGTTGAGTTGCCGACCTAATTTTAATTTATGAAATGAGGCGTATGTGGCCAAGCTTGGATAAAGTTTCTAAGGTTGAAGATGGTATAAATACAAGTTGAATTATAAAGAATTGAATGATGATGCAAAGTGACAAAGTAAGCCACAAATTAAAAGAGTAGAAGTTTGTGAAAGTGAGTTGAGGCAGTAGTACTTCAATGTGTTAGATTCTTAAAAGAAGTGAGCTGAAGGTTTTTGCAATGTTTTGATCAAGGATGCGGATGTGTGTTAATTGTTGTGGTGGATCTTTTGCTTTATTTTGTATTAGTAGGTAGTGGGCCTCCCTATTAGACAGTGAGTCCTTTCTCTAGGTAGTGAGCCTTTGTATTTAGACAGTGAGCCCTTGGCAATGAGGCTCTATATTTGGTTTTCCTATCTCTTTATATTTTGAATTAATCCTCACCATGGGTTTTCCCTTATTAGGTTTTCCACATAAAAATCTGGTGTTCATTTTGTTGAGTTTATTTTCTATTATTTGTGTTTCATGTTCATACTTAATAATAGAACAGTGTGGTTGTGAATCTAATAAGTATTTAAAGTTTTGAATTTGAATTTGGTGACATCTGATTCACCCCCCCTCTTAGCTATCCTGCACCATTTAACAATTGGTATCAGAATTACGGTTCCTTGGTTTAAAGTTAACAACTTAAGGAAGATTTTATGGAACATAAGTTGGAAATATCTATGTTCGATGGATCTGATTACAGTGATTGGAAAGTGCAGATGAGGGGATATATTGTTTCTCTTGGTTACAAGACCTAGAAGGTTATTGAGATGAAGTATGTTGCTCCAGTGAGTGGTCCTACTACTGTAGATGAGGTTTTTTCTTACGAGGAGAATGAGAAAGTGAGGTATGCTTTTATAGTTCTCTATCTAAACTTGAGTGAACTAAGGTTGTTTCTTCATGCACTAATCATGAATTCTACAAGAAGTTGGAAGAACTGTATAGAGGAAATGAAAGAGTAAATTTGACAAAGAAGCTAGAAGCAAAGTGCAGATATGAGAATATGAAAATGGAAGAAGATGAATAGATTACAAGTTATTTACAAAGGGTTGAGATGATAGCAAATGAAGTTAGGAATCGAGGGGGAAACTTGATAGATGAAGATATAATTGAGAAGATCTTAATAAACCTACCAGATTATTACAGTGATAAGATCTCAGTTATTGAAGAGATGTATGATCCTAAGAAGTATACTAAAGAACAGTTATTCGACACCTTGACAACATTTGAGATGAGAAATTTTAGGAAAGAAGAAAAGATAGAAACAACATTTAAGGCAATGAATATTGAAGATGATCCAAATAGTGATGTTTTGGATGAGCTGGAAGAAAATTTCACTAGAAATTTGAAGAAAGGTACTGGAAAGTATAAAGGTATGTTTCCCTTTAAATGTTTCAGTTGTGGTAATATTTGTCATTATGCTTCAAGATTTCTGAATAGAGTTGTACATAAGAAGAAAAAGGATTATAAAGATAAGGATAAAAAGGATAAGAAATACAAGAAGTTGTATTATGTTAAAAAAGAAGCAAAAATTTTTTATGATGAATTTGAAAATGAGGGTGATGATAGTGAAGCTTGTTTTTAGCTTTGGAAAACAAATTTGTATCAAATAACCCTAGAAAATGTGCAAGGAAGAATGCTCTGAAGAATAAAAAGAATAAGATGGAAGGTACTTTGGTCACTGCCTTTCATGCAAGAAAGGATGAAGACTACTAGGTGATTGACAATAGATGTTTTAATCACATGATCGGAGATAAGAGCAAGTTCACTAAACTTGAAAAGTATGATGGTGGTTTGGTCATGTTTGATGATGATTTAGGAGATAAGATTTGTGGGAAAGGTACAATTAGTTTTGATGGAGTACACAACACTGATGATGTATATTATGTAAAGGGTTAGAGGCATAACCTTTCAAGTGTTGGAAAAATGTCTAGCAATGGTTTTAAACTTGTGTTTCAGAATAATACCTATGAAATCTAAAAAGGATCTAGAGATATGGTTTTTGCTGGAAGGAGATCTCATGGAAATATCTATCAGCTTAAGGGAGTTGATGGTCAATGCCTTGTATCCCAAATCAATGAAAGTTGGTTATGGCACCAGAGGATGGGACATGTAAACTTTCATAATTTGGTTAGAATCAGTTCAAGAGATGTTGTCTGAGGTCTGCCTAGAATCACAAAGCTTACTAATACTATTTGTAGAAGTTGTATGCTAGGGAAACAAACAAGATATAGCTTTAAGGGAAAAGAGAAATCTACTACTGAAATGTTGGAGTTAATTCATACTGACCTCTATGGTCTGATTAGAACAAAAATCCTGAATGGTGATAGGTATTTCATGCTCCTTATTGATGATTACTCTTGAATGACATGGGCTTCTTTTCTTAGAGAAAAGACTCAAGCTCTGGGTAGGTTTAAAGTGTTCAAAGCAAGAGTGGAAAATGAAGTGAATTTGAGAATCAAATGTTTGAAATATGATAGAGGTGCATAATTCACTTGTGGTGAGTTTAATAGATTTTGTGAACAACATGGCATAAAAAGATAGTTTTTTGCTCTGAGAACCCCTCAATAGAATGGGGTAGTTGAGAGGAAAACTAGATGGTACAGGAAGCTAAAAGAACCATGATGAAAGAATCAAATGTAATGGATGTGTACCAGAGAGAGGCAATACACATTTCTATTTATGTTCTTAATAGAGTTCAAATTGGAGGCAACAACACATAGACTCCTTTTGAGTTATGGACTAGTAAGAATCCTATTGTGAAGTACTTTAAGGTATTTGGAAGTATATGTTACATTAAAAGAGATGATGAAAATCTTGGAAAGTTTGATGCCAAATGTGATGAAGGAATTTTTCTTGGGTACTCTACTACTAGCAAAGCATATAAATGCTTCAATAAAAGATTGAGTAAGATTGTTGAAAGTGCTAATGTGAAAGTTGATGAAGACATCCGAAGACTTATTGAGATAAGTGAAGTTGAACCCGATGATCCTATCTATGGACAAGTACCTAAAGAGAATAAGGAGAAGAAAGAAGAGGAAGAAGAAGAAGAATAGACTGAAGAAGAAGAAGAAAATGAACTAGAACCTGTTTGTAAGATTCCCAAGTATGTGTAGAAGAATCATCTGGAGGAATAGATAATTGGAGATAAGAGTGAAGGTGTGAAGACAAGAAGTAAAGTAGCAGGTGAGGTAAATCTGTGCTTACTCTTTAAAATTGAACCTAATTCTATGAGTGAAGCATGCGAAGATGAGAATTGGATGAGAGCTATGAAAGAAGAGTTGCAACAAATAGAAAATAATTAGACATGGGAATTAGTTCCTAGACCTGTGAATAAGAATATAATTGGTTCAAAATGGGTGTTCCAGAATATGTTGAATGAAAATGGTGAAGTTATAAGAAATAAGGAAAGACTTGTATGCAAGGGATACTCGCAATTTGAAGGCATAGACTTTGAAGAAACATTTTCCCCTGTGGCTAAAATGGAAGCTATTAGAATATTTTTGGATTTTTTTGCCCACAAGGATTTCAAAGTATATTAGATGGATGTCAAGTCATCATTTCTAAATGGTGAATTGGAGGAAGAAGTATACATGGAACAACTTGAAGGATTTCAATTATCTGACAAACCGGATATGGTTTGTAAGTTGAAGAAGGCATTGTATGGACTAAAGCAAGCTCCTAGAGCTTGGTATGCAAGATTAGATAGATACTTGACAAAGCAAGGATTCAACAAAGGCTCTACTGACAATAATATTTACTTTAATGTACAAGGTAGCATAATGTTAATAGTGGTAGTATATGTTGATGATATCATCTTTGGTGGAAATGAAGGCATGTGTAAAAGATTTGCAGAATAAATGCAAAAAGAATTTGAAATGTCCATGATTGGTGAGTTGAATTTCTTTCTTGGTCTTCAAGTAAATCAAACTAATAAGGGGATATTCATTTCATAGTCTAAGTACATGAAAGAGCTATTGAAGAAGTTTGGATTGGATGATTCCAAACTAGTTAGTACTCCTATGGTGACCAGATGTAAGTTGAGTAAAGATGATGAATCTGATAAAATTGATCACAACAAATATGGATCTATGATTGGTGGGCTGTTGTATCTTATTGCTACCAGATCAGATATTATGCATGTGGTATGTTTAGTTGCCAAATTTCAAGTAGATTCTAAAGAGGCACATGTTACAATAGTAAAGAGGATATTTAGATATCTTAAAGGTACACTAGATGATGGCTTATGGTATCCTAAGGGTGTTGATTTCACCTTGAGTGCCTATATTGATGTAGATTGGGCTGGTTGTGTGGATGATCAAAAGAGTACCAGTGGGGGTGATTTCTTTCTTGGTGGAAGATTGGATTCTTGGTTGAGTAAGAAAAAAGACTGGATTTCTTTATCCATTGCAAAGGCAGAATATATTGCTGCAACATCCTGTTGCACATAGGTTTTGTGGATGAAGCAAACTCTGAAAGACATTGGAGTAATATGTGATGAGCCTATTACTATTTTTTATGACATGTAAGTGCTATAAACATTTCAAAGAATCTATTTTTGTATTCAAGAAAAAAACACATATCTATCAGGTATCATTTCTTGAGAGAAAAAGTGTTGGAGAATGAAGTCAGGTTGGAGTATGTGACAACAAAGGAACAAATTGCAGATATATTTACTAAGGCTTTTCTGAAGGATACTTTTGAGTATCTTAGGCAAAGGTTAGGGGTAATTGGCTCTTTGAACTAGGTGCACATGAAGGTGCATCAGTCTAGTGAATTCATAGATTCTTCATTTATCTGGACTAATGAATGGGTCTACTTCAGAGGGGGAGTAGAAGAGGCTTTCATTATTGCAATATGAGTTGAATGGGTGCACTCCTAAGGGGGAGAAATATGATATTTTGATCTTTTCCATTGGTGTTAAAGGGGGAGAGAAAGTCATGTGAAAATATGTCATGGGCTAGTGATTTGGATTTTGGCTTACAAATGCTTTGACCAATTTTATTTCATGTTTGTTAATGTTTAGATCACCACATAAGTTGGAAGATATAGATCAAGATTTATTTCCAAAGCAAGAGGTAAATATCTACCCCTAGTGTCTAGCAATGTATGGAATGCCATTGATGGATGCTTGGATAGGTGTATGGATGGATGGATATGGTAAGCACACAAAGGATGCCAGGGATTATCTTGTGATAAGATAAAGTGTTAGAATAGAGGATGCTCATTTGGACAGTGTTGCATTGCTTAAATAAAACTAGGTAGGATAGGATTAATGAAAATGACTCATGTCAAGATGTTTACCATAAGCAAGTGTAAAGTGTGCACCAAACTTTGTCAAGATCAAGATACTTTGGAAGCTGGATATGGATGGATTAGGTAAGTGGTCTATGGATGAATGGATTTATTATGGATAAGATGGATGGAATGCTAGATTTTATTATGGATGGGATAAGATGCTTCCACTTGAATGGACACATGTAGATGCTCAATTCTACACATGACACCTATTTTCAAAGCTCTCATCATGTGGTACTTATCTAAAGTGCCACCGTAGTGGTTTCCACTGGAGGACAATTTTTATCTTTACTATTTTCATTATTTCTTTATTTTTTGTGAAAAATTTTAAGTTCATGTCGAACCACCTAATGGTGTTGATGTAGAATTTTTTTCATAATGTTCCATCGATATATTTCTTGAAGAAGTTGTTTTTCTAAGATACGTGCACTTGAATACAAATTTTGAGATTCTTGATCCACTTTGTTGATACTAGAGTTAACTCTGTCTTTGTGTGCACATCGCAATAGAGTGCCTTTTGAAGCCTTGTGATGAAGGGTTGTTGTGAATACATGGTCAATTTGAGAATTGGATATCATGTGTGGAGGCATGGATGGTGGAGTGTGTTAAGGAATAGAAGATGGATTGGTTGGTAGTTTGGAACCTTTAACTCTCCAAACTTGGGAAGATGAGCAACGATGGCTGGATACAAAAGTGTGCTTAGAATTAAGACCAACTACTTGATATACTTTGTATGTTGCTTGAGAAGCTTTCTTTTGTACTTGTGGACATCTTTGATTGATACATTTCCATTTTTTATTTTTCCCCATAGTTTCTTTGACTAATGGAATTTGATAGGGATAATCTTTCTTTGTATTCTTTGTTATCCACTTGTATTTGATTTGTCCTTCATGCTTTTCTACTTATTTTTGTTTGATGATGTTCATCATGCTTTGATTCAAATCTTTATTTTGATGTTGGTCCCAATTCATGGATGGGGTGATGGGTGGATTAAAATTCATGGTGTGGTTGGTTGTAGTATTGGAATTGGTTTCATCATAGGGATTCTTCATGCTCCCTATGCTGAAATTTTGTTGAGACATAGATGCCCTCAATATGGTGGCAGTAGCGCCTTTTTTTTATTCTGCTTGTTTTGAGATGTCCTATTTAGCAAGCATTCTCTGATAAATGACCACTGCAGATGATGTTATTTCAATTTGTTGCTCTACTAACTCCAGAATATCTTATTTGGTCTGACCTATTTCCTTGAGTTGATAATGATGGATATCTTCATATATGATGTCTTTAATCTGAATTTGGGATATATTTGATCCTAATGTTGAAAACTCAGCCTAATTGTAGAAATCAATAACTGCTTGTTCTTGTGTAATAACATCAAGAGTAGAGGACTCTTGTTCTAAATGAAGATCATCTATGTGTCCATCCAAAGAAAGCATCTCATGGGTAGATGGAGTCTATGTGTTATATGGATATGATCATCATTTGTGACATCTTGTATATATTGGAGAGTGCCCATTAGATCATTGTAGTATCTCAGAGATGCAAATTCTTGATCTTCAAATATTTCAAAATTGCTTTCGACATGCTTTGGATCAAGTTCTTGACATGGGTCAATTTTAAAGGATGAATTGCTTACAAAGGGTACTTTGATATCTTCATTAGGTATGGAAAGTGGCTCAATATACTCTTGAGCTTTGAGTGGATTTGGATCAAGTGTGGAGTTGAGGATTCCTTCAATATCTTCAACCATGAGATCAAAGCATCTTAATATGTCTTGGAAAGGACCATTGCTAGACTTTGGTGAAATATGATGATCATGCTTTGGAATAAATTCTTGAGATATGTCCTCTAACTCATTAGATGATGTAGAGACATTGTCAAAATGATCATTGGTGGATGGATCTTGGATTATGTCAATAGGATCAAAAAATGTTAACACTCCTTGAAATAGATCATTGTAGGATATTGTTGAGGGGTTTTTATCATAACTAAAAAGTGACTCTTGATGTATGTTGATTTGATCATTGGATGAGGTAGAAACATCTTCAAGGTTCTCATTGATGGATTGATCTTGATCATTGTTTTCAACAATTGTGGTGGTGAAATTGTCACTGCTATCACTAGTGGTGGAATCTTGATCATTTTCCTCAATAGTTGTGGTGGAGAGATTGTCACTACTATCATTCGTTGTTGAATCTTGATCATTGTGCTCAACAATTGTGGTGGAGAGATTTTCACTAGTATCATTATTGGTTGAATCTTGATCATTTTCCTCAATAGCTATTATTCCTTGATTAAGAAGGTCTTGGATGAGATTTTTGAGTTGAATCTAGTTTGATGTTTTATGAATATTTTCTCTATGATATTGACAATAAGATCTACCCTTATTCCAAGGGAAGTTTATAATAGAGTTGAAATAACTTACTTTGGGAAGAGTGATGAGTTTTGCATTAACTAGCTTGTGTAATGCAGGTTCAATAGGCTCTCCCAAAGGAGTGTATTCACATTTGTTACCTTGTGAGATTTGTACTTGTTGAGAAGAATCTTTTCATGATTTATTGTGTTGTTGAGGTTGTTGATTTTGATATCCAACTTCTTGAGATTGAAGATATTCTTCTTGATGAGGTGGCAGAGACCACTCAATGTTTTGATGACATGGTTTAACCAATGTGGGAGTGTGTAGATTTTTGGGTGGAGATGTTGCTTGGTGACATGAATCAACAAATTTTCAGGTATAGTAATTTGATTTCACAAAATTTGTTCTTGATTTTGATCTTGATACCCTTGATATAGTTTATTTGATTGTTGGTCAAGCATATTTGGAATATACACTTGTGGTATTTGTATGGGATCATGGAAAAATTGATTTTGCACAATGTTCTGATTTTGGATGATGTTTAGATTTTGTATTGTAGGTTGGTATTGAACATTGTTATGGTTGGGAAACATATTGCTTTGATTTAGGTAACCTTGATTTTTCATGGTGTTACCTTGACTTGGATCAATAAATTAAGTTGTTAACATATTGTTTGGACTTTGAACAACATTGGTATGGTTTCCAAACATATCTATCACATATTTTACCAAGTGTGGATCTGATATGTTCATGTTTGGTAAGTTTGTACTTGGTATATTAACATTTGGCATGTATTGACTTGATGGGATAATTTCATTTTGTTGAAGACTCATGCATTGATTGTTTGGCTGCTGGATTTGTAGGTTTTTACTTTGATTTAAATCTACTATAGGGAAATGTGTTCCAAAATTTAGATTGTGAATACTCAAATTTATTGTATCATTGAGGTTTTTAGGATATAATGATCCCATGTATGGATTGTATAAATGTGAGTTTTGATAATCAATGGGTATTGTAAGGCTTTGATAGTTTGGTTGACTTAGATCAATCATGAGATATGAACCAAATTTATATTCCATGTTTTTCTTGTTTTTTTACCTTGATGACCTCTAAGGAATTTAGGACCAATGATTAGATGAAAGGTGAAAGGGGTGAATGATATGGGTGTTTGAACTTTTTGAGAACTTTAGGTCAATACTAGACTTAGGGTTTTGATTTTGATGTTTGGATTTTGGATAATGAACTTGTTAATCCTTAGATGGACTTGTGATCTTGGGATAAATTTGTTCAAAGGATTGATAATTTAACTAAATGTATGAAAAATGATGCATTCACACACACCTAACTAAACAAGGTGATTTTGATTTGGTTTAAATGATTTACCCATTTCTAGCATAATGAAGTTTCCAAAGCTATAAAGAAGTTGTTTGTGGGATGGATTTTCATATATGTTTTGAGGATGGATGGAGTTGTTTGATTTGATCCTAAATGAACCTAAGAGGGACTTTGTTTACAAGACCAAGATACTGAAGAACATGCCTTAGCCTATGAGTAGTTCAAACCAAAAGATCAATTTTTTGATTGGAAGACCATAAGATAAAAGATAACAAGCACATGTGTGGGGTTCAATTGTCTTAGTCTTAGTTAATGAATTTATTTTACCACATCCACTTTTCTTACTTAAATTTCAAATTGAATATCTGTCTTAACTCCTTTTCATTCCACAAAGTCCATTATGTGAAAATCAACAAATCAAGGCCATAGTTTTACTAGGTTGACTTTGGAGAGAAAAAATTGAGATATGGGCCTAAATATTTAGAAGTCTCTAAGGATAAAATCCCTAGGGATAATCAATAATAATTGGTCCCTTCAAGGATATTTGTTCTTCCAAAGGGTTTGAAATTTTGATGACTTGTTGAATGCTCTTTTAAAATTTTGAGATCCAAGAAATGTATTTGACTGACTCAAAAATTTCACAACCCTAGGTTATAAATGGCTATACTTGTTGATAACCCACTCAGACTCTCCAAACACTGAGACAAAGTGAACAATTAGAGATTTGGCAACATTATCTCCCCTTCACAAGACACACTTGTCGGGACCACCAAATATCAAAATCCTAAAGATCCTGATACCTTAAGGATTTATTCTATTTCTACTTTAAATATTACAAATGTGGGGCAGCTTTAGAATGATTGTTCATGCACCAACAAGTATTTAATGATTTTGTTCTTTAAACAAAGGGTTGTAGTAAGAACATCCAGTTTAGGGGCTACTATGACAAAATCCATCAAGAGGTCTCCTAACGCTTGGAAAAAGGGCTTTATGCATCATAGAGATACTAGGGGAGAGCTATCATATTGCTTCCCATTGATTGTAAAGGGTATGTGGAGGATCATCATGGAAAAAATAGGCCCTTAAGTGGCAAAAAATTCAAAAAAATCAGAGTTAGGCAACTTGACATAAAAATTTGAATAAGTTATCTATATTATTTCAAAAATATGTAAGAATAGAAGTTGTAGAAAATTAAATGCAGTTTCTAAACTACTAGGTTTATTTAAAACTAAATAAATCTATTTGGTGAAAATTTGAAATTTCAATGTAGTAGTACTTAAGTATCAAGGAAAAAATAAGTAGGTATGTGTCTGACCACCCTAACCACAATAAAATGATAATATTTTTTTATAAAATTTTAGATATAAGTAGAGGAATGATGTTTCAATGTGATGCATATTTTTTTGTAATTTTTTTCCAAGTAAATAATTAATTATGAATTTTTTATTACAACTTTTTAAAAATATAAATTTTTTGTATGTCTAACCACCTTAACTTGGTCAAAACTTCAGTAAGTTCATTTTCTTTTTTTTAATCCTATAGTATACGAAGCATAGAATGTGACACATGTTTTAGAATCAAAAAATATGATACCATTTGAAAGTTATAGATGTTTTTCAATCAGCCTATCAATCAAGACTTTAGTCGTAATTCAAATAGAAAATGAATAATAATAATTTATTAAATTCAAAGTAAAGCATAATTTATATTGGTGGAAATCTGAGAATCTCCTTTAAAACCCTTTAAATTTCATCAATTTTGGGTAAAAAGAAATTCGTCAGCCGCATACCATACATATACCCATCATAACACTAGTTTTTGGCCCATCATGATCCTACACATACCCTAAACTTTCCTTGCAATCAAAAAAATATATAGCGGTTCGAAAGAGCTTGGATTTAGCTTGTTATTGTTTGGGTTGATCCCTCCTTTTGAATTATGGAGGTAGGCCTTATAAAGATAAATACAAATGAAGAAGTACATTTGTAGTTTGATCGCCTAGCTTGTGTAAAACACTAGAACGGAACACATCCAATGCCTTTCCTTCATACTAGCATGATTGTTCAGTTTTAGATCCAAATCAAAATGTGTGGATGATTTTAGACCACCAATGTCAATAGATTTCTTTTGATTCTCAAGATCGTTGAGAGGTGCAAGAGAAGTGCATACACATTCAAATGACACAAATTGCAAAAAATCACAAAAAAATGAAGGCACAAATTCTTTTTAAACCCAAACTATATATGAATTCTTTTTAAAGAACCAAGCTAAATGTGAGTTTGTTTTGTTCAATTTTAACCCAAAATAAAATTCTAGTATTTTTCTAATGTTCAATTTTAACTAACTTGAAAGTTTAAATCAATGGTTAATTTTAAACCCAAAAATGAAGTGAGTTGTCTTGAAATAGAAAAAAAAAGTAATACATTCCCTAGACTATTACAATAAGCATTTAAAAAATTATTTTTCAAGTTCAAGTTCAATTCCTACTTCCAACTCAAATATGTTTGTTATTGCTTAATTCCAATGCCCAATTCTAGTGCCATTGGTTCTTTATGCAAGCCCTCCCTGACTTCTACCCTTCAAATGCCACACCCTGTGAAACAAAAAGAAATTTTGACCTTTTTTAGTTGTTGATAAAATAAATGACCGTACATCAAGTGGATGTGTTTTATGGGTATTGATATTGGCAAACAGTAATAATAGCAAATAAGTCATTAAAAAAAATATTGATAGACAACAATAATGGCAATAATGGCATGTGAATATTAAAGAATATATCATCCATTGCTTATGGCCTAAGTCATGAAAGAAATAGCAATAATAGCATACTCGCACAAATTTTCTAAACTTACATTGGTGTGCACCATAGAAAAAGGGACCCTTTTCTTGACATGGGAATAGTTCATGATAAACTGGGCTTAATGAGGCCTTGATTCAAGTGTTGTGAGGAATTTAATGCATCCACACTAAGTCTTGGACCTTTGCAAAATGAATAACATGCTTTTATTGATGTCTTGTGAAGGTGTTGTGAAGTGTTGTAAAACACTTCTACCCTTTTCTAGACTCTATTGACATAAAAATCACCTTTTCATCACTTATCAAGTCCTATTTTGAAGTGTTGTAAAGTCTTGTAACAAGATTTATCACTTTTCTAGGCACAATTTCACTATTTACACCTTTCTTATGCTTTATTTGACCCCTTTATGCCCTCATAAGGCTTAATTAAGTGTGTTTTTGAATATACACCTAACAAATAACATTAAATGTGACTTAATTCCTGACACCCACATTCAAATCCAAGGTGGGACCCATTCACCATGGGTGGTGAATGAGTCCCTCTTTGCTCCAAATTCAAAATATTTCAAATTTCCTTTTAGGTTTTTATTCAAAATTACTTGATGTTAGCCTGCCATGAGCTATCAATGGGTTAATAAGGCACAAGTGTGTATAAAATTTTTTGTGTCTCCTCATTTTACATCTTCTACATTCACCTAATTCATTCTTCATTAATCATCCATCATTCTTCCATCTCAAGTCAAGTAACTTAGGGTTTCATCATTACAAGTCTCCAAGATATCAATTTTCAGACAATCAAGGGTAGATTCTTTATATTTTGTTGCAAACATTCAAGATCAATCATCATGGGAAGGTAATTAACTCCATAATTGATTGTTTCATTCCATTTTTACATCATTTTTGTTTAATTACCTAGAAGGGGTTTGACCAAGGCAAACCCCCATGCCTAAACATCCAATTTTTCTTTATCTTGTCTTGCATGTTTGGAGATTTAGGACTCTTGGAAGCTTGGAAATAATTAAAGATCAAGTTACAAGGCTTCTCATGTCTTCTATTTATTCAACAAGTCAAAGTATCAACAAAATATCACTTTCAGACCCATAAATCTGAGTTTCATAAGCATACACTTGTAGAGAATCAAAGTGCAGATTGAGAGCTCCAGATTCCACTTTTGAGCATTCAGAAATTCAAAAGTGGA
This sequence comes from Sequoia sempervirens, assembly GCA_007258455.2. Taxonomy (NCBI): domain Eukaryota; kingdom Viridiplantae; phylum Streptophyta; class Pinopsida; order Cupressales; family Cupressaceae; genus Sequoia; species Sequoia sempervirens. The sequence goes on from VDFB02000001.1 coordinate 17,520,492, forward strand.
CTCATTCTTCATGAGTGGTGAATGTGTCCCACTTCCAGGTCAATTTTGAGTTTTTTGCATTTTTAGATACTCTTTTGTTTGAAATGGGTTCTAGCTTATTTTTGCAAAACTGGGACTGATTCGCCCAGAATGGTGAATGAGTCCCACCAGGCCTGAAAATTAGCATCAACAACATTTCAGAAGCAATTTCCAGCCTTCATCAAGATTCCAAGTGCACGCTTTTAGTTTGGTTCATTTTTGTTAATTTTTGCATTCATTTCTAATTCTTCTATGCATATCACAACGTGTTTTCAAACAAGTCACATTTCTTAGGTTTTGCATACTTAATCAATCAATTTTATCTTCTAGTTGCATTTAGTCTTAACTTCATCATACATTGCATAATTTGAGTGAACCACCTAGATTTTGGGTGTGGGATCTATCTCTTTTCATTAGGTGAAAGACCCTAATTGAGTAAAAGAGACCTAACATTTGTAGTCCCAAAAATCTATGGTTCATTTTGGTGAACCTGCTTTTCAAACACTTTTTTTTTTTTTTGGAGTCTTTCATCATAGATATAACCTTGCATTGATCCTACATTAGAACTTGCATGAATTCATTTGCATACTAGGTTTTACATTTTGTATTCATAGAAAAGTTCATTGTAGGCATCTCCATTAATTTAATTTTTCTAATTTTTTGCATTCTTCACTTAGTTCTGCATCATATCACTTAGAAACCATAAAAAAACCCCTAAAAATTTTCTGAAAATTCTAAAAAAGGTCCATAATTGGACTCATTCACCACCCTGGGCGAATCAGCCCCTTTTGACCCCTAAAACTACATTTTACAAAACTGAAAACTCTATTTTTAAGCTTCTGTTGGGTTCCTTAACCTACCTATATCAGTTAATTGCATTTCTGTAACATCGATTTCACTAGCTCTCACTTAAAATAGTTCATTTCATGCATTTTTTAATTTCACTTTTGCATTCATAACATATCATTTTCAGATTATGGCATTGTGTAAATAGAAAAATAGCTTGTAAGTAAAAACTGAAAATTGCATTGCATTGTACTTTCTTTAATTTTAGCATTTTTTCTTTGAAAAGATATGCTCTTGATTTGATTAAACATGGATTTAATAAGAATAATATTCCCTCTTATGAGTTTTCTTTTTATTACCACAATGAGGAATTTAAAAAACATAATCAAACCATTAATACAATCCTTAATCTTACATTTCCCATTGGTGAGAATGGTAGTGTTGGCAATCATAACAATCATACTTGTTCTTCTCTCGATACCTCTCCTATTCATGATGAAGGTATCCTAGTGCAAGAAGTTACAAGCCTTGAGGGTCTTGATTGTCCTTCTCCTTATTCCCGTTTGGACAATGTTAGACAACAAGAACATTAGATGATAGACACATTCCTAAACATTGCCTTACCAAGTCTCCATGGTCATAACAATCAAACTTGTTCATCTCCTAATATCCCTCCTCTATGTAAATAGGATAGGTTGGTGTTAGATGATATCCTTATTAGGAATCATGACACCCTCGATCCTCCCTTCCCTAATGCTCCACCCATTTGGGAAAACCTATTTGAAAATCATAATGGTCCTTCTCTTGATGCCTCTCCTACTTGTGATGAAGCTACTTTACAAACCTCAAACTTGGATGAACATATTACAAGATCTCCTAGTAGGGTAGATAATATGGAACAAGAGAATGAGACCTTAGAAAAAACTAATTAATTATCAATTATGAAATACATTCAACCATTAATAACTCCCTTCATTGCGATGAAGTTATTTTAAATGAACCAAAAATTAATTGTCAAGAACATGTGGCTTGTTGCTCTCCTAAAATGTTTCCTCCTAAGAACAATAGGTACTAGACTATGACAACAATAATAATGTGTCTTCCTTCACTCAACAAGTGGTTCTCAATTTTCCTCCCTTAGAGATACATCAAACCAAACCCACTGAGGTTATGAATGCACAAGTGTCCATTAGATCCCCTTTAATCAATGGACCTCATACATACCCCATGAGACATATTAACAACTCTCTCATCCTCTACCCACCTTCATTCAACAATCTCACACAAAATACACTTACATCACCTTCAATCATCGTTCATCCTGAACTCCTCGACACCAATGGTCTTGAACATCATCCTTTACCAAACATTGAACACACACCTAAAACTTCACTTAATGTCAATTTCATCTTTTAAAATGTTCATAATTTGAATCCATTAGATTGTATACCTTCCTATAATAGGGAGAATAAAATCTCACAATCTAGAGAAACTTGTGTAAGTATGACATCCAATACTAAGCAAAATACGTCTATGAAACAAATCACAAGACCACCTTCCAGCTTTGATCAAGAAGATATCTTGTCAAGACTCCTCCAAGATCACTTGATCACTCTCCCTCCAAGAACTCGAAAGAAATGCTCTTACAAGACTTCATTCTGTGCATATCATAGAGTTCATGGAAACTCCACTAATGAATGTAATGATTTGAGTAACAAAATCCAACATTTTTAGGAGTTTGGTAAACTTCCCTATATGGGGGCACCTAATTCCTCTAATTGACATTGATTTTCACTCTAGCATACATACCATCATCCATTCCAGACTCACCTTTATCCTACACTAAGTGGGGACAAGAGGTTAGACAACCTTTTCCTCATATTTCACTTGTGGTTGCCTCCTTTAGCTAGTCGTTAACCTTTCATGAATGTATAAGAGCAAGCTTGGGACGTGGATGATGTTCCTTAAGTTGGCTTGCATATGACATACTTCCCTTTTTCTTTAAGTAGCTTATTGGAAACATATGACTTGGCATTGGGCTTTCTGAGTACGCTCTCATATCCTCTTCTTCTACTTTAAAGCAATAGCTTATAGTCCTAGTGCTCGCAACCACTTTAAAGTGGGGGCATACATCACCACTAACATTTCATTATGTTATTTTCTTTTTCTTGCAATTTCCTCTCTTGGAAACAAGATGAGATTGTTTGCACTTATCCTCTCTTTGAGACATTGAACATGACATTCCCTAAGATGAGACATTGCATGAACTAAGAAAAATCCATTTGAATATTCCTTACACTATTTTGCATTAACAATGTCTATGAGTGTCAAGCATACTAATTTTTTCTTACCTCACAGAGCTCAAAAATTAGTTTCCTTTGTGGTGCCTTATTAAAGTTATCAAGAGGTATAAATTTGGTATGGTTGATCAAGAAGCCCATTATGAGGCACAACTTTCCCCATAACCACCTATGTGTTTGAGTACATACTAATTAGTGTATTTTCTCACCTTTGGGATTTCTCACCCTACAGACAATCAAAAGTACATAACATGGCCCTAGAGTGAGTATGTTGTGGACTTCTCAATCGATGGAAAACCAAGAGTTCTATCACCCCAGAGTGAGTATGCATTTTCTTTTTAAAACAAACAGCTTAGATCTAATCCACAACTAGTTGGACAAATGATCAAAGCTTGATCCACCTTTTCATTTTCATCTTCGTTATTTCCATTGCATGATTTTGTATCTTGATGGTTTGATTTAGGATCCTGGATCGTGGGGGATTGCACAACCTACTTTGATCTTTTTCATTCTTTGTCATCTGCACCTGTACACTTGAATCTCTCTTGAATGTGTACTTTAGTGTGAGTTTGAAGCAAGTTCATCCTCACTAAAGTGGGGGCTAAATGCACCATAGAAAAAAGGACCCTTTGCTTGCCATGGGAATAGTTCATGATAAATTCGGCTTAATGAGGTCTTGATTCAAATGTTTTGAGGCATTTTATGCATCCACACTAAGTCTTGGAGCCTTTCAATTGAATAACATGCTTTTATTGATGTCTTGTGAAGGTGTTGTGAAGTGTTGTAAAGCACTTATACACTTTTCTAGACTCTATTCACCTAAAAATCACCTTTTCATCACTTATCAAGTCCTATTTTAAAGTGTTGTAAAGTCTTGTAACAAGATTTCACACTTTTCTAGGCACAATTTCACTATTTACACCTTTCTTATGCTTTATTTGACCCCTTTATGCCCTCATACGGCTTAATTAAGTGTGTTTTTGAATGTAAACTTGAAAAATAACATTATATGTGACTTAATTCTTGACACCCACATTCAAGTCGAAGGTGGAACCCATTCACCATGGGTGGCGAATGAGTCCCTCTTGGCTTCAAATTCAAAATATTTCAAATTTCCTTTTGGATTTTTATTCAAAATTACTTGATGTCGGCTTGTGATGAGGTATCAATGGGTTATTAAGGAACAAGTGTGTATAAATAAGTTTTTTCTCCTCATTTTACATCTTCTACATTCACCTAATTCACTCTTCATTAATCATCCATCATGCTTCCATCTCAAGTCAAATAACTTAGGGTTTCATCATTGCAAGTCTCCAAGATATCAATTTTCATACATTCAATGGTATATTCTTCATGTTTTGTTATAGAAATTCAATATCAATCATCATGGCAAGGTAATCAACTCCATTATTGCATGTTTCATTCCATTTTTACATAATTTTTGTATAATTACCTAAAAGGGGTTTGACCAAGGAAAACCCCCATACCTTAACATCCAATTTTTGTCTCTCTTGTCTTGTGTGTTTGCAGATTTAGGACTCTTGGAAGTTTGTAAATCATTGAAAATCAAGTTGCAAGGTTGCTTAAGTATTTTCTTTGTTCAACAAGTCAAAGTATCAACAAAATCTCACTTTCAAACACGTAAATTAGTGTTTCAGAAGCAAACACCTATAGTGAATCAAAGTGCAGATTGAGAGCTCTAGATTCCACTTTTGAACATTGAAAAATTCAAAAGTGGACTCATTCACCATGAGTGGAGAATGAGTCCCACTTCTAGGTCAATTTTGAGCTTTTTACATTTTTAGATACCCTTTTGTCTGAAACAGGTTCTAGTTCAGTTTTGCAGAACTGAGATTGATTTGCCTAGAATGGCGAATGAGTCCTACTAGGCTTGAAAATTAGCATCAACAACATTTTAGAATCAATTTCCAGCCTTCATCAAGATTCTAGGTGCACACTTTTAGTTTGGTTCATTTCTGTTAAGTTTTGCATTCATTTCTAATTCATTTCTGGATATCACAATGTGTTTCCAAACAAGTCACAATTCTTAGGTTTTGCATACTTAATCAATCAATTTCATCTTCTAGTTGCATTTAGATCATTGAATTTAGTCTTAAATTCATCATACATTGCATAATTTGAGTGAACCACCTAGATTTTGGGTGTGGGATCTATCTCTTTTCATTAGTTGAAAGACCCTAATTGAGCAAAAGATACCTAGCATTCCTAGTCACAAAAATCTATTGTTCAAGGTGAAAATTAAAGATCTAAAAAGAAAAATAAAAATCCTCAATATGTCACTAGCTGTCAACACGAATTTTCAAATTAAATGCATGTATTAACACCAACATAGCAGTCAATAGTGGGCATAATAAATATCTCTTCTTTAATTTTGATCTATTTCTAATTGATTAGCAAAGAAGAGATTAATGAATTAGGAGAGAGAATTAAGAACATGCAGAGTGGTAGGAACTAATAATGACAAATTATGCAAGCCCCATCTATAGCCTCTCGGATCTTCTCAAACCATACTTGCCATCAATGGCTAATCTTCTTTGCCTGCCAAATCCAAGAACATAATTAAAAATAGTGCACTCCCACACTAGTTCTAGAAATTTTACGTAGACTCCCTTTAACTACCTATGCCATGCAGAACCCTTCATGCCAAATATAATAGTTTGCTAGTGAGGTACAATAGCCAAGAATTAGGGTTACGAGGAGAAAACAATGGATGAGAGAGGCATTCAAGGAAGAATAGTTAATTTTTATTCTGTCATCTTCTGCATAAATCCTTCGATAGTGGAGAGTGAAATAAACATCAATTTGAGTTATCCAAAAAGAGATCACCCAGGATGTGACAAACAAGCACAATCTCAAAATCAATGAAAATAACTATAAAATCTCATAAGTGAGGCTTACATAGATTTAATTTATCATGGTAATGTATTCAATCCTGGGGTATGCTCATATTTATTTTGAGCATCTTATTCCGTGCATGATACTGTATCTAGAGGAGGAGGATTTGAAGCTCGAATATTTTTGGGCTTGTAAATTAAATAAATGTCTTAAATTAGAAGCTTTCAAGCTAATGCGATTGGCAGGTGTAAAACCAAATTCCACAACTTTTAACCAACATCCTCTCTATGCTAAAAATAGAGCTTTGTAAAAGGGTATGGGCATCCATCAAAACATAAAGCATAGAGAAATTTCGCAGATGTGTGCCATAGAAAAATGTCCCCATGTCATTTTAATGGCCTTTTAGGTCTTGTTTCATGGTGTTGGAACTATTTTTCTTTTTATTTTATGTTGTGACATGGCTTTAACATGCTTATTTAGGTACTAAAATTAAAAAAATGACATCTTGTGAAGGTGTTGTGAAGTTTTGTAAGACATTTCTACATTCTTCTAGACTCTATTAATTACAATTTACCTAAAAATCACCTTTTTATTCATCAACAAGTCCTATTTTGAAGTGTTGTAAAGTCTTGTAACAAGCTTTCATTCTTTTCTAAGCACATATTTACTATTTATCCCCTTTTCATGCTTTATTTGGCCCCTTTATGCTCTCATATGCTTAATTAAGTGTATTTTTGAGTATTATCCCAACAAACAACATTAAATACAACATATTTCCTAACACACATTTTCAGGTCCTAGGTGGGACCCATTCACCATGGGTGGAAAATGAGTCCCCCTTGGCCCCAAATTCAAAATATTTTAAATTTCCTTTTGGGATTTTATTCAAAAAATCTTGATTTCGGCTTGTGATGAGGTATGAATGGGTAACTAAGACACAAGTGTATATAAATAAGTGATTTTCACCTCATTTTACATCTCCTCATACATTCAAACATTCCATCTCACATCTCAAGCATTTAAGCATTTTATAACATCTTTTCAAGCACTTTGAAGAAGCCATTGACATTATTTTAGACTTGCATCATCAAGGCTTGGTAAGTTGATAGCAATTGCATGTTGTTAGTTTATCATTCCTTTGCATTTCATTATTTTATTAAAGGTTTGATTACCAAAATCAGGGTTTGACTAGGAAAACCCCTATTCACTAACCTTAAACCATTTTCCCCCTACTGCATGTTTGTTTGCAGACCTAGGTATGCAGATTTGACAAGCTTTTTGGTGTTGAAGATTGGTTTACAAGTCAGCTAGGTGGTTCAAGTCAACTTAAGTCTATTCAAGCTTGGAGAAGGTTTTTTGTCTATTTCCTGTACAATTGACTTCGACAACCCAACAAGAAGTGATTTCCAAATCTGGTGTTGCAGAGTTGTCCCCTGATTTTTTAGAAATTTGGGAGAGGAAAAATTTGCCACCTATGGTGAATGAGTCCCACCTTAGGACTGAAAATATAAATTTTGTCAGATTCTGGATCTCAATAGACAGAAACTTGCTTTCTACAGTTTTTCACCAAGAAGAGGATTAATTTTCCACCCTGGGTGAATGAGACCCACTATGAAAAATCAATGATTTTAGTCAGCATCCACAACATTCTAGATTCGTCATACTTCACCTAGGTGCACTTTGATTTAACTCATTCCTTTCTGTTTTGCATATTTTCTTCATTTAGTTCATTGTTGCATTAGACAATGTGTTTTCAAACATAGCAAAAATTTCACTTTTCCATTCATTTTCATTCATTCAGATCAGTCAATTGCATTTAGTTAACTTCAATTAGGTTAGAAAACATCACACATAACATTATTTGAATCAACCATTAACATTTTTGCTCCTATCTCTCTCCTTTTAGGTGAAAAACCCTAGAAGAGCAAGAGTTATCCATAGGAGCAAAAAATCAACGGTTCATTTTGGTGAACTCTACTTTTGAGCACTTTGAATTTTGTATTTCATTTCATATTACATCCTAGTTTACATTTGTATTGAAATTAAATTAGAACATTGTTTTTTTTGCATTTTAGGATATTTTATATTGCATTAGTGAAAGTTGCATTTAAATTTCATTTTTGCATTGCATCTCATTGAAAAAAGTAAAATTTTGCATTTTGCATCTTTGATTGCATTATGTAGAGCACTAAAATCACATTAAATTTTCTAAAAAAAACATAAAAACATCATACTGGGACTCATTCGCCACCCAAGGTGAATCAATCCATCTACAATTTTTAAACAACATTTTTAAAATCTTTTTGGTATTTTTCTGCATTATAGTTTATTGTTCTTGCATTCTATTTTCATTTGCAGATTCTCTATTTTTCATTATTTATTGCATTTTAGCTTATTTGCATCATGTAATTTTCTTTCAATAAGTTTTGGAATTCATTAAAATCATTGGTAGACATGTTCAATTGTCCCTTTGGCTATGACCCTATGCCCTTGAACAACCTGATGCTCCTTTAAATCCTCATGATTGTCCTCCATGTGATGTAGACATCATTGGAGAAGATGATGCTAGCATGAACATGTTCTAAAATGATTTCCTTGTTCACCTAGAAGCAAATGTAGCCTTTTATCCCTCCATGAGGTCACACCACCTTCCCACTATTGCAACTCCTAATCACTTTGCATACTTACATCCTGAAGTAACTATAGGCCCTAAGGTTCCTTCCTCAAGTGTACCTAGTCCCTCTCACCAATCACATTCACAACCCTTTTATGATCACAAAGTCACAAACACTCCTATCATCCTTGAAGAGACATATGGTAAAGGATTCACTATATTAAGTAAACAAGGTTGTGACACAAAACATGAACATGATATCCATCAAATTCTTGAACAACAATCAACCAAAGCACACACAATAGGACTAGGATATCAAGATCCTTCTCATCTTGATAGATATCCTCTTCAACCTAGGAGACTTTGGGATGCTGGAATAGTGATCTTGAATGCTTCTCCTAACTGAAACATTCTTCTTGTGCATGAACAACCATTATCTCCTTCTAATGAAAAGGATGTTAGGATCCCTATGGGTCCTCTTCCTCCTATTCATGAACAAGGTGAATCTAGCAAGTGAAAACAACCTTACAAACTCAAAGGGATCAAGTTTCCTAGACATCCTCCACTTGAATGAGAAAGGATACTTCAGCTGCTCCTAAATAAAGGTCTTCTACTTTAACCACCTCTGAATAGGTTGGATATTCATCTGAAAAACTCTATCCCATTTTGCAAATATCATCGTATTCTTGGACATCAAAGAGAAGAATGACAGACATTGAAGGAAATACTAGGTAATTATCACTTCATTGATATCAATTGCTTCCTTGTCATACCTTTAAACAATCCAAACCCCTTCGTCATGCCATAGTTGTAGAATTCCCTATTCTCACTATTGCATGATTCTTTCACATCACTCACCTCGACTCATTCTTTCCTTTACACTTTCTGGAGGAAAAGAACCTGTTAGCCTTGTCCTTCTAATGCATTTCTCTATCTCTTAACTATGCTATTCCTTTTCCACTTATCCACTTAATATTGGGAAAACAATAACTTAGTTAATGGTTGACTTATATTTGCATTACTTTTTCCTTTTCATTTTCATGTGTGTATTGTGTTCCCCCATATTGTGCATTTGATATTCCCTCTCTTCGTACACTTCTATTCATATCTCTATTCTTCTATATGTTGTACATTGTATTTTTCTCTTTTTTGTTTTTTGTTCTCCATTTGGGGATGACACAAAGTGTAGAGACACCCCATGTATCTTCCATGTTGACCCAAAAGGTCCTTGTATTTTTCTCATTTTTGTTTTGTGTTCCCCTTTTGGGGATGACGCCAAGCATAGAGATGTCCTATGTCTCTTCCATGTTGACCCACAAGGTCTTTGTCTTTTTCTTTTCTTTTTTTTTGTATTCTCCTTTTGGGGATGGCATAAGTCCTTCATGTTGACCCAAAATATTTTTTATTTTCTTTTTAACTTCTCATTTTCTTTCATTTCGCTTGAGTTTTCTTTTTAGGGATGGTGCAAAGCATTGAGACCGCAATGTCTCTTCCATGTTGACCCAAAATGAACTTTATTTCCCTTTTTTTTTCACTCTTTGTGTCATTCTTCCCATTCTATGTTCTTTCGAGAATGATGACAGTTCTGAGCTTTTTCATAGAAACATTGCAGCAATGAACATACTTACCCCAAATCCATAAATCCATTATGTGTTTGGTGTGGTTTCTCTTCTAGGGGTCAACTCCCTTTCTTTTTCTTTCATTTTCCTTGACATGACATAGCCTAACTTTGAAACATATGACTTGGCATAGGGCTTTCTAGGTTGGCTCTCATGTCTTGTTTTCTTTTTGCATTTTCTTTTCTTCTCTACTTTAAAGTAATTGCTCATAGAATGATGTGTAGCAATTCCTTTAAAGTGGGGGGCATACATTACCATAATTCATGTGCATCCTTGGTTCCTAGTGTAGCCTTTTCATTTATATGATGCGTTTGTCACTTTGTGGATGACATTGGGTGTGATGTCCTTCATAATTGTGATCTATCTCAGCATATTACATTCCTCTTAGTGGCCTGATGTGACACACTGCATCCCTTAAGTTGTGAATATACTATTCTTTGATTGGTCCTCTCTTGGAGACATTAGACATAATGTACCCTAAGTGACTAACCTTGCATGAACTGAACAAAACTCCTTTGAACCTCTTTTACACCTTTTACATTTTTACATTTTGCATTTTTTCCACCTTGCATAATGCAACTTGCATGACTGTGGTACTCTTTGTTCTTTTTGTTCATGACATTTTCCTTGTGGCACATTTTTAAAGTTATCAATGGGTATAACTTTAATATGGTTGAGTGGGAAGCCCACCTAGTGGCATGACTTTTCCTCATAGCCACTTTTCTGTTTGTGAGTGCATACCAATTAGCGTATGTATCTTACCTTTTTGGGCTTTCTCACCCTGCAGACACCTAGTTCTGTGGCCCCAAAGTGAGTACATTTGGGCCTTCTCACTCTGCAAACCATCCTGAGTTATGTCACCCAATAGTTGGTACACATTCTCTTTTTCAAACAATCATCCTAGATCTAATCCACAACTAGTCGGATTGACGATCGAAGCTTCATCTAATTCATCTCAACACTTGTGTGTTCCTTTGTTCTTATGCTTTTTTTTCCATGGAATCTTCATCTTGGGGGTTTGATCATCCCTCTTGATCATTTTCATTCCATCTTGCTAGCGTAAGTGAATTTGAACCCTCTTCTGGATGTTCATGGCTACTTTAGTGTGAGTTTAAAGCAAGTTCATCCTCTCACTAAAGTGGAGGCTAAATGTGTTGTAGAAAAATGACCCCTAGTCATTTTCATGGCCTTTTAGGTCTTGTTTCATGGTCTTGGAACTATTTTTCTTTTTATTTTATGTTGTGACATGGCTTGAGCATGCTTATTTAGGTATTAAAATTCATAGAACGATGTCTTGTGAAGGTGTTGCGAAGTGTTGTAAGACATTTCTACATTCTTCTAGCCTCTATTAATTACAATTTACTAAAAAATCACCTTTTTATTCATCAAGAAGTCCTATTTTGAAGTGTTGTAAAGTCTTGTAACAAGCTTTCATGCTTTTCTAGGTGCATCTTCGCTATTTATCCCTTTTCCATGCTTTTTTTGGCCCCTTTATGCTCTCATATGCTTAATTAAGTGTATTTTTGAGTATTATCCCGAAAAACAACATTAAATACAACATATTTCCTGACACACATTTTTAGGTCCTAGGTGAGACCCATTAGCCATGGGTGGCAAATGAGTCCCCCTTGGCCCTAAATTCAAAATATTTTAAATTTCCTTTCAGTATTTTATTCAAAAGCACTTGATGTTAGCCTATGATGTGGTATGAATGGGTAACTAATTCCCAAGTGTGTATAAATAAGCGATTTTCACCTCATTTTAGATCTCCTCATATGTTTAAACATTCCATCTCACATCTGAAGTAGTCAAGCATTTTATAACATCTTTTCAAGCACTATTCAAGTACTTTGAAGTAGCCATTGGCATTACTTTAGACTTGCATCATGAATGGTTTGGTATGTTGATAGAAATTGCATGTTGTTAGTTTATCATTGCTTTGCATTTCATTATTTTAATAAAGGTTTGATTACCAAAAGCAGGGTTTGACCAAGGAAAACCCCTATTCACTAACCTTAAACCATTTTCCCCCTATTGCATGTTTGTTTATAGACCTAGGTATGTAGATTTGACAATTTTTTTGGAGTTGAAAATTGGTTTACAAGTCAAATAGGTGCTTCAAGTCAACTTAAGTCTATTTCAAGCTTGGAGAAGGTTTTCTGGTTGTTTCCTGCATAATTGACTTTGGCAACCCGACAAGTAGTGATTTCCAAATCTGGTGTTGTGGAGTTGTCTCCTAGTTTTTCAAAAAATTGGGAGAGGATTGATTTACCACATATGGAGAATGAGGCCCACCTTAGGATTGAAAGTATGAATTTTGTCATATTTTGGATCCTGATAGACATAAACTTGCTTCTGATAGTTTTTTAGCAGGAAGAGGAATAATTTGCCACCCTGGGTGAATAAGTCCCACTGTGAAAAATCACTGATTTTAGTTAGCATCCACAACATTCTAGATTCATCATACTTCACCCAGGTGCACTCTGATTTAACTCATTCCTTTCTGTTCTACATATTTTCTTCATTTAGTTCATTTTTGCATTACATAATGTGTTTTCAAACATAGCTTAAATTTCACTTTTGCATTTGTTTTCATTCATTCAGATTGGTCAATTGCATTTAGTTAACTTCATTTTGGTTATAAAAAATCACACATAACATTATTTGAATGAACCATTAGCATTTATGCTCATATCTCTCTCCTTTTAGGTGAAAAACCCTAGAAGAGCAAGAGTTGTCCATAGGAGCCAAAAAATCAATAGTTCAAGATGTTATAGTTAGAAATATTGTAGAAAAAATGTATGAAATATGGGGAGGTAAAGATAATGCACAATCTATTTTAAAGGCTTTAGAAACTTTCATGCAATGATATTGCAGATATAAATCCAAATAAGAAAACCTTTTCCCTTGACCTCTCTACCTGTGCCAAAATGGAAGCATAAAAAGGACACACAAACTATTTGATAGAAAACCTCAAAGACATGGTCTCATGGCCTACAATGGTTGCACATATAAATTCAAACTCTTCTCTTTCTTTGGAACAAGGTATGGAAATTTACCAGAGCATTATGGAAGGGGGATTTTTATTAGATGTGGTAGATAAAATTGTCCTAGTAGGCATGTATGCAAACTATGAAATAACAAACAATGAACTTTAATTGTTCTTTTTTACACAAACTACAAAAATTATAAAGCATTAAACACTATCACAAAAAATATTACACTTGCTATGCAAAGTGTTTGTAAACCACAATATTAAGAGCCTTTGAAGTTTAAACCCTATGTTGTCCTGCTACAAAGATAATTAGACAACAAGATAATAATTATAAGCGTGACAAAACTTCTATACATCAACTAATATTCTATCTGCCCCATGGTGGGCACTAAAATATGGATTTTTTTTTTATACTCGCTCAAAAACAAACAACCATTAGCATTGTTAGTAAACTTAAGCAAACCAAAACAAGCATCCCTATGAGATACTTGATCATTCTACATATACAAAAAAGGAAATAAGAAATCAAAGAAACTAAGTGAGAGCATAAGAAAGCAAGATCAAACTCTATACTATAGTGGGAGTGGTGCTCCTTTAATGTAGAAAGGATTCCCTTTCCCACTCGCTTGATAAGTTTCAGTTGTGATGAAGATGCAAGTTCCTATAGTGAAAATGCATAAAATTGCAAATGGATTTCAAGTAGAAAAGACTTCTATTTATAGGTTGAAGGGATGAAGAATGGAGAGATAGGAGGAATGTGGGACGAAAGGAGATCCAATGATATTGTGACACTTTTCACATGGCTAATGGATGAAGGTGGATCACATTTTGGAGAATTTGCATAGTTAATGCATGTGGTTGAGATGTAAGAGGGGTGTAAGAGATATTAATGCATTTGTAAGAGGTATTAAATGAATGTGGTTGAGATATAAGAGGGGTTAATGTTTTTGGTTATTGGAGGAATATTCCCAAAGAATATGCATTTATGAGGGAAAATAGGGTAATTTGCTAATTAAAATAATTGATTTTAATGTGTAAGTGGGTTAGTTAATCAGGGGTTGGGTTTGACCAAGCTTGAGTCAAAAGCTAGAGGATGGGTAATGGTGATTAGGGGTTAATTAATTTAGATTAATTAACTTGGAGGAATTAGGGGATTTGAAATTTAATTTAAATAATTTGATTTATTAAATCAGATGAGAGGAATTTAGGGATTTGATTAACTAAATTGATGAACAATAGTGAATTAATCTAACAAATTAATTTATTTGATTAATAGAATAATTTGATGATAATTAATCAAAATTAGGTGCATATCGTTAGAATCATTTGAGTGTCTACAGTGTATGCATTTAATGTGAAATCAGTATCCTTTAGATACCATAAGCCATAATCTGGAGTTCCTTTTAAATATATAAATATCCTTTTTACTACGGAAACATGTGACTCTTTAGTATCTTCTTGAAATCTAGCCACAATAAAAACTACATACATGATATCTGGTCTAGTATCAGTTAGATATAATAGTCCACCAACCATAGATCTATACTTTCTCTAATCAACCTTAGGTGATTCATCATCCTTGCTCAATTTGTAACCATCAATCATAAGAGTACATACCTGTTTATGGTCTTCCATTCCAAACTTCTTCAACATCTCTTTGACATATTTTGATTATGAAATAAAAATTCCTTTACCTATTTGATTGATTTGTAGCCCAAGGAAGAAATTCATCTCCCCAAACAATGACATATCAAACTCTTTCTGCATCTCTTTTGCAAATTTCTTACACATAGCTTCATTTTCTCCAACAATAATGTCATCCAAATACACAACCACTATGAATATTTTATCTTCCTCAAATTTGAAGTAAAGATTAATATCTGTGGTACCCTTATTAAATCCTCGTTGTATCAAATCTATGTCCAATCTTGCATACCAGGCTCTAGGAGCTTGCTTTAATCCATACAATTCCTTTTGCATTTTACAAAACATGTCTAGTTGATCTAATAATTGAAGTTCTTTTGGTTCCTCCATGTAAACTTCTTCAAATTCTTCATTGATGAAAGAAGACATCACATCAATTTGATAAATTTTAAAGTCTTTATGTGCTGCAAATACCAAAAATATTGTGATTGGTTCCATTATAGCCATCGAGGAAAATATTTCTTCAAAGTCTATTCCTTCTACTTGTGAGTAACCCTTACAAATAATCCTTGTTTTATTTCTTACCACTTCTCCATTCTCATTCAACTTGTTTCTAAATACCCACTTAGTTTTAATTATATTCTTATTTTTAGGTCTAGAGACTAGTTCCCAAGTCTGGTTTTCTTGAGTTGCAACTCTTCTTCCATTTCCTTCATCCAATATTCATCTTTGAATGCCTCACTATTTTTAGTTCAACTTTGGAAAGTAAACACAAATTTACCTCAACTTCAAAAACTTTTCTTCTTGGAAAGACACCTTTTCTTTTGTCTCCAATAATTTATTCTTCAGAATGATTTCTTTGTACAAACTTATGGGTTTTAGGGGTCTTTTCTAGAGCTTCTTCCTCTTCATTCTGCACTTCTTTTTCTAATGCAGGAGCATCCAATAGCGCAGGGAAATATTGCATCACTTAAAAAAAAAAATCTTTATTTTCTTTAGTTGTTTTGAGTTGCATGATGACACTTAAGGGGTATAAGACTGTCAAGCATCAAAAAGAGAAAAAACTATGAACTTACTATTTTTAGTAAATTGGCCAAAATGGGCTCATATGGACGTGAAAATTTACCCCAAGGAGTAGAGCTGAAAAAAAATCCGGTTGCGAAAGAATCACCTCAATACCTTGAACAGTTTGAGAGAAATTCAAGTTTTCGTCCTAGGAAATTTCTCTAATGCAACTTCAAATTCAAATATAAAACTTTGGAGGCCTTGAAATAGCTCAAAAAGTTGACCAACTAACCTATAGTCAATTCACACATTATAGAGGTTATCAAGAGCTTTCTAATGATATGCAATAATAGTGAATCAAACACATAGATCAAAAGTTATGGCCTTGTGAAGTTTGTCCTCTTAAAAGTGAATTTCTTAAAAATTTCTTCCTAGGCCAGAAATCAAATGGCGAGACTTTTGGCACCAAAAAAAAAGAGGAAATTTGTACTTTCTAGAACATTCTAGGGAAGTTAACACGGAAAATAAAAAGGGTTAAGTGGGCGT
This sequence comes from Sequoia sempervirens, assembly GCA_007258455.2. Taxonomy (NCBI): domain Eukaryota; kingdom Viridiplantae; phylum Streptophyta; class Pinopsida; order Cupressales; family Cupressaceae; genus Sequoia; species Sequoia sempervirens. The sequence goes on from VDFB02000001.1 coordinate 17,536,875, forward strand.
TGTAGAAGGTGGCCCTAATAGTGCAAATTGTGGTTCTGAATAGTAGATTTTCATTTTTGAATTGATTTTGTTGTAATGAATCAAGCCCATGAGGCTATATCATGTAAGTTTTGAATCTATAATTCCATTATCTAAAAAATAATTGAAAGTGGGTTTTTCTTCCATCTCGCATTTTCTTTGTGGTATCTATTATTGTGATTAATGTGAATTTTGGGTGGTGTGGCCCTCATCAAGTGGTATTAGAGTAGGAGTTCTTGAGCCTGTAACAAAGCACCAAATGTGAGGTAGTTGCAATAGGACTTGTGAGTGTGGGTTGAATTCAAGATGCCTCAAAGATGTGCCTAGTATGGTAGAGGCGGAGGCCATGGTGGAGGAGGTCCACCTAGAGATGAAATCAAAGCCCTTAGAAGGCAATTAGAAACCTTGCAACAAGAGGTTTGAAGAAGAGATGTGCAACAATATAGAGATGAAAGTGGAGATGAAACAAAGGAGGAAATGGAAGAGGTAGAGTAGGATCCAATGGATCCTGGAGAAACATGATTGTTGTGAGTGATCTGAAGCATTGGGAAGAGACCTAAAATGGAGGTTTCCACTTTCAGTGGAAATATGAATCCTGAAGAATTGATTGATTGAATCAATGACATGGAGGAATTTTTTGAGTTTGAGGAGATTGAAGATCCTCATAAAGTTAGGTTCATAAAGAAAAAATTGAAAGGTCACAAAGAGGTTTAGTTAGAAAGAGGAAGACAAGGGAAAGATAAAATTTCTAGATGGGACAGAATGGTGTCAAAACTAAAGAAACAATTTATTCTTGTCAATTACAAATTGGAGCTACTCAAGAAGATGCAGAGCTTGAGGCAAGGGACAAGGACAGTGAAAGAATACACAAAGGAATTTCACAAGTTCTTAATTCAAACAAGACATTTTGAGGCAAATAAGGAGAAAGTTGCTCATTATATTAATGGGTTGAAGCCAAGCATACAAGAAGACTTGGCACTGGTAAAAATGACCACCATTGAAGACATTTATCAGTTTTCTCTAAAGGTTGAAGAGTGACTGAACAAGAGGTTTGAGAACAAGTAATGAGGTGGAGGTCCTGGAGGAAACACTGGTGGATGGTCATATGGAGGTCAAAATGAAGATCAAAATAAGGGTGAAGGCTCTAGTAGCAGCTAGAACCAAAAAGGAGATAACACATACTATCCTCATGATCAGAATAATGGAGACCAAAGAGGAAAGGGAAGATCTAGATGAGAACTGGGAAGACGGGGATTTTGTGGAAGTTGTTTCCAGTGTGGAGAAGGACATAGAGCCTATGAGTGTCCTCAACATCAAGGAAGGACAAATAGAAGACCTAAGGGTAATGCATGAGTTGCACATGTAGATGAAGATGTTGAGTCTTCCCATTCTGAGGATGCAGAAAGACGAGAGGTTCTTGTTACTAGAAGAGCCCTGTTGAATGAGGAGAATGAACCAACTCAAAGGAAGAATTTGTTTCGCACCATATGTAAGTGTGAAGCTAAAGTTTGCAATGTTATTATTGATGGAGGTAGTACGAATAACCTTGCTTTAGAAGAAATGGTTAGTAAGTTGTGGTTGGAAAAAAGAAGGCATTTGAACCCATATCGAATTGCTTGGTTGTAGAAGAACCATAAAGCCTTGGTAAATCAACAATGTCTGGTAAAGTCCAAGATTGGAAATTACCATGATGAGGTATTGTGTGATATTATGCCTATGGATTTTTTTCATATGTTGTTAGGAAGACTGTGGCAGTTTGATTGGCACACAATACAAGATGGACATCCCAACACGTATTCTTTGACAAAGGATGAAGTTCATCATAAGTTGAAGCTCTTAAAAGAGGTAGAAGAAAATGTATGCAATAATGTAAGAATTTATTTGGTTGATGGAGGAAAGTTCCTAGAAGGTATGAAGCATGAGAATATGTGTTTTGCATTGATCCCTAAAGTTGATAAAGAAGATACTATGGAGGTACCTATAGAGGTTTCAAGTTTGTTGAATGAGTTTCAAGCTATTATTTCTGATAATGTACTTGAAGGTTTTCCTCCTATAAGAAAGATTAGTCATTAGATGGACCTGATTCCTGGAGCCAGTTTTCCAAATAAGGAAGCTCATCATATGACTCTAGCAGAGAGTGAAGAGTTGAACAAACAAGTGCAAGAGTTGTTGCAGAAGGGATTGATCAGAGAGAGTCTAAGTCCATGTGCAGTACCTACAGTATTAGCACCAAAGAAGGATGGGGAATGGTGGATGTGTATAGGTTCTAGAGTTATCAATAAGACCACCATCACTTGTATAGATTTCATTTTCCAAGGATGGATGACATTATGGATTATTTGAGTGGAGCTGAGTAATTTGCAAAGATAGTTCTAAAGAGTGGATATCACCAGATCCAAATTAGAGAAGGAAATGAATGGAAGACATCCTTCAAAACAAAGGAGGGCTTGTACGAGTGGTTAGTCATGCATTTCAGGCTAATGAATGCATCGAGCACATTTATGTGTCTTATAAATGAGGTATTGAAAGAATTTTTAGGAAAATTTGTTATTGCTTATTTGGATGATATTTTGATTTTTAGTAAGATGTTCGTGTAGCACTTGATGCATATTGGAAAAGATTTTGAAAAACTAAGGGAGGAGAAGTTGTTGATTAATTTGAAGAAATGTAGTTTTGTGAAGAGAGAGTTGGTGTATGTAGGATTTGTTGTCTCAGCAAAGGGTCTTAAAATGGATCTAGAGAAGGTGAAAGCTATCATTGAATGCCCTACCTTGAGGAATGTTACAGAGGTAAGATCATTTCATGCTCTAGCAAGTTTTTACAAAAAAATTATTAAGAATTTCAGTAGTATTTGTGCACCTCTAACTGAAGTGATGAGAGTGGATAGAAAAGAGTTGAAGTGGACTATCGGAGCAACCAAAATTTTTGATATGTTGAAGAAGAAAGTTACAAAGAAACCTATTTTTGCACTTCCATATTTCAATAAGTTCTTTTAGGTAGATTGTGATGCCAGTGGCACTGCCATAGGAGCTATTTTGATTGAAGAAGGTACACCTGTTGCCTATTTTAGTGAGAAGTTAAATGATGCTAAGAATAAATATTTTTTCTATGATAAAGAATTTTATGCTATAGTTCAAGCTTTGAAGAAATTGAGACACTATTTGTTGCCAAAAGAATTTGTTTTATATACTGATCACTAGGCTTTGCAGTATCTCAATAGTTAATGAAAGTTGAATCAAAGGAACCTAAAATGGGTCAAGTTTTTGCAAAGTTATACTTTTTTTTTGAAGCACAAGAGTGGAAGGTCAAATAGAGTCACAAATGCCTTAAGTAGAAGGAAAAATTTGTTGATAGAGATGAATATAGAGGTTGTTGGGTTCAATGAACTCAAGAGTTTGTATCCAAAAGATCCAAACTTTGCAGAAGCTTGGAAGGCTTGTTTGGAACCTGTTACATCATTGGATAGGACAAGATGGTTGGATATATTAATCCAAGATGGAATGTTTTTTAGAGGAAGATAATTGTGCATTCCAAGGAGTTCTATGAGAGAGAATATAATCAAGGAGAAGCATAGTGGAGGATTGGTTGGGCATTTCAGTCGAGACAAGACCATTGCTCTTGTTAGTGAGAATTATTACTAGCCACAGTTACAACAAGATGTGAATATTTTTTTACAAAGTTGTAGAGTATGTCAGATGGCGAAAGGAACAAGTCAAAATATTTGATTGTATCAGCCATTACCTATACCTGAGAGGCCATGGGAGGAAATTAGTATGGATTTTGTCCTTGGATTGTTGAGGACATAGAGAGGGCATGATTCCATATTTGTGGTGGTGGATAGATTTTCAAAGATGGTACATTTCATTTTGCGTCATAAGATTAGTGATGTTTTTCATATTGTAGAGTTGTTTTTCAGAGAGGTGGTGAGACTACATGGTCTACCAAAGAGTATAGTTTCAGGAAGAGATACCAATTTTTTTTGTTATTTCTAGAGAACATTATGGAAGAAGTTGAAGAAATATTTGAATTTTAGTTATGCTCACCATCCCTAGACTGATGGAAAAACATAGGTGGTGAATAGGAGTTTGGGCAACCTGCTAAGATGCTTAGTAGGAGATAAACCAAAGGGATGGGATTTGATTTTACCACAGGTGGAATTTTCATTCCAAATTGTATATGGGAGTAGTCCAAGAACTACTTATGAAATGAGAAAGATGGATAACGGGGAGAAGAGTAGTGCTAAGGCTGAATATTTTGTTGAGCACCTAAAGAATTTGTATGAAGAATTGAGCAAACACGTCAACAAGATGAACTCACAATATAAGGCTTAGGAAGATCAGAAAAGGAGGTATAAGGAGTTCCAGTTAGGAGATGAAGTCATGGATCATTTGTGAAAGGAAAGGTTTCTAGTTGGTACATACAACAAGTTAAAGATGAAGAAGTTTGGACCATGCAAGATCTTAAAGAACCATGACTCAGGAAATGCTTATGAGGTAGAGTTTGGACTAGTGGAATAAAAATTTCTCCTATGTTCAACATTGTTGATTTGATAGAGTATCATGAAGGTGATATAAAGGAGGGACTGATAAATGAACAGTTGAAAATTCTAGCACCTACTTCAAAGAAAGAAGAGATATAAGAAATCATGGATAGTCATGTGGGTAGAAGCACAAGAAATAGGCAATATGCAGAGTACTTGGTGAAATGGAGAGGAAGGCCTATTGAAGATTCATCATGGTTATCTAAGGTTGAGGTTAACTTTTTTGCTTTCCCTCTAACTCCTAAGAAGTGACAGGGTCACTTTTGAAATTACCCTAGGTGTCTGATGCAGGAGCATCCAACAGTGCAAGGAAATCTTGCATCACCCAAAAATATTGTTTTCTTTATTTTCTTTAATTTTTTTGAGTTCCACGATGGCACTTAAGGGGTATAAGACTATCAGGCATCAGAAATAGAAAAATTCAAGAATTTACTATGTTTAGTAAGTCAACAAAAATGGGCTTATATGGACATGAAAATTTACTCAAAGGACTAGAGCTGAAAAACATTTTTGGTCACAAAAGAATCACATCAATACCCTACATGGTTTGGGAGAAATTAACCCTTTTTTCTTGAGAAGTTTCTCCAATGTAGCTTCAAATTCAGATATAAAACTTTGGAGGCCCCAAAATAGCTTAAAAAGTGGCTGAATTGACCTACAGTGGGCTCATGTGTTGTAGAGCTCATCGAGAGCTTTTTGAAAATATGCAATAATAGTGAATCGGACACCCGAATCAAAAGTTATGGCCTCACGAAGTTTGTCCTCTAAAAAGTGAATTTCTTAAAAGTTTCTTCCTAGGCTAGAAATCAAATGGCGGGACTTTTGGTGCCAAAACAAAATGGGAAATTTGTACTTTCTAGAACATTCTAGGGCGGTTATTGGGGAAAATAAAAAGGGTTAAGTGGGGGTTGTAGATGGTGGCCCTGATAATGCAGATTGTGGCTCTAAATAGTAGATTTTCTTTTTTGAGATGATTTTGTTGTAATGAATCAAGCCCATGAGGCCATAGCATGTAAGTTTTGAATTTGTAATTCCATTATCTAAAAATAATTGAAAGTGGGTTGTTTTTCTGTCTCACATTTCATGTGTGGTATCTGTTGTGATTTCTATGGGTTTTGGGTGGTGTTTCCCTCATCATTTTCCTTAGCTTTTTCATCTTATTTTTCTCCACAAGCAGGTTCATCTGACACATTTCCATCTATAACGTCTAAATTCTCCAAATCTTCATCAACCTTGACATTTGCACTTTCAACAATCTTTCCTAGCCTTTTTTTGTAACCTTTATAAGCTTTGATTTTAGTAGAATATCCAAGGAAGATACCTTCATTAAACCTTGCATCAAAATTTCCCAAGTTTTCATCTCTTTTGATATAGCATTTTCTTCCAAATACTCTAAAGTACTTGAAAGTAGGAATCCTTCCATACAACAACTCATAGGGATTCTTTGTGCTATTATCTTTGGCGTGAACTCTTATAAGTATGTAAACTATAGTATGAATTGTTTCTCTCTAGTAGTCTTCTAATAGTTTAGATTCTCTCACCATAGTCCTTGCAACTTCTTGAATAGTTATATTTTTCCTTTCAACAACTCCATTCCGTTGAGGAGTTATAGGGGAAGATAAGTACCTTTTTATTCCATGATCTTCAAAAAACATGTTAAACTCATTGAAGGTGAATTATCCACCTTTTTCAAACCTCAAAAATTTTATCTTCAAATCCATTTCATTCTCAATCATAGCTTTAAATGCTTTGAATCTATCTAGAGCTTCATATTTTTCTCTAAGAAAAGTATCGCATGTCATTCTAGAGTAATCATTAATCAAATGAATGAAATATGTGTCACCTTGAAGACTTCTCACTCTTGTAGGACCACAAAGATCTATATGTATTAGTTCGAGTACCCTAGTAGCAGATTTCTCTTTTCCTTTGAAACTACTCCTTGTTTGTTTTTTGAATTGACTATGTTTGCAAACAACATTGATAGGCTTTGTGACTCTTGGTAGGTATCTTACTATATAAATTGAACTAATTCTAACCATATTGTCAAAAATTCATGTGGCACATCCTCTAGTGCCATAACTAGCTATCATAAATCCGAGTCATAAAGCAATGACCATTAGCACCCTTGTTTTGATAGATATTTCCATGTGTCCTCTTACTAGTAGCAATCACAGTTCCAAATCCTTTTCTCATCTCACATCCTTCATCCTAAAATACAATATTACATCCTTTCCTACACATTTTTCCAAGACCCAAAATATTATGCCTTAAGCCTTTAACATAGTAAAAATCCTTAGTATTATTCTTGCCATCAAAATTGATTAAACATATTCCACAAATATTAGCTCTTGAATCAACTCCAAATTTAACTAATCCTCCATCATACTTTTCAAGTTTAACAAAAATTTATCTCTGACCATGTGATTAGAGAAACCACTATCAATAACCTAATAGTTCTTATCCTATCTAGCATGAAAAGTAGATACCAAAGTACCTTCATCTTATCCTTCTTTTTCAAAACACTTTCCTTCAAACAAATTTCAGAGTTAGCAGAAGTAGATTCATCTTTAAATCCAAGAACACGAATTCATCATCATCTCCATAATCAGATTCATCATCAGCAAAGCTAGTGTCTTCTCTAACATAGTAACTTCTTTTAATCATCTTTCCTTCGTTCTCCTTTTATTGTTCACAACTTTGTTTAGACATCTTGAAGCATAGTGACATATATTTCCACAACTAAAGCATTTGAAAGGTAATTTACCTTTGTACTTACTAGTACCCTTTTTCATCCTTTTTACAAAGTTAGCTTCCACATCATCAAGATATTCTCCATCTGAATCTTGAACCTTTTTTATTTTCTAGCCTTGAAAGAAGTCTCAACTTTTGTACCATTGTCAAGCCAAGTTTTTGAGATCATTTCATATGAAGTTAGTGTGCCAAATAATTGATCTCTAGTGTACATATTAAAATTTGTAAGTTCCTTAATTGCAAATACCTTTTAACTATAAGAATCGGGAAGAGATATGAGAACTTTCTTGACCACTTTAGGTTCTTTGACTTGTGCACCAAGACCTCTTATTGCACTTACCAGCTCATCTACCCCTTGCATATAACTTGTAATTGCTTTATCTTTAGAAATTTGTAGGGTCTCAAATTATGCCTTTAGATTCTGCAACTTCGCTTCTTTAACCTTATCATCTCCTTCATAAATGCTTTCTAGCTTATCACAAACTTCTTTAGTAGTCTTCAAATTCATAAATTTTACTAATTTAGAATTTGAAATACTATTCAAAGGAATAAGCCTTGCCTTACCATTTATTTCATGGGCCTTGATATCATCACTTATGCTTGGAAAATTTGAAGGTGAAATATATTAACTCTTTATTTCCTTTTCAATCTCATACCCAAAGGATTCTAGATATCCTTCCATCTTTGTCTTCTATAATGCATACCCAGTGTCATCAAACTTAGGACTCTATTTTGTTCACCATCCTAGATCTACCTTAGGCGGTTAAGCTTTTCTCCAAGGAACCTTACTCTGATACCAATTTTTGAATGAACAAGACAAATGAGAGGGGGGGTGAAATAGTAGTATCAAATTAAAACATAGAAACCTCAAAAGTAATAAAATCCACATGCATTCAATTAACCCTTAAAAATTTTAAGCATGAAATACTAAAACATCAACACCATACACATGAGAGCACCAGATTTACATGGAAAACCCTGTGAGGGAAAAAAATAGAGAATATTAGCTCACAATATAAATAATTGCAAAATTGGTACAAGGGCTCACTACCAAAATAGGACACACTACCCACAAAGGCTCATCAGCAAGGCTCACTACTATAGGAAGAAAAGAAGATAGAAGAGAAAAATTACATAGAGAAAAAATTCTCAATGCAATAGAGAATCCACCACAATAGCTCCAAAACCTTCGTAGTCTTGTTTGAATGATTATGGACACCTTTAGCTCACTGCATTTAGAACTCCAATACATTGAAGTTGGCACTGCTTTACTCAAACTCACACTCTACCCTTCAAAAATTTGTATTACTTGCATCACTCTCTTCTATTCTTTCGATATTATGAACCTTCATCATCTCAACTCACACTTATACTCTCTGAAACCTTGAAAACTTTCTCCAATGTCAGCTATACATGCTTCACACTTGCATATTCAAATGACATCAGCACTAAAAATTCTTTTGGTGGATAGGAATGAAGGAAATTCACACAAATCCTTAGGACCCAAGTTTATCCTAGCACATCTCAACACACTTCCACAAATTTTGAATTTGTTTCACATGTAGTGTAAACACTAGGTCAACCATTACCCATGTAAAACAACATAAAATTGTTAAGTTCATGCTTCCCACTTCATCAAGGTGACACATGAACCACACAAATATATTTTACACAATCTAGAACAATCCAAAAACCACCTGAGATCCAACAAATATTTAGTCCAAACTTGCATCATAGAAATACTTCAACACAAAACATCTAGTTAACCTTATACACACACTAATGCATGAAAAACACATTGTACTACACCAAATCATGAGTAATATTGAATTCTAAAAGATATAATCAACATAAGCAACTTCCTAGATCTACACAACTTGAAACCAACTAGTGGAGAAACGTGGAGTAGATACACTTTTCCCAGACCACAACAAACAACATTGAAAACCTAGTTCACACACTAGTGAACATATCTAACTCTGTAAATGATCTAGAAGCCCAAAATCTAGATATAGAAACTATTGATAACTTTGAACAATATAACAGATGCACACAGTTATAGCATCAACATAGAAGAAATGTGAAGCACATCTTGAACCGCGTACTGAACATTGACAAAACATTGTTTTTTCTATTTGTCAAATTTTCTCAAAAAGAACTTGGAAACCAAGCACCAGAGGCACCATCTTAGAACAAAACATCATTCCAACACTGCTCTAGACACTGCAACATAAATATAGCTCCATGTTCTCACAACACTTCCTCAATATTTCAACTATACATACACAAACAAAGCTATTCGATACATGCACCAACTACAATAAACTATTTATCTCTTTTTCACAATTTTCTCAATATCCTCGACATCTTCATCATGCAAGAACTAACCTTAACAAATAGTTGACATCAATGACAACACCAACTTGTTGACATAAATGAAAACATCTTCATACTTGTAACATAGATGTCAGATGTCCTCGATTGCATGGTTGTGAGCATAAGTTTTGCATACGAAATATGAATTTCAATTTCAAATAGGCGTTGGAAAGAATGTGCAATGTACTACATAGTGGATCAACTTTTTTATCATTTTGTGGTACTAGATGAGTTTGGTTCTTATTTGATCACTTGTAGGAGCCTTAGATTTGGGGTGTGATTGTGTGAGCATCTGAATGAGTCAAGAGGTGAAACCTTGAGAGAGTACATGTTTTTATATGATATTTATGATGGTACAAAAGATTATTAGTTTGGTGCTTCCTAATACAGGTTTAGAGGTTTTTTTTAGAGTTATACTTTGATGGTGATAGGTAGACATATTATCTTCAATTTTGAGGACATGGCTGGACACTTTTACTATTTCTATATGTGCAAGCTCTCTATGAGGAGCTTTTTGGGAGGATTCATAGTTGAACCACCTATGAGTTCATCCCTTTTCTTCCACTAATTGTCATTTCATTAAATTGTTTATTTAGTTGTTATTTAGTATTCTTCTTGATGTACTTTTCTAAATTTCCAATATTCTATTTAGTCTAGTTAAACTATCGAACTTTCATTTTTGAGTAGTTAATAGACCCTAAGTTTTTCTAGTTGCTAACTCTATCTTTGGTCTATATGAGACACTAGTGTGTTGTTTTGTCATCCTTGGTCCATGCTTTCATCCTCTAACTAGGAGTCTTTCTTTCTATCTCTCATGACTACTAAGGTATGTTCACTTAGATTTTGAAATTCTCTTTTCATAAATAATCATATAACACACAAACATCACATAAACTCTTTCCTACCCATCACTTGTCATTTGAGATTTTTTCCTTGAGGTAATAGAGAGCTATCACTCCTTGTAGACCCTTCCCTATCCAAGAGACTCAAGAGTACAAAATCCTCTCCATTATAGTTATAATGTAGACACCTTAAACTGTATACATCCTAACTATACTGATTTCACTCACATTTATCCACTTTCAATGTTAATTTAAAAAAACTAACTATTTAATTAACTTTTCCAATAATATTTTAGTGTTAATTGTTGATGCCAAGAATTGGAAAGGTAATAGCCCTTTGTGGGAAACTCAGTTTATGGGGGATTTATTGTGCTAAACTAAGTGACCTCCATATTTTTAAAGAAGTTGACTTATTCTATAGTTGGGGTTTTGGAATGGGAAAAGGAAGCAAATATAAAAACAAAGAATATATCTAAGGCGATGCACCAAAAATTAGATAAAAGGCATGATAAACCTATCTTTTGGATATGATCTAAGCGCACGCTTAGAAATTTACCATGTCCTAGATATTTAATAGAAATTAAAGATTGTAGCATGAAAAACTCATTCAATGACATAAAATAATTTTCACAACTATTTACTAAAAATAAGAGTCAAAAGAGATGATGTAAACCAATAAATGTGCATTCAAATTATAGAAGTATAACAAATAAACCATTTAAACAATAATGAAATAGTATAAAGTTTATCAATAGGAAAAGAAAACAGAGAGATTGGAAAATGGCACAGTCTATGAGTTCTTGCAGTAATCTAAACAATAAAAGGACTAGTGTCTCTCTAAAATTCTGTAACTCTTAAACTAGTGGAACCTGAAAAAACATGAAGCATGTAATCTCTAAACTCAGAATCCCTCTTTAGAATCAAAGATCAGTATATATAGCTAGCCTCCCACTGCTTTGTGAGCAATAACAAAAAATATTTAGAATCTTGAGCAATGATGTCACAAGAATGATTACCCTTGACCATTGTAACAAAAAAGGTTCAAGCCATAGCATTAGGTCACCTCCCATCTAGGTGCATCCCCTGCAAATGATTACAGTGGTCCTAAAAAAGCCCCGTGCAAACAAGTGTCACCTCCTTGTATAGGCAGTTAGAACATGTGGTAGCATATCGTAGCCCATAGTTCGCTTCATCCCTTGTGTTGAAGAAGCATGCACTGAAGAGATGTGTGGCAAAAATTCACTGCCTGTAGTCAATTTTTTTCCTTCCTTCATTGAAATATTGCACTGAGATGACATGTAGCAACAATTTTTACTATAAATGCAATTAAAAAACCTACGGTGAAGACACGTTGGAGTATAGAGGGGGTGAATAGAAGAAAAAGAAAAGAATTCCCTTGGAGAGCACTAAGCGGAAACATGGCAGAGGCTGTGGTGATATCAAAAAGGGTCCAATGATTTTCATTTGAAGGAATGGGTCAATACTTAGCCAAAAACAAAACCCAAAGGGAGCATGGTGAATTTTCCATTCACGGCTTCTAGTGACTATCAGGGGTGTTTTTCTTGAGGAATGTGGAATGCAAAATTTTCTTTGGTTCATGGACTAGAGTGCCATCCATTGGTGACAAAATTAGAGCTTGGAAAGGGCTACCTATAAGGGCAGCCAGTCATCTTCTGATGGTCTTGTTATATTGCACAAATTTTTCTATGCTCTTCCTAGGTTGAGCATTTCTTTATAAGGAAGCACCTCAGGTAAACTAGCCCTCGCCTTGCAATGGAAAAGTAGGTACACAAGAGGATGAATAATACCTTCAATGCCTATTGTGGTAGGAAGTTGGCTAAAACTCTAGAAACTAGTTGGGTCTTTCTCCTTTTCTTTAATTTTTTCTACAATCTACTCGGCTGTGGTGATCAACCCATCTTCAAGAAATGGGGACGATAGATGCATCTTGCTCAGCTAGGAGAAATTTTCTGGCATGCTATTCATAGTTTGGTTCAAAGTAGCTACAATGACTTTAGTTTGCTAGAAGGCCAAGTGGCAATGAATGAACTTGCTTTCCTTTTGGGCAGCAACATCTCGATCTTCCATTCCTACCTTGGCTAGGTCATCATTAGAGACCATGTATAGCTTGCTTAGCAAACTCTTTGCTTCGGTAACCTTCTCTATGATGAACTGTGGGAATTGCTTGATTGTTCTATGAGTCTCCTAGCTCAATTTTGTTTGCTTTGAGATGAATCAGAGCATTGGTTGTAGTGTTAGACAGAAGGCTTTAACCTTTTCCCAATAAGAAATATATAGCTGTCGAGCTATTGGAATGAGGTCCGGTTGCACATCGAAGGCTTGAAGAGCACTCTTTAAAAGGGAAATCTCTGTATCCTTTGAATTTAAATCCTTTGTTAATTTCATAGTTCTCTTTTTTGCAGATGCAAGTTGCTCCTCGAGGCTAGTTAGCTCTTTATACCAATTCTCCTCGACTCAAGTACGGTTCGCCAATTTTGTCTCAAGAGAGGACTTTGTCTCTTTGAGTTGCTTTTTTTACTGGGCCTTTCACCCCTCAAAGTCTGTATGATTCCTTTCTAATTCCTACTCAAGTAGAGTATGTTGAGCTGCTAACTCTTTATCCTTTTGTTGTAGATTCTACTCCGTTAGGGCCAATTGGCTTTGATATTCTCGGCTCTTCACCTGCAACTTATTATTTAGTGTGGGGTCAACGGATTGGGACTTATTGAGTTCCTCCTAGAGCTTTCTCTTCTCTGACTCTTTTTCCCACACTTTCTCTAATAAGCGTACAACTTCTGCTTCCAATGATCTCTCCTTCGTCTCTAGGAAACTTACCCTCTCCTTGAAAAGCTTTAGTTGCTCCTTTTTCTTCAATTGGCAGTTAGAGCAAAGGAAATCAGTCATTATCACCCACTGTGTTTCCTCCATGAGTTCCACCTTGTCCTATAGTTAGGCTATGCTAAGATCAAGCCACATAGCATACATGTCATAATTGTCTGACAACATCTCCCCTTGTGGTTTGACAACGTTTGGGTACATGGTGGCAAAGTTTAGCATTTGTTGCACTTCATTGTAAACTATTTACACCTTAGACTCCACCTCCTTTTTTTCATCCTTTTCTTTTCACTTTTGGATCCTTAGGGGCCACACTTCCTTTGTATAATCACCCTAGGCTATGAATTGGCACGGTGATTGAACTAGCCTGCCTACAATAGGTGCACAAGGAGGCAGTGCAAAAGGGAATACAAGTGTGGAAAGCCCCTACATTTTCTTTGGTGGGAGATTGATAGTTTTTGGGGAGAAAAAGGTTACCTACCATAGTTTGGTTTGCGAACTGGTAGAAGTACTCATTAGTTGCTACGGTGATGGGGTAGTTGGAATCATGTCCATTTATTGGGCATGTAACTAAGGGAATTTTTCCTAGGGTTAGTAGATTAAATGCAAAACATAAAAACCCAAAGTGATAATGAAGTGCAAAGGAAATAACATGAAAAAAAAAGGAACAAGCTCACCAAATGTCTTAATTCACCATGGCTGACCTCCATTACACCTTCTCAATTTTTTGAAAATGTGATGTTGCCCTCATATTTGAGTGTGCAATCTAATGACAATGACAAGCCCTAGGCAAATGTTGAAGGATATGAGTTAAAATGACCTCACAATGCAATTATCAACTATGAAGTATGTATAAAATAGCCTTAAATGACAAGATGACAAGAGCATAAGATGGAAAAACATGAGCATGAGGTTGCAAGATGACATGAGATGTCCAAATGAGACCAAAATTGCCATTTTATAGAAAATGCAATTTTGAGTGAATGGCCAAGATCAAAAGTTGACAAGTGCCCTAGAATCAATGGACAAGATTCAATATGACAACCCATTATTAGGGTTAGGGCAACATTAGGGAAAATTTGAAATGAATGGACATGATTGATTTTTAGAAAATCAAATCAAGGGTTGGCAATGCATGTGACAAGAGATAAGATTGGCACAGAAAAAGAGGAAGCTAGAAAAATCAAATAATATTAGTAATTACTTATTTTTTGGAGAAAATGACTATTTTGAATTAAAAATTAATTTAATTCAAAAGGTGGGATCACCTGACAGTAAATAATTAATTTGAATTATTTACATAAAGAGGGAAATTAGAAAATAGGACCATTTTAAATAAATAATTTTATTTAAAATGAAGGAAATGCCAAGGTGGCAATAATTAAATAAATTAAAGAATTTATTTAATTATAAGAAGACTTAAAAAAATTAGTGATGTATTAAATAAATAAGATTTATTTATTTAATAATCAGGAAGACATAATGGACAAAGATAATTAAATAAATTCATAAATTATTTAATTATAGGAAGAAATTAAACAATTAGCGACGTATTAAATAAATAAATAAAATTTATTTATTTAATAATCATGAAGAATAAAGGACATTAATTAATTAAATAATTATGAATTATTCAATTAATTGTCGAAAGGGGACCAAGGACATAATTAAAATGTGTTAATTATGCTAGGAAGAAAAAAGATGAAAAACAGAGCTTGCATGCCTAGGTCATTTTTATGTGTCTACATTTTTCCCCTCTTTGTCATAATGCAACCTATCACATAGCAACAAAAAAAATAAGTCAAATTCATGCCTCGATGAAGGTATGGAGTATCTATGGCCCCTCGGGAAAAATTTCAAATTTTGGGCCAGCGATAGAAAAATATGGAAAGTACCGATAAGCCAATTTGATGGCCAAAACAACAATGATGCAAATGGTTTCAAATTTCAAGGAGTTTAAGTCAGCCAAAGGGGGGGTCAAAGTCGGTCAAAAGAGCCTCCAGTAATAAAGTTGACAAATGCCATTTTGACCCTATAAATAGGTTGAAAATAGAATAAAAGTCAAATCATTTTAACTTTTTACCTTTCCAAATATGAGATATTAGCACGAGGACTTTGGTGAAGATGGTGATTCTAGTGACTAAGAATTGTAGGTAGATCATCTGAACCTACAGATGGCCAAAGAGCTTAGAGCCGGTGGTATGTACCTCTAACTTGCTTTGTCATTTCATTATTTTTCATGTCATTTTTAGGGTTCTAGGTCCAAGAACAAATGTGCCACAATGCATATGCATGTGCATTAGCCACATTCACATTTGTGTTTGATGCATTTGATGCATCACGATGCAAATGCAAGAGGTCTTTAGGATAGGTCAATGAAGTGTGACACATTTCTAGAAAACTAAAACACATTTTCTAAATTGCATCGCAAATGAGGGGTGTAATGCCACATTTGAAAGATTGTGCCATATTCATGAACTCAAGTGACACATTTGAACAAAGTGATACATGTGACAAAAATTGTGATGCAAGTACCATATCGAGATGCAAATTCGAGCTGGAATGACACAATCACCAAGTTACGATGCAAGTGAAGTATAGAGCAATGCAAATGCTTGACTATGACACAAATGAAGACAACACAATGCATTTTACTTTGACTTTGACCAAGGATAACTTTGTTTAAGTTCATATTTTGAAATTCTTTTGAGTTAGATAAATGGTAATGATTATTTTCAATAAGGTGTTGATGAATCTTTTGACATGTGTAGAGACAATTAGTGCTGATTTATACAGGAGAGAGCAGGCCATCTACCTATAGATTCTGGGACCAGTTGTAGGAGAGAGAGTGACAATGACTGATGTGATTAAGACTATACTATGTTACCTATATGCCAATTATCTTGGAGAATAGGGGACTTTTGACTGCACTTTGCAAGAGGTGGCATTCTGAGACATGCTACTTCCATTCGCTAATAGGGGAGGCTACAGTCACACTCGAGGATGCATACCACATCTTGCGCTTTCAAATCCGATGAGAGAAGATCATGTATAATCCATAGCATGGGTATCAGACATTTACAACATACTATAATAATGAGACTGGTGCAGGACTGGGGATTAAGGGGCATGAGATCCATTGGGAGTTCATGGCTGAGCATTATTCACAGTTTGATGCCTTGTTGGTGACAATGATTGGAGGAGTATTGATTCCTGACCATCAAGGACATAGATTTCCTATTGGCTGGGGCAATGTGCTAGTTTGGATGAGACGAGACAAGACCGTTTATGCCTGAGGACCTTGCCTGCTGGGGATGCTATACCATCAACTTCATGAGGTTGCCTATAGGATAGCACAAAGTTTTGGTTGTGGGATGACACTCCTTATGATCTGGGCATGGGAGAACATCATTGTCTTTCATTCGCTGATGTAGAGACCACAATTGGTGGATGGCATGCCATATGCATACTATTATGCAAGTGCTTTGAAGCACACTCGAGTCAGCGAGACAAGATGGTGCGCCATCGGATTAACACCATGGTATCTTTCATCTAGAGGCCATTCAAGAATTGCAGATAGTGGGAGGATGAGGTAGATCACCTCATTTTTTGTAGACAGTTCAGGTACTTGATAGCTGGACTATACTGAGTCAACTTATCATTGAGATGTACCTACCTTAGAGGGTACTACAGAAGTTTGGCGAGTATTAGGGTGTTCCTATAGGTACACCTGAGTATGCTAGGTCGTTGTGAGAGGCTTTAGGGGGTCCATCAATAGCGATGCCATTCACAAAGAAATAGATTGATAGGTTAGTGGCTCAGTAGTGGGGATGGAGTAGAGGATTTGTGGATCCTAAGACCAAAGTGAATTTTTATCCGTGGTGGAAGACTCATAGGCTAGTCCCATTGACAGATCCAAATGGATGCGTGCCTATTGATAGGATATTAGTCATACCACATGTGTGGAAAGGTGGCTAGGGAGGCAGAGATGGAGCAAGGGGCAGAAGCAAAGGGTGAGGGAGGGATGGAGGAAGAGGTGGAGGGAGGGATGGAGATGACGAAGATGATGGGGGAGATGGCAGGAGGAGGAGGAGAAGAGGAGATAATGGGAGATAGGGGAGGAGGGTGAGGCAGCATGTTGATAGAGCGGCACTAGATGCCATCCATGAGGTGCTAGAGGAGGAGGAGAGAGATGAGGGGCCAAGGAAGGAGGAGGGGATACATGAGTAGCATGTAGTAGAGGAGGAGGCCAGACAAGAGGAGCATGTAGTGGAGCGATTTCCAAAGATAGAGGTTTGGCAGGAGGTGGAGATGGAGGTGGAGGTGCTAGGAGAGGAGGGAGTTGTTGGGGGAGAGGAGGATGTATGGGATGAGGATTAGATAGGTGATGATGATGAGGCCATAGATGAGGTAGAGCGCTTTTTGAGGTGGCAGATAGTAGAGGGAGATGATGAGGCACCTATAGGACCATCACTGCCAGATGATGCGACCACAGATCAATGAGTGGTAGAACTTCAGAGGAGGCTTGATTAGAGCACAACATAGGTGAGGACCTTGTAGGTAGAGCTGGAGGTGGTAAAAGTAGAGCATGATCAAGAAATGATATGTAAGTAGGAGTCGAATAGGTGGTGCATAGAGTTTGTGCAGCTATGTACAAGACCATCAAGGGATAGAGAGAGAGAGTGAGCTAGAGTTAGTGAGAGTCGAGGATGTTACAGGTTATTATATGAGTAGGCTATACCATCCAAGAGACGTGATCCTACTCTAACATGGTCTCAGATGGGGACAAGCAGTGGAAACATGAATGTTAGTAGTATAGGGGGATCCACTTCCTCATGACACTCATCAGGACACATGTCTAGCCACTCCCATAGGAATTCATCCACTCATAGGTTAGGTCACAGCCATGGTTCCACTAGGTCGTGGCATAGATCAGTGCACAGCTAGCCTCCGGTGATGGATCCATTAGTCACAGTGTCCTTGTAGCCTCATGTTACTATAGAGATGATGCCATCATTGATAGTTCCCTCAATTTCATAGATGCAGGCCACAGTGATAGATCCCTAAGCTTCCCAGGCACATGCCATTGTGACTTTGATGGCATTAGTTCCCTTGACAGAGCATCAATCCCCTAAATCTTTTCCTCGAGGTGGTGAGGAGAGCTCAACATATAAATGTTTATTATTATCTTGCATTAGGAAATTTTAGAAACTTATGTTATTACATTTATATTTTGACCATAGAGCCTGCAAGCTCTTATTCTAGGATATCTCATGACTTTATCCTATGACATTATATTTTTTTGAGATGATATATATATGATGCAATTTTGATGCGGCCTATATGATTTATGTTATTTAAGTATTTCTTATGTGTGGAATACATTTTATGATGGATGCTTATCCAAATATGATTATGATGATGCAGTTATGATGACTTATGTGATGACTATGAGATGTGATTTATGCATTTATGATTCCTATGATGATGTCATTTATATGCCATGCCACATATGCATTTATGATGGTTATTTATGATAAAATTTCATGATGATGTGATGTATATTTATGATTATATGTCCTAATGATGCTATGGATAATGCTTACATTAGAATGATGATGATATGCATAATGTTTTGATTGTAATGGATGTCGTGTTTATGATTATGTATGTTGATGTAAGATTATATATGTATGGAAAATGTAATATGTGATGCAATGTATATGGTTTAATGATATAAATGATGTACACATGGACCTAATGCAATTCCTATATGGTCATGTATGCAATTATGTTTTTTGTATGTCAAAGGATATCATCTTGAGATGGAAAAGACATGATGACAAGATAGAAGGGGATCCATGAATGTTAGAATGGAGACCAAATCCTTCAACATATTACCATAGGAATTTAATAATTATTTCTCTCAATCATCATTGGGCGGATTATTGTAATGGCCAACAAACACCATGATATGACATAGATCAAGGTGTGGAAGGTTGTACTATCACATGAGACAACCAGTCATAAACAAGGATGCTCATGACTCATACTAAGAGCACAATTGCCCCAGTCTTTTTGTCACAACCAACCACAAGTATAAAAAGACCAAAAAGACAAGTCATGAAATTTCATTGCTCCTCTAAATCCTAATGTTAGGAAATCCTTGAGGAACTAGGAACATGACTACCTAAAAGACAAGAAAAGACAATCATCATGATACGTTGCTACTTCTCAAAATCCTGTTGTTAGGACATCACCGAGAAACTGGTAACATGATGAGAGAGCAAAAGACAAGTGCCAAGTGTTGTCAAGTTTGTCTAAATGCCAAGTGTTTTGATGTCAAGATGTTAGGTTTGATGATGTCTGAATTTCAAATGTCAAAGTTTTCCAAATTCAGGAAGGACACATCCTAAATAATGTTGATGCCAAGAGGATCCCGCAAAATACTAGATGATAGTAACGATACCTAGGAAGGACACACCCTAAGGTATAAATGACATAGGTTGTTCTTAAGGACTCATGTGAAGAATAACCAAGAGTTGATAGTTTGAATAGTTATGAAAATTTGACTGTTGTTGACTATATGTCAATGTTGACATGTTGATGCATTTGATGTGTTTATTAAAGAATTGCCAGAGTTGGTTTTACGAGTTTGATTGTTTTGGAATGACTTGTTTGACTTGAAGACATTTTGATGTGTGTGCTAGTGTAGTATCATTAACCCTAATGGACTGACCTAGTGCAGCCTCGGGGGCTCATTAATTGATGGCCTTGCCTACGTCATGCACTCAGAGACCTTGTAGTTCGACATGACCAATAACTTTGTCTTGATGACCAAAGACTGAGTCATGATTTTATTTTGACAAACCTAAAAGGACTGACCTAATGTTGAGCCTTGCCTATGTAGCAAATGCGTAGAGACAACATAGTTCAGACAAAGGACAATGACATACTGACATGACAGATTTGAATGATTTAATTGGCATTGGCTCTGTTTTGTGTTTTTGAGATATCTTGATTTTTTTGGATTTCTTTAGGACATTTTTTAGTTGTAAGTTCTTTTTTCAGGACAATTTTTGATTTTTTGGTCTTTTTTTAGAACATTTTTTTATTTTTAGGTCTTTTCTTAGGACTTTTTTATTTTTTTTTTAGGAATTTTTTTAAAAATTGTCTTTTTTAGGGAATTTTTTTTTTAGGCCCTTTTTTAG
Source organism: Sequoia sempervirens (assembly GCA_007258455.2). Classification (NCBI taxonomy): domain Eukaryota; kingdom Viridiplantae; phylum Streptophyta; class Pinopsida; order Cupressales; family Cupressaceae; genus Sequoia; species Sequoia sempervirens. Next base: position 17,557,448 of record VDFB02000001.1, read on the forward strand.
GACATTTTATTAGTGACAGGACCATGTGCAATACCCATTGTAGTTAGGTAATAAATATTTTCTCCTAATCAGGTCCAAAACTAGCCAACTAGACAAATGGGAAAAGGACGTGTGTGGGGTGACAGATGGGTGATATGCAAGACTTGATGTCAATCGTTATAAGCCATGGGAGAAAATGATGGGGTTTTTGTGATGGGTGTCAAGGTTCTATCAGGAAAGTGAGTGTTTATTATGGACTAAGGCAGAGGAATGACGAACTACACATGGCACCTGTTTGCTAGGTTTTCACTTTTGGACAAATTATTTCTCTTTACTATTTTTGTCATTTTTTTCTTTTGGTGTCACTAAGACTCCTGTTTGCCAGGTTTTCATCAAGGTGACAATTTTATATATATATATATATATATATATATATATATATATATATATATATATATATATATATATATATATATATATTTGTATTTTTTAGGTTTTCAACCCAAATTTTTAATGCTATGCATAAAACTTACAAAGATGTAGACTGTTCATAGGCTCTATCACTTTTTCAAACTACCTGACCATGACTTTCTTGTTGTAACTACAACAAAGACAGTTTTGATACACCTGTATATGGTTTAGAGAATTTTGTCTTCTTTCATCTAACATCTCCAGCTCATGTAGTCATGACTGTCTATATTCTTCATCATCTATCAGACCCTTCATGGAGAATGTTAAGGATGAAATTTCAACCTCGATGGGAAATGTGGCTTCCACTCCAAAGACCAGGGAAAATGGAGTGGCTCCTATAGTCATGTGGATGCTGGTGTGGTAAGCCCACAAAGCAAGGTTAAGTTGGATGTGCCAGTAACAGCCAATTCCATTGATAGTCTTCTTAAGAATTTTGAGTATTTCCTTATTGGATGCCTTAGCTTGGTCATTTCCTTGTGGGTAGTACAACGTAGAGAAATCATGTTGGATGTGGAATTTCTCACATAACTCACAAGTGTCTTGATTTTTGAATGAACGCCCGTTGTCTGTGATGATGGACTGTGAAATACCATACTGACAAATGATGTAGTTGAGGATGAATTTGTAAATGTGTTTTCCATTTATGTATGTAAGGGGGATGGCTTCAATCCACTTAGTAAAGTACTCAATGGTGGTGATAATGAATTTGTGGTCATTGGAAGAGGTAGGGTGGATTTTTCCTATGAGGTCGAGTCCCCATTGTGTGAAGGGCAAAGGAGATGTAATTGACCGAAGTTCCTTTGCAAGATAATGAATCAAATCACCATGTATATGACATTAGCAACAAGTCATGACAAACTCAAGTGCACCTTTTTCAATGGTCAGCTAGTGATACCCAAGTCTCATTATTTTTTTGGATAGAGTAGGAGCACTCGAATGAGACTCGCATATACCCTCATGTACTTCGCATAAGGTTATGCATGCTTCATTAGTGTCAAGACATTGAAGGAGGGTGTTGTCAAAGTTACAGCAATAGAGGGTGTCACTGACAATGGTGTATCGGGTGGCTTTTCGAATAAAGGAATTTCATTGGTTGTTGGATAGGTTGGGGGGAAGGATTTGGGACTTGAGATAATCATAAATGTCTTGATACCAAGGAAAATAAGGACCAACAAGCTCACATAACATCTTTGATTCTGGGACATCATATGAAGGGACCAACAACTATTCTACCAAGAATTCATATTGTGGCACATTACTTGGGATGTCTAGGAGAGAGCCAATTGTGGCTATCACATCTACTACCTTATTCTATGCTCTTGAAACTTGCTCAAAATTCAGCATGTGGAAATATGTATGAAAGTTGTCAAACATTCATTTATAAGGAATTAATTTCTCATCCTTGGTGTCATATTCATCATTAACTTGGTTGATGACCAGTTGAGAATCTCCATAAAGATAAAGTGTCCTGATTTTCCATTTTATGGCCATTTTGAGTCCCGTGACAAGTGACTCATATTTTGCAACATTATTGGTACATGGGAAAGCTATGCAGAATGAATTAGGGATGTAGTCTCCTTATGGAGTGATAAACAATATTCCTGCCCCTGAGCCATGACTAGTATGAGACCCATCAAAGTATAGCCTCCAAGGTGACTTAGGTTCTATATGAAATATGGACTCATTCAGAAAATATGCTACTAATGGATGATCACTTTGTATAGGTGCATCTGTTAGTTGGTCTACTATCACTTGTCCCTTTATATCCTTTTGTTCTACACAATAGATGTCATACTTTTTCAAAATCATGACCCATTTTGCTAGATGGTCTGTCAATGCTACATGATTCAAGAAATATTTTAGGGGGTCAATATTAGCTACCAACTGTGTCTTGTGATTCAACATATAGTGTCTTAGCTTTTGAACTACAAAGACAACTGCTAAGCAAGTATGTTCAATTGATGTATAGTTTATCTCATATCCAACCAGTGTCTGACTTAAATAATATATGGCCCTTTCCTTCTCATCATGGTTGTTTTATGCCAATAATGCCCCTAGTGTTGAAGTTGTTGCATAAATGTATAGAATCAAAGGTTTCCCTTAGATAGGTGGCATTAAAATGGGTGGTGACAAGAGATAATCTTTTATTAGTAGAAAGCCCTCCTAAAATTTTTCCATCCACACAAAGGGGATGCCCTTGCACAGAAGATACTGAAATGGTTGGAAATTGTCAGCTACTTGTGCTATTAAGCATCACATAGATTGTAACCTACCTTGTAATGTCCTTAGTTCACTTATTCCTTTTGGAGGAGGCATTTCTATAATGGCTTTCAGTTTGGTAGGATCTACCTCAATACCTCTTTGAGAAACTATGTATCCCAAAAGCTTCCCTGATGTCATACCAAAGACACATTTCTTCGGATTCAAGTGGACCTTATATTCTTCCAGTCTCTTGAATTTTTTTTCCAACACATTCAAGTGATCTTTTCTTGTTAAATATTTTTCCAAAAGTTCATCTACATAGTCTTCCATTATCTTGTGCATCATGTCATGAAATATTGTCATCATGGCTCTCTAATATGTGGCGCTTGCATTCTTAAGACCAAAAGGAATGGTGTTCCAACAGTATGTACCCCAAGGAAAATTGAATGCTATTTTATGTTGATCTTCAAGGGAAATATGAATCTTATTATAGCCTAAGATACCGTCCATGATGAACATCTTGTATCCTGTTGTTAGGTCAACTATGATATCTATATATGGCAATGGAAAGTCATCCTTTGGAAATGCTTTGTTCAAGTCTCTAAAGTCTATGTAGATGTGTATCTAACCATTTGGTTTTGTAAATAGTACAAGATTGGATATCCATTCAGCATAGTCAATAGACCGTATGAACCCTGCATCGAGGAATTTCTTGAGTTCAACTTTGACTAGCAGGGCAATTTGAGGATGTGTTTTACATAGCTTTTGTTTACTAGCTTAGCATCTGGAAATAGTCGCAAATGGTGTAAGACCAATTTTGGATCCAAACTAGGCATATCGACATATGACCATGCAAAATTAATTTTACACTCTGCAAAGAATTTGTGGAATTCAGGTGTCTCATCTTCCATCAAGGATGCTACAAAGAGGACCATTTTAGGATCATCTGTTGTACATATGTTGACTTCCATGGTGTCCTCCATAATCATTTCCAATTTCTCTTGAGCCATGGGAAGAAATTCCATTCCTCCATCTTTGGGAACCTTAGAGAGGTTTTCACTCATAGATACATCCTTTATTTTTACTTTTTTATTGTTAGAAGGTGCCTTTCACCTTTCACCTAAAGAAGTTTCAATTTTCATTTTATTTTTATTTTTCATTTTGTGACTAGAGGATGGAGTAGTCTCCCCAAACTAAGTTGTACAATCTAGGTCAATAGGAAATCTAGCCTTATGATCACTACTGGGTATGCCCTCATGTAGTCCCATAAATTTTGTAATGGCCTCATCATTCTAAAATATGTCCATGACTGGCGGGACTTGTTGGTCCTAATCGATTAGTTGTGGGTAGACTAAAGAGATACCATCATCAGTCTTGGTGAATTGTGGAGAGGACGTGGAAAGTATGCAGACAGATTTAGAGACATTGAAAATGAATTTTTCATCATCCAATTCCCAATCAAATTCTATCCAATATTCTCTTTTTCTTGACTCATACTCATTGTCATAATAAGGGACAAAAGAACTATCATTGTGGTTGGCAATTTCATGTGACAACTTGGATGAATCCAAATGATGGTCATTAAGTTCAAATGGTTGGGTAGATATGGTAGGTGTATGACTAATAGGACTGGAAGATGATTCGTATTTGTCATTGTTCCTTTGGCAAAAGAGCTTATCCCATTTTTCTTGTTTCTTTGGGATCTTAGGATTGTCATTATTAGAGGTCGGATCAATTGTAAATCATTGCCAAAATCTTTGTTCAACAGTAAGTTCTCCAGGTTCAGGGAACAATTCATCAAGGCAATAGTCACTTAGGGATCATTGGGAGCCAAATTCTCATTCATGGGAGTCAGTTTCGGTAAGGGATTCCTCTATAGTCTTGATACTTTCCAAAGCATTCACACTCTCACTCAAAAGTCCATTGGTACATCGATCATCATTTTTGGGTAGACCATACCCTAACCCAAGATACTTTGGTCATTTAGAAGGTGCTATAGGCTCTTTTCATCTAGTTTTATTTCTACCAAGGCCACTAGTTCCATCGTAGCCTTTTCTTTTAACATGTCATATCCTTTGCCATATATCTTAACTAGTGATGGGGGTAAGTTTTCCATTTCTTTATAAATCCATCCTGCTATATCGAAAATTTCTTCATTGTTCATGTCTCCCCATTTTATGAAAATTGTTTTTGGAAAAACTTTAAAAATTTATTTAGGTTCCATTTTGAAACACAGACGACCATAGACCTTAGGAGACTTGGGTATTGTTATGATGGAATATGTTGTATTTAGTTTGAATTCTCTAGAGCCTAGGTCCTCATCTTGACATTGGACTCAGTCTTATGAAGGGAGGAAGATGATGGCATGGCGAAAGATGTGGAAGGAGTGGACATGGATTATGATGTGAGTGTGGATAGGTCAATGAATTTGGAATAAGAGGAACTTGGAGCTTCTCAGTTAATGGGCACTTGATGTTCGAAAATACCCCTAAGGTTAGTAGAATACTAAAAAGGATCGGGGTCTCCATATATGGTGATTTTCTTGTCATCGAAGGGAAATTTAGGAATTGGTAATATGCTAAGGGAATAGCTTTTAGGGCATGAATCTAGGGTCGCCCAAGCAAGATGTTATAGGGAAATTCAAGATTTAGGACTTGGAAAGTTGTGTCTACAATGACTGGTCCAACTTTGATAGGAAGAGTGATAACACCTCGAGAGGAATGTTCTTCATCATCATATGCCTTTATGACTATGCTTTTTGTTGGGTACACAAGCATCAAAAAACTCTAGATCCTTAACCAGTTTTAAGGAGCATATATTCAGTCCTACTCCGCCATCTACTAAAACTCATCTAACCTTGTGTTTATGGATAAAGACTTCAATGTGTAATGCGTCATCATGATTGGACTTTGGCGATGAGTAATATTGGTATGAAAATGTTACATGATGGGGTGTAGCGAGGTAACCCACCATGGCTTCAAACGGCTTGACATCAATGTCTTGAGGGACAGAGGACTCTTGCAAGGTTTTGTCAAGTATAGCCTTATGCGCGGGAGAAATGTGAAGCAACTAGATTATGGATATTTGCACAGGGGTTTTTCCTAGTTGATCAATAAGGTTAAACTAACTCTTAGGTTGGGAATGTTTTGCATATGAGCTTGATTGTGGTTGTTTTGTGGATGGACTAGGTATTGTAATTTTTTGTTGCCAAGGAGGTGGACTAGCTATGGTGATTTTTTCACTTCGAGTAGTGGCATTACATCCAGGTTCTCTTTTGACAGTGATGGTATTGACATATTCATCATCGGTTTAGACATTATTAATGATGGTTCCTCTTGAATAATCGAATGCATCATGGGCATAATTAGCTTGACTATTATTAGTCTTGGAACTTGATGTTGAGGCCTTATTAGAACCATGGTCTTGTAGTGCATTTTTGTGAATAGTATGGTCTGCATTTGATGCAAATTGTGGCCCACCCAATTCATTTGTGTGATTTTCAATGAGGTCAAGTGTACAATGTTTCTTAGTTGTCAAGAAGAGGATGTCTTCTGCCCTTTAGCCTGGTGGTAATCACAAAAAGCATTGTCATCCCACTATGATAGTTTAAACTATCCTGGTTCATATGGCTTAGGATCTTCAAGTGTGATGAGATTGTTTTGAAGGAGCTTCTTAAGGGAATCCTCAATTGGTTCTCCCAAAGTGGTGTATGTTCATCTTTTTAGAAATTGTCTTGTCTAGTGGGGTTGTCCTTGACTTTGACTGTTTGGACCATTTTGGTTATTTGGGATGAATTTAGTGGGGGGTGTCAGTATTGTTGTTGGTTTGTTTTGTGGTCGAGCTCCTTTAAGAGTAAGTACAGGACCCATCGTGTTTAGAACTTTGCAATCAACAACGTCGTCATTGGTAACATGTTTATTTTTGAACCAATACTTATTTTTGTCTGCGGATGAGTTTGCATTTGTATTTTTATGACCATATTTTAATTCTCCTTTAGCAATGATATTTTTCTGAACTTGGACCCCTTTTTTCGACTAGGTCCAGTGAAGGTTGTGCAACAATGGACTTGCAATCCATATTTCAATGGGCCTAGGAGTGTTTGAACAAACATGTCGACCTTTTCTTTTTGAGGTATTTCAATGTGGCAATGACTTGCTAGACTTCTACATCTTTGGAAGAATGGGATAAATGTTTCACCTGCATCTTCTTGTGTAAGAGTGCATAAGCTAGTGATGGAGGTGTCCATGCCAATGTTATACACATAATTTTTCATAAATTTTTCTTTAAGTTTGTCCCATGATTTTATCCCTTTTAAAGTGGAGAACCATTCAAGTGTAGGTACTGTAAGACTCTTAGAAAATGAGGACTAATATGAAAATGTTGACTAAGGAAATGACCAATGCTAAGTCTAGATGCCAAATGGGGACTAAGATGTAAGTTATGACAATATTTTTGGATTTTCAAGGATAAGATATGCAAGGGGAGGACTAGGATGAATTGAATGTCTAAAGTATGAAAATGAAAAAGTCTTAAATGATTTGGAAGAAGGTTTCTCAACCACCCTAAGCTTGATCTATGTCTCAATTTTGGAATATCAAAGGACTTGTTTTGAAGGACTAAATGACAAGGAAAAATTACTAAGTGAGGTTTGCTAACTTGACTTATGAGTTGGAAAGGTCTTACAAAAGAACATTGACTAAAGAAGATAATGATGGCTAAGTCCAATCATAACCTACTTTTGAAAGCCAAGATTTGGCTAAGTGAGGTAAGGTTTTCCTAATCCAAAATATGCAACTGAAAGTAGGATGCAAGGATTGGTTTATGGCTAAAATTGAAGATGATGATGCCTAAGGATGAAACTGAAATTTGCAAAGACGAGACTATGGTAAAATGCAAACCAAATATGCAAATGGTTGAATAATTTGGGAAATTTATGATCTGGTTTGTGACAAAATCTTATGGAGAAAGATGTTTATGGAAAGTTTAGACAGATGTGACTTCAGTTTCTATTCTGAGATAAGGTTTTTGTTTTTGTTAGGAAAATGCATTGTTTCAGTTCATAGATGCATCACAGTATAGCAGATGTGGCTTAGTTTAAGCGAATGCGACTCTGTAGAAAGAAATTGCAACTTAGAAATATAAATGTAGCGTTCTATCAAGCAAATGCAGTTTAACATAGACAAATGAATATCCAAGAATGGCGAATGCAGTTTAACAAAGAAATTGCATTGTAGGAAATGTCAAATGTGGCACAAGAAAACAAATGCATTACAAAAAGCAGAAATGAGCTATGGAAATGCAACTTAGAAAGATTCAAATGTGGTTAAGCCAGACACATGTGGTTTAGAAAGTAGAAAATGCATTGCAACATCGAATGCAACACATAAAACTTCAAATGTATTTCAATAGAGTGATTGTGTTGCAAAGTATAGCAAATGTGTTGTAGCCAGAATGAATACCTAGTTTGTTTACAAGTTTGACCAAATTTTGAAGCTGTCTCAAGTTGAAAGTGTGTCTCCAGATTTGTGTAATGATGTTTGTTTGTTAGAATGTTTGAGAAAATACTTGGAAAACACAATATTTTGTCTTTGATTCAAGCACAATGAAGAGAAGCACAATCCTAGGTTAGGCAAGGACAATATTCACTAGATTCCATGTGGGTTGCCCCAACCGCACTTATTCTTAGTGTGTGAATCTAGAAGCTTGGTTGCATAGGCTCCACCTTACAGTGCACTATTTCTCAGGCCAACCAAGCTTCCAACCCCCATAAATCTCCCATAATAGGTTGATCACCTCTACTAAGAACTACAAGAATGTGGTTTCCTTCACAACAACCATTGTTGCACTAGCAAATAAAAGTATTTTGGCTACTACACAAATGTGTTTAGTTCAGGATCCCCGTTCGAGTGGCCACACATGGGGAAAAGATTAAATTATGTTAAAGGATGGATTCTAGACTAAAGAGGTTATGTTCAACAGGGTTTTGGGGAATCCTACTTTGTTTGTATGACACATTTGTACTCATAATCCTAGGCTTTCCCTTGGAAATCAGATTTATATATCGGTCGGGGGTAGCTCGACCAAAGAGCTATGTTGTCGGTTTGAGTCACCTTGGGGTGAGTAGTTTTTCCCACCAATGAAGGCCAATTTCAAGAGTCAATAATCATTTCTCTTACACCTAGGATCACACAAGTGCGCAAGGGGAGAGGATACTTCGATTATTGAATCAAAGTAAACACAAAATAAGATGGGTTTGGTTTTCTAATCACCTATTTTGCACAAGGTGAGAGTATAATCACCTACCACCCTCAAACACAGTCAAACAATGAACAAGCAAAGTTATTTTTAATGCACCAATTGAAGTGCTTTCTATTCTAGAAAATAAGCAAACATAATGTTTTCAAAGTAATAGCCTTGGACAATCAAACCTACAAAACCACTAGTTAGTAGTATGAAAGATATGTCTTGGACCCACGAAAGACTCAAGGCCACATGTTGCAACAAGTCATTAGTAACTAGAAAATATCTAACCTAACAGATTGTAGAACAAAAAAATGGATTGCAAAAAGAAATAAAGACAAATATGGAAAAACCCGAGAGCGAAAGTTTACCAGATGAATGTGTCATAGCAGAGGGATTGTGTCACTTCGTACAACAAATGCACCTTGGTTATGTGTGTACTAGAATCTAATACAAAAATGTGGTAACCTCCAAATCAAATGCGTGACTATGCAAGTCATATGCATCGTAGCAGAGCGTATGTGGCATTCAAAGGAGAAAATGAGTCTTGAAATAACAGATTCATCATTCTATAGAGAAAATGTGTTGTGGCCATACCTATACCTACAAAATAGAAAAATATCATTTGAAAAAATAAAAAATGCTTGATTTGGAATCAGGTTCACCAATGTAACTAAGGGAATTTCTCCAAGGGTTAGCTGATTAGATGTAAAACATTAAAATCCTGAAGTGATAGTGAAGTGCAAAGGAAATAACATGAAAAGAAAAGGAATTTTCAAGCTCACCAAATGTCTTTGTTCTCCATGGCTAACCTCCATTACACCTTCTCAATTTGTTGAAAATGTGATGTTGCCCTGAGATTTGAGTGCAATCTAATGGCAATGACAAGCCCCAAGAAAATGTTGAGGGATTTGAGCTAAAATGACCTCACAATGCAATTATCAACTATGAAGTATGCAAAAAATAGCCTAAAATGACAAGATGACAAGAGCATAAGATGACAAAACATGAGCATGAGGTTGCAATATGACATGAGATGTCCAAATGAGACAAAAATTATCATTTTATAGAAAATGGAATTTTGAGTGAATGGCCAAGATCAAAAGTTGACATGTGCCCTAGAATCAATGGACAAGATTCAATATCACAACCCATAATTAGGGTTAGGTAAACACTAGGGAAAGTTTGAAATGAATGGATAGGATTGATTTTTAGAAAATCAAATCAAGGGTTGACAATGTATGTGACATGAGATAAGATTGGCACAGAAAAAAAGGAAGTTGGAAAAATCAAATAATATTAGTAATTACTTGATTTTTGGAGAAAAAAACTATTTTGAATTAAAAATTAATTTAATTCAAAAGGTGGGGTCACATGAAAGTAAATAATTAATTTGAATTATTTACATAAAGAGGGAAATTAGAAAATAGGACCATTTTAAATAAATAATTTTATTTAAAATGAAAGAAATGTCAAGGTGGAAATAATTAAATAAATTAAAGAATTTATTTAATTATAAGAAGACTTAAAAGAATTAGTGACGTATTAAATAAATATGATTTATTTATTTAATAATCAAGAAGACATAATAGACAAAGATAATTAAATAAATTAAGAAATTATTTAATTATAGGAAGACAATTAGTGATGTATTAAATACATAAATAAAATTTATTTATTTAATAATCATGAAGAATAAAGGACATGAATTAATTAAAAAAATTATGAATTATTCAATTAATAGTCAAAAGTGGACCAAGGACATAATTAAAATGTCTTAATTATGCTAGGAAGAAAAATGATGAAAAACAGAGCTTGCAGGCCTAGGTCATTTTTATGTGTCTACAGGGCATACTAGGTTGGACCCGAGGTAGCAGTAGCAATAGGGGTACCAGTGGTGCCTGAGCCTTCAGAAAAAGAGGTGAGTATAGATTGAGTAGTGGTAGTTGGTGTTAAGGCTAGTGGAGGCATTAAGATAGATGGCCTTGTCTAGGTGAATTGAGAGAAACCTCTCGCAAACATTGTGGTAGCGGTAGAGAAGGTAGGGCCAATACTTGTAGTAAGGGGCACTGCAAGAATGGTAGAGGATAATAAAGATTAAGAAGTGAGAGAAGAAGGAGCAAATGTTACCTATTGACTAGATGTCAGAAGTGCTCTACTTTTGGCTAGCTCCTCAATTGCTTCAGACTCCTGGTTTGATGTGAGGACTTGGTTGGTGGAAGGCTCTTCTGAACCTTCCCCTAGTATAGCTTCCGTGTGTTTTCATTTAGCAGGTGGGGAGTCTTTGATCTCCACAATCTCTAGTTATTGTTGTTGGCATACTCTTGTTTCTTTTGAGGCCCAGATGAGTGTCCACGAGGCTCTTGATATATTTAGTCACACATTTGAAGCGACATAGGTTGGCTTCCCTATGGACCTCTTCTTTTGTTGAGTAGAGGACGTTGATGTACCAGCTTCCTCCACCTACTCTTCTCCTTCATTGGGGTCATTTCTTGTACTAGTGCTTGAGTCGGTAGCAGGATGCTCATCATCCCATAGCTTGTCAAACTCTTCATCATCCAACACACTTTCATAAGATGCATCAAGTTGTTTTGTCTCTTAGTGATACACCCAGAAGGTACTGATCCTTTATATAGTCCATTCTTCTTCATTTCTCAACCTATTGAATAGAGTTTTTCCCATTTTGTAGTTCTCATCATAATCCACCTCAATGAAATAGAATTTATGTCATGGATGCCTATTGTGCTCTATGGGAATATGAATCAGTTCAATCAACAATTCATTGTCATCCTCTAGCGAGCTGCACCTCCTCTCCCAATAAGGCTGAGGGCTGTGAGTTACCTTGGTATGCTGATAGGGTAGATCATTGAAAGGATTGTAATCCCACTTGTTGTAGATCATTACCAACCCTAAATGAGTTATCTTATCCTACAACAATAGGTGTGTCTGCTTCTTTCTCATGGCCACTATTTTGGAACTTTGCGGATAGGTGAAGAATCCCTTCCTCTTGGCATTTTTTCTGCTGTAGAAGGTAATATCAATAATGCATGCCTATCAGAATAATTCAAGGGCCAACACTCGATTAGTCACACATGTCAGAAGGGGAAATGGTTTGTCAGTGAAGCCTCTCATTTACATGAATGTAAAATCCAATCTAAAGAACCAATCACATCTGGGAATGAAGTTCTACATATACTCTATCTGTGTCAAAGTGATCCAATTATTACTATCTTCTCCATGCAAATCTTGCAAAATTAGAGTCAAGAAATAATCTGAAAATGCATAATAATCAAAAGTGGAAGAGAGGAGAGGATTCCAGATAGAAACTGGATTTCTTCTATTCTTTTTGTCAAAAATAGACAACTTCATCTGTTTATCAAAGAAATTAGGGTTCTAATGCAAAAACATATGGGCGAGATAGGAAGGAAATCTAAACTTTCGTTCAGCTTGGTACTTGTTAATTTTCTCTATCATTTTCTTGGTGAGGAACTCTACAAATCATACTAGAAATAAGATGGTTTCCTGTGAAATTGGAAACCTAGGCCCAATTGAAATGCGTGCACCTCCTTGTCGGTGTCTAGACCGAAAATAAATGCCATCATTGAAAATGCATCCTACAGGTCTTCTGTGAAAGCATTGTGCTACGCCAGAATTCTTGGTAGCTTCCCTTGCTTTGCTTCAATCCTTTGGGTTTCTTCATTATTAAACTCCATATACTTATTCCTGGTGCTTCATATATGATCCCCCTGTTTAGTACTGAATGCTACCATTTTCATCTCTCTTTGCTTATGATCAGGAATACACAACATTTTCTAGATGGCTCTCGGAGTGATATTAACTGACAAAGTCCTACCCTCGATAGTATTGGTGCTTGGGTTGAAATGCTTAATAGACGCATTGACCAATTCTGGGTAGTAGTGCACAAATGGGACCATATATTGAGGAAGCCCATTGAACCATACTTTATCTATCAATTACATTTTCTTTTTGGACACCTCCATTCTTCCGCAGGTTGCTTCCCTTAATCCTTTAGGGTTTTTTCAAGAAAGGGATCATGAAAATTATCCTAGTCCTCCTAAATTAAGTTTTGGTCTCTATAGCCTTTGGGCTTGTCCAAATCTTTTGTGTTTTCCCACTTTGGCTTGTCAGGAATACTTAGTGTGGCATAGGAAATGTCTTCAAAGATGTTGATGACTAGTGCTCCTCGCATAGCTTTAAATAAGCTTTTTGTTGCCCCTCCTTGTAATACTTGGCTGAAACCTTCTGCCATTTTTTATTTGTGGGAAGCTTTTGCTTAGCTTGAATTTTTCTATAATTTTACCTCAACTTTGGCTCTACACTTTTTGCATTTAATTCAACATGTACTACCAACCCTTGGCTTGTGCGAGATGAATCACTTGCTATTTTTATGTGACAAGAATTCATAATTGCAATTAGCAACCATATTGTGCAACATGATTTTCTTGGAACTTGAGCCAATGCTTTGCTGGTAGCTTAAGCATTCGTATGTGTTGGCAATTAATATCCAAAAAAGAATGATAAATCCAAAGATGTGATTAGCATTTGAAAAGATATGAGCTCTTCCTTGGAATAACAAAAACACCTAGAGAATGACACCTCAATCCTTGGTTGTGCATAATACCACCAATTGCTGCCACCAGTTTAGGCTAATTAATTAGCCCTTATTAGTTTTGCATGTAGCAAACTGTACTTAGTAGAAGCAACTGGGTGGGAAATTTGAGCATGCTCAGGCATGACTTTCAAGTTGGTACTTGATTAGCATCATGTTTATGGTAAGACAATTACCACACATTTGCTCTCTTTTTCTATAAATGGGCATTTAAGCAGTAGTGAAATCGTACTTGTGATCAATTTGAGAAAAATTGGTAGTAGGTAATTGGTTTAGCAGTTTAGCATTGGTGGTGCATAGCATTCTCATAGGCTAGACTTAGGCACTTTGCAAAGAGTTTTAGGCTAGTTGCAGAGCAATTTCTAGCATGAATACCCCAATTAGGCTAGTGTGTCACAAGTCTGAGAATGCCTTCCTAGGTGAGATTTCCACTAAGCATTTGAAAAAGATGATGAAGAATAAGAACTCACCAGCTATTATAGCCATGAAATAGGTTCTGGGATGGGACTACCTAATATACAAAGACAAGTATCAAGTTAACACTGATGTGTGCTCGCACTTTGTTGCGTCCATGTTGGATATAGGAATTCCTAAGCTATTGATTCTTTGTCAGATTGTAAAAAAAATGTTTCCCAAGAAGTACTTGAATGGCCTCAAAGAGGTAGTGGAAAATGTTGCACATGGTGGAGGCATACCGACTGCAAGTGACCTATGAAGGTTCATAGAAGAGGATGTGGTTGTACCATGGCTACCATTTATGAGTGGCTTCCACCTCTAGTCACAAGATGAGCACCATGAGGGAGTAACTTGAGCCTACCATTTCTTGTTTTGCATCTACAACATCATGCCATTTTATGACATTAACTGGCATACAAACTTCAGGAACCTTGTGTTCCCTCTGCCTCTGGTTGTTGCTCATGTTAATGATGTTGTTGCTAATGATGATTCCCCTATGCATGAAGATATTGCAGACACTGCTGTTGATGTGTTTGTTGCTGCTACCCATGTTGTGGACTAAAGATATTCATGTTTTTCTTTTTTCCCATTAATAAAAACTCGTAGCAATTAGTCCATTTTTTGTATACATTCCTAAAAAAGGATTTTCATAAAAATATATGAAAGAAGCATAATAGAACTATATGCTTTTAGAAGCGTGGCCTTTGAGCCATTTGATAATGTAAATATCAAAGCACGTATATAATAAAAATATATATTTATATAATCATCTTTTTGCCTACTTTTGGATCCTGTAATTGGGTCATCTTTTCCTTTTCAATGTATATGTATGAATTAAATTTTACATGTGGGCATTTGATATTTTTGTTCTTTTCACCTATGAGTTCATTTTTCTACTCTTTGCAATTAATGGGTGACTTGCTCTTTTCTGCCTCGAACCACAGAATAAATGAAAAGACTGGCCAACAAAACAAAAAGGGAAAGAAGGGAAAAACATTATAGACATATTTACATTGGTAGGGTAGCAAGCTTAATTAAATAATTTTAGGTGAATTTTGTTGACCGAAATTCCTAGCACCTCTTTTTCCATAGTTTCTAACTCAAATGCATTATGATTTTTGCATTGAATTATTCTAAATGGGCCTTCCCAAAAGATGTCAAACTTCCCATGCTAACCCGACTTTGTAACCTTTTCATTAAATTTTAGCACTAAGTCTTTGCACTTTAGACCTTGTTCAGATGCTTTCTTGTCACAACACTTTTTAACCGCTTGTTGCTAGTTAGTCATGGCTGTTAGGGACTTGTCTCTTTTCTCTTGTACTTCTAGCAACTCGGCTAACTACACCTCCATTGCACCATTTTGTTCCACCTTGAGATATTTTAGCAATTGTAGCACCAGAATCTCCATAGAGATAGGAATTAACGCCTCTTTTCCATATACTAGCTCATACCATGAAGTCTTGAAGACTTGCTTACGAGTTATGCGGTTTTCCCAGAGCATTGTTTGGAGGTTTTTATGCCATTCCCTTTGGTATTCAGACTCAATTCTTTTGAGTTGGACCAAATTCTTGTTTGTCGACTCGACTAAGTTGTTCCTCTATAGGTAGTAGTTTGATGATGTTTTAAGCAATATACCATGCGTAAGTGCAAATTGACTTACCTTAGAGCCCATGAAAGCTTTACCATTGTTAGAGATGATAGTTTTGTGTAGGCCAAATCTCGTCACTAGCTCCTCTAGGAAATCCACTATCTCTGCCTCCAACACATTCTTTAGTGGCACAACTTCAGTCCATCTCGTGAAGTAGTCAGTGGCCATCAAGATCCATTTATGTACTCCACTGGAGGCTAGGTTGATCATTTTGATGAATTCCAAACCCCACTATGCAAATGGATCATTAACAACTATCAGATTGAGATGCATTGTGGAATTCTTTCTTCTTCCTATGAAGAACTGGCCTTCTTTGCAATTTTTCACCAAGGAGTATGAATCATTGAATAGTGTCAGCCAAATGTATCCCGAGCACATGATTTTGATGGCGGTTTTCTTTGCGGAGAAATGTACACCCCTTAGAACCACCATGGTAAGTGTTTAGGATCCTTTTTTCTTGCTCTATGGTAACACACTTGAATAGAACATCGTTAAAATTTCTCTTCAATAGGATCCCTCCAATGAGCGTGTATCTGTTGTTTTGTAGCCAGTAGAATCTCTTCTTCTAAGAAGGAACACCCGAGAGATACTTTTCTGTATGCATAAATCTTACTTTTCCAGCCAACAACCTTTGGACTCTAACTCGTTCATTAGGACTAGCTCCAGCTGCTCTTCTTCAGTGGCCATTTGTTCATCGTGGACAAGGTATTCACACAACCCTCTTCCCTGAACGGTCTTTGTAGGCTTAACTTCAATATCATATTTGAGGATCTTTTTGATCCAATTAGCTCTTTTCTCGGTGATCTCTCCTTCCATGATGTATTCATGCATGCTATAATGCACAACATAGACAATCACCTTATTGCAAGATATTAAGTGTCGGAACTTCTTGAGCCCCTTAACTATTGCAAACGCTTGCCTCTACAAAGTTGTAATTTGTCTCATATTCCTTCAAGATCTAGGAGTGAAATGCTATTGGATCTTCTCCCTTGCCCTCATCATATTTTTGAGTTAAGATAGTAGCAATGCTTGTCTTTCTACTAAATACATACATTATGAAGTCCTTGATAAGTCTAGATTGATGAGGATAGGAGCAAAGGAAATAGCATCCTTGTCTCTCTCAAAGGCTTATTTGGCTTCCTTTGTCCATTTAAACATTTGATCCTTTTTCAGCATTAGGGTAATTGGCCTAATTATTCCTATAAAATCATAAATAAATTTACTAACAAAATTCACCTTTCCCAAGAAGGATTGGATGCCTTTCTTGTTGACCAGAAGGGAAAGCTCTTTGATTACTTTCACTTGCTCAAGATCAATTGAAATTCCTTCTTTGGACACCACATGCCCCAATAGCTTTCCTTGTGATACCCTGAAGACACATTTTTTTGGGTTTACCGATATCCCAAACTCCTAGAATTTCTTGAAAACCATTTCAAGGTGATTAAAATGATCATCTTTGGATTTTGAGAACACTATCAAATCATCCAAATATATTAGAATAATCTTGTTGATTAGTTCATGAAAAGCGATATCCATTGCCCACTAGAAGGTGGCTCCTACGTTTGAGAGGATGAATGGCATCTTAGTGTATGCAAACATTCCCCACTTGGTAGTAAAAATTTTCTTATGTTGATCCTCTTCTTTGACCTAGATTTGATTATAATTGGGGAAGCCATCCAACATGGAGAACATCTTCGATCTTGCCACCATTTGTAGGATTGACTTCATTGAAGGTAGAAGGTAATGATCCTTCAGGGATGCTCTGTTCAAGTCCCAAAAGTCCACACATAGGTGAATATCTCCAATCTTCTTTCGAACTAGGACCAAATTGGATACCCACATTCTATACTTGATTGAGAAGATAATCCGTGAATAGATTAGATTTGTTAATTCTTGCACCATTAGCACTTCAATCTTGGGATTCACTAGCCTTTGTTTTTGGCAGACTAGTTTTGTGTCTTTCTCCAACTCTATTGTATCCTGAATGATATTAGGATCATATCCCCTAAGGTCATCATATGACTAGGTCACCACTCCTTAATATTTTTCATAAAAGTTGATGAGATTTTCTTTATCATGATGTGGGACATACTTCCCAACTTTGAGCTTTCTTCCATCTCTGACTTGAAGGTCCACATAATAACTTTTTTCTACTAAAAACTTCCATTGGTTGTTTCTTGCATTGTCACAATTGAAAAGATTCTCAAGAGTGACCAATCCCTTCATAAGCCTCGGTGATCTTTAGTTAGAGCTGGTAAAAAAATTCCCCTGATTATTGAATGAACAAGGCAATGTGTTCATCACTGTTAAACACTTACCAACTTTGGTCATTGTTTGGAATTGCCGGTTGGACTATCACTCGTACACAATTTTTTTTGTGAATGAGATCGGAGGCAGGATCAAACTGGGATTCAATTGATGCCATGCAATCTACATCTGTATTCTATTCTCGGGGCACCTTCTAAATTTTGAGGGCCTAAAAACCCTCAATTAGGTCCCAAACTCGGTGTCTATAGGATCACATGCGAACATTCTTAGTCATATAAATTCCTTGAACTTGATTGACTACTAGTTCAAAATCTTCAAACACCATTAATTGCTTTATGCCCATTCATTCCACAAGGATGATACCTTGATCTAGTCCTTCATATTGAGCTTCATTCTTCAAGAAAGCAAACTAGAAGCAAAAAGACCTTAGTGTCTTTTCATTCTGTGAGTACATTAAACATATCCTAGCTCCTGCACCATTTTTGCATCTTTCTCCGTCGAAATGCAATGTCCATAACTCTGTGGCTTGAACATTCTCTGGTTTCCAACAACCTTTGGGAGCATTAGATCTTCATCGTTGATGACATAGGTTCCCAACTTGGTGGCATGGTAATTGCCAAAAGGATCAACATCTATATTTTTGCTCAAAAGAGAATCTTCTTGATCAATGCGATCTTTGGTCATTTTTCATCTTCTAGTAGCTTAGCGCAATACATTTCTTGCTTGGTGATAGAAGTATGAGTAGTCTCAAAGTTGATCATATCCTCATTGGCCACATGTTCTAAATGCAAAGCTTCAGATTCTATCTTCATTTTTGCACCATGCTTGGTCCTGACAATCATGTGCGACGAATCTAGGGACAAATATCCTCCCACCTTTGAAGTAAATTCTCAAGATAGACAAAGGCTAAACATGGGGGGAACAACAATGATCATAGTATTCTATGGCACCGTGATCATAGGATAGGTGAATAGAGTCAAGGGAAGATCCTTGATGAGACCGAGGGTTTCAACTCTATTTCCGTCAAGATCCATCACCCCCTTTTTTAAAGGTTCATAAGTAAGCCCTAAAGCTTCATCTATCTATTTAGGCATAATTGTGGTGTTGGCACCAGAGCCAATCATGGCATTGTGTAATAACTTCTCTCCCACAATAAGTGCTAGGAAGAAGGGTTTGGGTTTTAGGTTATCTCTTACCTCAGCAGGAGCTTCCATTGTGCTATTTGTGAGAATTTTGGCCAGAGGTGATTGATCAATAGCCTTTCCTTTGAGCAATCACCTCTTTGGTTCAATGATTAGATCCTCTCAGAGTGCCTTCTGTAGTAATGTATTTTTTTTGGGATAGCTAATATATCCCAAAGAGACACATTGGCAAATGATTTTTTCAATTGTTCCACCACATTGAAGGGTGGTAGATTTAGAAATTTCTATTGTTTAGCTCTTGATATAACAATTTCCTTCACAGCTGACATTGTCACACCATTGTGGAGGTGCTAGGGTCTTGGTCGGAAGCACTTTTAGGTTGCAGACTAACTAGTTGCAGGACAACTGGTTCACCCATGAATCTCCTCTTTGAGCAAGTGTTGTAATTAGACTATACTTGCCGTGTTTTAGATGTAGATGCCTCATTAGAAAACAATGCTTCTTCTTCTTCCATCCACGAGAAGAGTGCATGATTGGGAGTGATTTCTTCTTCTTGTTCTAGTGATATCCCCTGCATTTGTATGGTAATCACTGCATCGTCAATTTATGAAGAGGTATACACATAGCTTCTCGGGTCTAACATTATGTTTTGATTGTGTTGCTCCACCACCTTTTGTTGTAGGTTGTCACATGGATAGTTTTAGGGCATGTGTGAATTGCCGCAAGGGAAACACCAGGGGTTAGTGTCATCCACTAAATTGTTCTGCCCCGTAGTGAACTCTTTTCTTGAACTTAGATTGGTGCTTTGTAGTGGAGTGGGTGCCAGCACTATCAAATTTCTTGTTTTTTTCTATGGATTTGTGCGGGCGCCTCCTTGGAATTGGTTTTGTTGGTAAGGGGACCTTCCTCCTTGATAATTCTAGTAGGTTGACTTTGGAGGTATGGCCTAGTTTCTCTTGATAATAGTTATCTTGTGGCCATATGCCACAACATTTCCTTGATGTAACTCATATCCTCCTTGGAAGAACCAGATGTAGAAGCAACATTCTGAGGCACACTCAGATATGTGTACATGGAATGAGGAGGAGTTGGTGCCCTGGTAGAAGGCATCTCCTAAGTAGGAATTGATATTTTTGGAAATATAGGAATGATGGGATGAGGTGGCAATTTTCTAGTGTCTATCAAATTGTTCTCCACCTTAACAATGACACTATATATGTTCCTAGTAGTGTGGTTCTGCTGAGAGACTAGATCATCATGGAAATGTCAAGGTTGATATATTTCAAATAGAACATAAATGCTAGATTGGGTGGCAAGCGAATATTAACTTGAATCCTCTACTAGCTAGTATGGAACCGGGCATTAAAGTTAGCCATGGCTTCATGCAGGGCCCGCTTTATGACTTACAACTAATAATATAATGAGGATCGGTCTCCTTCGTTTGAGAATCTTTGGTAAAAAGGATCTCCAAGCTCATCCCAGGTATTGATAGTGTTTTCTTGTAGTGTCTGGTACCAATCTAGTTCCTTGCCTCTGAAAGAGGCGGTGAGCAACCTTAGCACTATATTTTGGTCTGTAATGCCATGTACTAGACATACATCTACAATATCTTGCAGATGTTCGGATGGTGTTCTTGAGCTATCTCCGATGAATTTAGGTATAGCTTTTAGGGTGGAAACCGTGATGGTGGCCCAAATGATAGGTGCTATTGGCACTACAAGAGGACTTTCAGCATCCCATGCCACATAATTTATGTTAGCGACAGGCAACATGGCTAGCGAAAAGGGAAAAGGAAGCAAAATGTTCACTAATTGGGTCATAGACTATACTGTTCCTAATGGTGGTACTAATAAACCAAGATTATTTATTGCTTGGGACCTAGTAACAGGCCGATGGCTCATACACCCTTCTTAAAATTAGATTCATTTAATCCTAGTCTCACTAGGCATGCCAGGAAAAAGAAAAATTGTTGATGCTAAAAATTGGCAGGGTAACAACCCTTTGTGGGAATCTAAGTTTATGGGGGACTTATTGCACTAAACTGAGTGACCTTCAGATTTTTAAAGAAGTTGACTTCTTTTGTAATTGGGTTTTTGGAATAAGAAAGTGAAACAAATATTAAAATAAAGAATCTAAGGCGATGCACTAGAATTTAGATAAAAGGCATGATAAACCTATCTTTTGGATATGATCTAAGGGGCCACTTAGCAATTTACCATGTCCTAGAATAACAAAAATTAAAGATTGCAGCATGAACAACTCATTCAATGACATAAAATAATTTTCACACCCATTTACTGACAAGAGGAGTCAAAAGACATGATCTAAACCAACAAACTTGCATTCAAATTATAGAAGTACGACAAATAAACCATTCAAACAATAATGACATAGTATAAAGTTTATCAATAGCAAAAGAAAACAAAGAGGCCAAACAATGGAACAACATGTGAGTTCTTGCAGCAATCTAAACAATAAAAGGTCTAGTGTCTCTCTAAAATTCTGTAACTCTTAAACTAGTGGAACTTGAAAAAATATGTAGCATGTAATCTTCGAACTCAAAACCCCTCTTTAGAAGCAAAGAGTAGTATATATATAGCGAGCCTCCCATGGCTTGGCGAGCAGTAACTGAAAAGATTCAGAATCCTAAGCAATGATGTCACAATAATGATTACTCTTGGCCATTGTAACAAAAAAGGTTTGGACCATAGCATCAGGTCACCTCCCATCTAGGTGCATTCCCTATGAATGATGTCAGTGGTCCTAACAAAGCCCCATGCAAAAAAGTTCTGCCTCCTCATATAGATAGTTAGAACACATGGTAGCATATCACAACCCATAGTTTAGTTCATCCCTTGCGTTGAAGAAGTGTGCGCTAAAGAGACACGTGGCAGTGTTTCACTACCTGTGGTCAATTTTTTCCTTCCTTCATTGAAAGCTTGCACTAAGATGACACATAGCAACAATGTTTACTATATACACCTCTTGTGGTGCCAACCAAATCTTAATGTGAATGGGAGCTATGTGGCACATAGGTGGAGCCTGATGAGGAAGTGAAGGGAAGCAATTAAAAAAAACCCGCGGTGAAGACACATGGGAGCATAGCGGGGGCCGATAGAAGAACAAAGGAGAGAATTCCCTTGGAGAGTGCTGAGCGGACACGAGGCTGCAGTGATATCAAAAAGGGGTCGACGGTATTCATTTGAAGGCATGGGCCAGTACTTAGCCAAAAACAAAACCCGAAGGGAGGATGGTGAATTTTGCATTCAAATTAATTAAATAAATTAAATTTATTTATTATTTTAATCATTCCCTCTATAGTCCAATTATAATTTAATAAATTTAGTATTTATTTAATTAATTTCAGTATTCATATCCCTATCTTCAAAAAGCTAAGTATATATGAATTATGTATTCCTTGTTTTCTCCTCTATGGTTAAATTT
This sequence comes from Sequoia sempervirens, assembly GCA_007258455.2. Classification (NCBI taxonomy): domain Eukaryota; kingdom Viridiplantae; phylum Streptophyta; class Pinopsida; order Cupressales; family Cupressaceae; genus Sequoia; species Sequoia sempervirens. The sequence goes on from VDFB02000001.1 coordinate 17,579,928, forward strand.
TCACATTTCAAGCTTATACATGGACCGCACTTCCCAAATATCCATAAAGTGCTCTCATTCAATCTTATCCATCCATTCAATCTAAAATTACTTAGCCCTTCACATGTCTCAAAGAAATGACTTTTTGGACTTCCAAAAAGATCCTTTTTTATCGTCACCATCCATATTCTCTCAAAACTAACTCCACCACCCAAATCCATTAGATCATAGAGCTCCTTTTGTGTACCAATTGCAAGGTCCCACTCAAAGATATCATATGGCTCCAATCATCTCAAGAAATTATGTTTATTAATATCTCCAATAAATCATAGCCCTTGATCCATTGTCCCAGGACTCTATAAGTAGCATATCATATGGGATATTTTATATACTTCATAAATAAAAGGTTATGTTGTTAGAGTAAGAATATCAACATACCACCATTCTCTGATAAAAAAAGCTTGAGTATATCCACAGTCTTAGTATGTAAGAAGAAGTCTGAGAGATTTTCTTGTCTTTCACTTTTGGGTGAACTTGCCTCTTGGAGGTGACAATTGAGCATGAGATAAAGGTTTCAATTTATTTCTTAAGTCTTTTATTTATGTTTCATGCTTGCTTGATCATACAGAAAAATATGCCCTCCCTCAAGGATTCTAGCAACTTACATAAATTGTAATTCATTTATTTAATGTGTATGATAACAACCAATATACATTATGATATTGAAAACAAGATTCATCTAGATAATTCTTAATTCATGAGTAGTGTTTCACACAACCCCATCTCTTATGAGAATGAATATTTAACTTAACGCTCATTCCATCTAGGTGATGCTCACAAGGCTCAATATCATGACTTCTCGAGAGGTAACCTAGACCTATATTACTTCGACTCATTTCTGCTTAAATATGGAGTTTCTCCAAGACCAACCTCACTTAGCTTGCTACCTCATTTGTAAAAAAATTGACAAATATTGTACCTTATTTTAAATAAATAAGATAATTTTTTAAAGCATATATGCATAAAAAAATTGTTAAATGCAATAATTGTTCACAACAACAATTAATTAAAAGATAAATATAAATAAACTTAGAAATCAAAATTAAATATAAACTTGAACAAGTAATTAAAAGATAACTAAATTAAATAATTTAAAATTATTGAGATCAAAGTTAAAGCTAAGCCTTTTAACAACACTATCGGGGCTTTAGCAACTTGGCTTTGTAATCGATTTATTTGACTTAACATATCTAATAACAGATAATGCATATCATAACCATTATTAGTCCCGCCTATCTATAGGAGGAGACTATGGCTTTGTATTCGATTTAATCAACTTAACATATCTAATAACAGACAATGCTTATCATAACCATTATTAGTCCCGCCTATCTATAGGAGGAGACTAATGTTTTTGGTTTGCTTTTTTCACTATTAATGCTTTTGTGGGGAGTCATCTAAACAGTTTAACCTATGATCAGAAGAAATTTTCCTATTAAACTGTAATTTCAACAATTTATTTCCAATTTTCTATTGGCAGTTCATAATTTCCCTGGGAGTTTATGGCTTTTTATAATTACAAATTCATAAAAAATATATCGTGACGAATCAAAAACAAATAGATTGTGCTTGGACAGTTTAAGGTAATGTTTTTATGAATCATATCCATATTAATTTGCATAGGAGGTAATGTCTTTCTAATGTTTTCACTGTTTTTTTTGTAGCGAAGGCACATGGACAGTAGATGGTTGTGTGGCATTTTACAAAGAGGTTCACCTGAATTTTCTATGCTTCCGCATTTTTGATTCATGCATACCAGGCCAGTTGCATTGATAACAAGACAAAAATCTCCGTTCAGGTTTAGTTCTCTAGAAAGCTCCATCAGGGTTAGTTCCAAGAACATGATGTCTTTTGAGCTTTTTCAGTGCCTTACTATCGCGAGTGCAACTGGAACGTTTGGTGCTTGCGTCCATTGTGCAGGATAGGATCTCCATTTCTTTAGCTAGGCAAATCCTGTCTCCATTCTAGCTTGGGAGGATTCATTGATGCCTACTAAAGTTGGCTTCTTTACCATAATCTAGATGAGGTAGATTATGAGGCTTGGATAGCAGGCGTCTTCATTTGCAGCAACTTAAAGACCCTTAGGCTTCAAGGTTGTGGGAGGATTGACTCTAATCCTGATCCGATTGAGCATTTGGGTTATTGCCCTGTATTTGGTCATCACACCTTGTTGTCCTGCACCGTCACCGCTCCCCCCACTCGCCCTGAGTATTAGGAATAGGAGGAAGCCCCTATGTGTAGTTTACCTCTCTAATTAAGGAGAGTCTTGAAAAAATAGATTCTATAAAGATTAATGGTGGAATGGCCAGTTTTCAAGCTCATTTTTTGACATGTTTGAGAAAAAATGTAAGTCGACTTAGCACTTTTCTTAAAGTTTCTAGTTTTAGGTATGATCATGCATTTTGTTAGCAAGGAGGATCAAATGGCTCTGTTGCTGAGGAGCATCCTTATGGTGAACACCCTTCAAGAACTCTTTTTGTAAGAAATATTAACATCAATGTGGAGGATAGCGAACTACGAGACCTTTTTAAGTTACATATCTGTTATTTGTAACAAGATTTGGTTGAATTGATTTTGAAGAATCATAGTTCTCTATTGATAGGGCTCTTTAGATGGAGTAAACAACTATATTCTTGAGACTTGAATAGTTTGGATGCTTATATGCAAACTTTTTTTGTGCTTTATTGTTGTTCACAATTTGGTTTACAAATTAATTATCATAGGTCTTCTATGTGGGTACAAATTCTAAACATTAGACGAATACAAAACACACGTGCAAAGGAAGTTGGAAAAACAGGGGCAGCTGTCAAACAGAATTATGAATAATGGATAGGTTGTTTATGTAATCCCCTTGGATAGGTAAATGAATATATTTGATTAATGTATCTAGGAATTGAATTCATAGTTATCTGCCTAAAGGATGGAAGCTGACTACTCCTAGAGTTGGTCTTGATAGATCGAGGTATCTGAAACACCCTATGTTCAGATATTTTTTGCATGCATCCACAAAGCTTGTCTCCAAAAATAAAAAGTAGGCATTTTCTTCTCATAAAAAATTATAAGAAAAGGAAGTGAAATGCACTACCATTTGATTCTCAAAATAATTGATTAGTTCTCCTTTCAGGGCACAAGAACATATTGCTCAAGGTTCTCCCTCAAGAGCATTTATCATGATTTTAGTGTAACATTTTCTCAGTAGAACTTTGAGATAAAGATCCTGTTCAAACACCGCTTTTAGATAAGAGATATGGATGTGCTCTTTATTAATTTAATCTGAGATATACCATAGAAACACAAATCAAAATATATCATATAAATACAAGAAACTAACAACTTCATTTTTCTCATGCTGAATAACAGCATATGAAATAGGAGTTTATCAATCTTAAAAACTAGATTGATTTTTCAATCTAAGATTTCTAGACTTAAAGAATTTATTGGATTAATAGAGAGTTTCCTGGTGACTATAAGATTTGTCTCTCAAAACATAATATTTGGTATAGTAATAGTGATTAGGGTTTACAATACAAGAAACTAATGGCTTTCATTTTCCTCATGTTGAATAGCAACATCTGAAATTGAAGTTCAGCAATCCTTAAAACTGGGTTGATTTTTCAATCTAAGACTTCTAAACTTAAAGAATTTATTGGATTAATAAAGAAAATTTAGGTTGAGGGGAGAAAAAAATATTTAAATATTGAATGCAATATTACTGGCAAGAGGAAAGCTAACATTGTTACACACTACCCAAAGAAATTGTAAAAAGCAAATTCTACTAATCTACAAAATAAAGAACATGAACTCCAAACACAAAAAGACTTGCGAACAAGTATTGGATATATTTGTTTACTTGTATCTTCTATTTTGTTGACCACCAACATTTTCCTCTATATTTGTTGCATTTTCTATTTTACTTGGAAAGTCACCCACTGTGATTTGTGAGGACAAGAAGATTGGAGTAAGTGTTTGCTTTTATTTTTATTCAGTTATGGACTTCTCTATGAGAAGGTCGAATATACTACCTATGTAATCTAGTTTTTCAGCATTCATATTTGTTTTTATCTTTGTTTGCTTGGACATGAGTGCTCGTCCTTTAGCTAAGCATGGCCTCAGACTACCATATGCACTTAAGAAAGTTTTAAATGTATAGACTAGTACTTATCATTGGTGGGAATGTTAGCAACTCAGAGGTTTTTCAATTAACTATTAAATATGCACCTCTCAACTTGTTGCTCAATTCAACTATCATCTTTACTTTGCTGAACACGAACATGAATTTTTACCTCATCAAACTTTAACTTGAACAGGGACCTTGAATTTATATTGAATTAGTATACTGCATTTCAATTTTTTAAAGGTAATTTTGTTTAACATATGCATGATATGTGATATTCTGAACTTAATTTTCGTTTCTTACCCTGTAAATATGTACATATTTGTATTTTTTACTGTACTTGTAACTGATTCCAATTTGACAACTTAGGTATCTCCAATTGTTTCAGATTGCCAAGATTGCCACCATTGTATTGCCTTTTGCTTTATTGCTTTTGCTTTATTGGTTTTGTACTAGTTATGTCATGTATTATAGATTACCCTGGAGTCTGCACAACCTGTTGTTTCTTTCTTAAGATCTAGATTGTCTCCTTTATCTAGTTCATGTGCTCTATATTAAATTAATTGCATTTAGTCTTAGCTCTCCACCGTTATATCAATTTACCTAGCTTTATGAAATAATGCTTTTTGATAGTAAAATTGAAGAGTGTGAGAAATGAAAATGAAAATATCTATTTAATTAATAGCATTTATGTTTCCTCTGTGTGACCTATTTTTGTTTATATCTTCAAAGATTGTTCATTGGCTCTTTATTTTCTCCTGCCCATTTTCCTTTTCTTTTTGTTGATTCCTCACATGGTTTTAGATTACCACCTTTGTATGAGTGGTTGAGAATTGAAAAATTGGTGTTTTATATATTCTAGGTTACAATCTGTTTCTTAATTCTCTTGCACTTAATTTTTTTTCTTCTATATAGTGCACACACTTTCTATTAAATTAATTGCATTTAGTTTTAGTGGATTTTCTTTTTCTGTTTATTTTGGTTAACATGTTTTATGTATTCTAGGTAACAACATGTCTTTCCAGCAATATTTTAAAGATTGTTGTTCTATTATGCATTCAAATGAAGCAGGCAAAAGTAATCTATAAGCAGTCTTTTAGTGCTTTGTTTGCAATATGTAAAAGCCTTGGATAAATATATACACATATTGTCTAACCTACATGTATAAATAAATTTATAGAAATATAATTAATAATTTCCAATACATGATTTTCAAGATTCATTTTGTTTTCTTCAATGACATTATCTCTAGAAACATAACCCCCCACTAGAGCACCTTCTATTCTAATAATTTTTCAAGAAGCGTACAACACGCTTAGAATCTCTTTACAAAGTTTGAGTCTACTGAGAAAGAAACACTTCAAGTTATTTTGGTTTTACGCTTAGCACAGTATCCATAACATGGCCAAATGTTGACATATCAACCTAAGGTCTATCAAATAAAACAACATGCATAGAAAAAGGATTTGATATTTAGGATAAAAATTGTAATTTAGACAACATAACTCAGAGATTCATCACAATCCTAAGAATCTTGATGGGACTAAACTGCTAACTGATTATAGCATAAGCGGTATACAGTAGGACATTATTTTGAAAAACCAAGATATGTCAATTAGCAATGTATATAAAAAGGATAAATCACATTGCTAATTTTTTATATACAATTATTAAATCTGTGGCCCAGGTATAGATCCTCTTTGACATGAGAAGATGGCCGATATTTCCAATGGATGGATGAGGTTGTAAAGTGACAGTTATGTTGAGCAAGATTCAGGTTTACAAATCTTAAGAATGTCATTCAAGCTTACTGTATGTAGCTTTAAAGGTAGCCCATACCTTGCCCAGGAAGAATTGACTAGATTTAAAGTAGTTATGTATTTTCTATCGATGCAATTTTTCCATTTGAAAACAAAAAAGGTTGTTTCAATCAATCGGAGTATAATAGGAGTGGTTTCAAAATTTCTTTTGTCCAAGTGGCTTATCTGAAAGAAGTTTGGAATAAGTAATATGGCTTAAAAAGGTCACAATGTCATAGACGGATTAGTTATTTTTCGCATAGACTTATAAGAAATATGATATTTGGTCATCGTCACGTCTGCGTTGTTTATTTAAGTCTTGATTATGGCTATACATAGGTGGTTGTTGATTTCGCTGCAACTTGGTGTAGTCCTCGTCAGATTATTAGTCTAGACTTTGTTGAACAATAAAAAAAATACACAAAATGTTGTGTTTTGACCTTGAAGGTTGTTGTTGATGAGTTGTAGGTATGTTCCTAAAATGATATGATGAGCTCATGAATCTTTAATAGATTTATTTGAATCAATAATTCATGCTTTTTTCAATTTTATGATCTTAATTGTTTGATTATATTATGCGAATTTCACGATTGTATGTGTTACCAATTTTTCACCTAGAGCTCAAATTGACAGAGTTGAAACAACTTATGTTCATTTTAAGGTGAAATATTTCAATTTATTTCTTCTTTGCTTAAACCATTGCATAGATTGAAGTTTAAAAGAAAAGAGTTCAGATGTTTTAGTGCAATATGTTTTTAGCATAAATAAAAGCATCTAGTTTTCCATTTAGTGTTTTATAGCATTAAAGGGACTACATGATATATAAAGAATAGTACTTTCATTCTATATTGATTTATCCATTCTACAATGTTACATACATTTTTGCAAAAGAAATATATAGAATTGAACAAGATTACATAGAATGTTGTTTTCATATCCATTGGAAATAAAGGAGAGATCAAGTGTCCCACACAAGCCATGGGAATAGTTGAATCAACATAACACAAGGAATGTACTATACAACTAAACATAAAGGAAGGAAAGAAACACATAAGAAGAGGCATAGCCATCATTGCCTAAGGTGTCTTCGAGTTGGAATTTGTTGTCGCTTACCCCATACTACTCATGGTCTTCAAGTGAACCAACAGATGATTGAGAAATTTTTGTTAGAGCTCTAGTTATGAATCCTCCTATATGGTTTATCAATAGAAATATAGTACATTGCTTATGGCACATTGAACCAGATGAAAAAGCATCAAAAGTATGCAAGGGAACATGAAAAATGAAACATCACCAGTGCATCGAGCTTCACTTTTTTTAACCAACATGTTTGTTCATTGTGTAGGTATAGGAGAAATCATGTTGCTAGTCTATTTTGAAGACATAATAGCATGTGGTGTAAAATTTTCTCCCACAAGGGTTGAGCCCAACACGTTTCCCCTTGAATTCAAGAGGGGATTGAGAAAGGAAACATGTTCATAATACTCAAATCAAACATTTCAGCTGAAGGAGTAACTCACAAAGTGTCTACAATAGCCTCAAGGATTGATCATTCATAGCAACCAAGTCAAAAGTTCATAAGGCAACCCGTTTAATTGGAAAATACAAATGAGCAATGGGCTTATCCAGAATTCCTAGGTAAAATGCAGAAGAAACTGAATGAGAATGCATCATGTGCATCATGGTTTTACATCATACATTGCTATCATAACATCATCCTTGTTGTTTTCATCTTGTGAAGTGCATATAAAAAGATAATCTATGTAGTCAAAGTCATCTTGATTGATGGAATAGCAAAGAGTGAATTATCATGGATGTAATAGTGAACATGCATACATAATAGTGTTTGCATATATATGGGACAACAAATAATCACAATAGATTTCTTCATGCATGCAAAGAAAGAAGATGTAGACCTTTAGAGGAATAACAAGCACTCAAGCATTTCAAATGTTTATGTATCCTTGTTTGACCCTTACATAGAACTATGCATCATTCAGGAGAGTATCATTTCATAAAAAGTCAAGCATACTTATGTCAATCTATAGTTTTTTCCAATGAAAGCTTAAAAATGCATGAAGAGTACAAAAAATCCATATAAAGGTGTTTTAGGAGATGAAAATTTGCATATTGAAGATGTCAATCTTTGAGGTGTTGCACACAATAGTAAAGTGAATGGATAAAGCCATGTCTTGAGAGTGCAAAAGAATATGTAAAACATCATGAAATTGTACACAATTTGTGAAGGAGAACATTCATAATAGAAGTGTAGTGAATGGAACATGGAATGCAAAGGAGGCTCTCAAATCAGTCATTTCATGGCAAGATAGCAATCTACAGAATGAACGAGTGTTTCTTTGTGCAAAATGTTTTGGAAAGCATTGAAATAAAGTGTTGCAAATTTGTAAGTTCAAGAAGAGATGTATACAACAAATAGAGTTACAACATAATGAACAAACCATCGTCATTCAAATATGTGTATGCAAAGTTTGAAAGAGGCAATGCTTTTTCTTATGGAACAACATCAACACGAAATGAAATGTAGTGGTCAGATAGGGAGAAATGTACGAATGCAGAAAGAAAAACAAGTGCATTCATTCTCACTATAATGCAATGAGGAATAAATAGTGAGGGTACACTTGATATGATGCTATCCATTAGAACATGAGGAATACTATGGATCTTGTGAATATTTATTCAATAGACCATCTTGCTGCATTTTGAGTAAAGGTGATTTGCAACAAAGATAAGTGAATAAACAACAAAATGAAAATTGTTTTGGTTATAGCAATAAAGTGCAAAAGGAATCATCATTGATAACTATGCAATGTATAGACATCATTATAAATCTATATGCATTGTTTGGAGAGAAATCATCTCATGAAGACAACACATGTGTATCGAACTAGAAGCTACTCACAACAAAAGTTAAGGTACATGAAGAGGAACTATGTTAATGAGTTTGAGGAACCTTGGTCAACATTCAACATGAAACCCGAATTTTTGCAAGGAGGAGAAACACTCAGAATGCTTCTTCACAAAGGATTATGTATGCAAATGAGAAAGGCTTTATTTTATTTGTAGAGAATAGAAATATATTTGGCATTTTCCTCGTGAGGTCGAGGGTATAGGATATTTTAAATAAAAAATAATGGAACCCTCAAGGTGCAAGTTAAGTCATAGTCATGGTGTTTGCTCCCCATAGTTTTCACATAACTTGAGGCATGGAGGTAAAATGAAATATAATACAAAACCCAAAAGGAGAAAAGAATACTCGAAGGTTATTGTTTTAGCTTGCGACAATCACTGAAAAATCCCTCAAAAGTGAAAAAGCTGAGACATTCTAAGAGTTCTTCATTCTACAAAATATGGGAGCATTGAATGCATGGAAGAATCAAAATGCAATCATTATTTCACACTGGATGAGGTTGAAATGAGCATATTGCTGGCAGAGAATAAGGTAATAAAGTGAGATTCATTGACAAAGAACTTACCCAAATATTTCCACTGATTTCTCATAGAAATATTATATTCAAATGACGTAGTAGAGAACTCCATAAATCACTCATGGTAGCCCGAAAGAAGAGAAAGAGTGTATCAACAAAAAGAACAAAGAAAACCACATCAAAAATGTGGAGTGGCCATGGCCAAAAGGATTGTAATGCATTCAGAAGAAATATATTGAAGGAGTTTCTACACAATTTGTGAAGAGGAATACTCACTTGGAATTTTTCCCTCAAGAAATTTGATAGAAGTATCAGAAAAGAAGCTTCAAAACTCGAGCTCATAGAATCCATACCCTAGGGCGGCACCATTTTCCTAGCAGAGCATTTTTTTCTCTCCAAAGTCAAGGTTGCAAAATGGGGAGTGAACAATGTAGAGTTCATTGTTTTGTATTTAGGGTTTGAGTTTTCCCTAATTCGAATGGGCATTTTACCGATGTTTTAAAAATCAAAATCCTAATTAATACCATTGTGGTATTATTTCAAAGTTTGCTTTGCATTTTCCTAGGTCGACTTCCATACTTTACTCTTTTGTGATTTTTTCGAGAAAAATTATAAGTCTTGTGCTTTGGCCCTTTCATTTTAAGGTGAGCCTTTCTTATGCCTTGGAAAATATTTCATGCCTTTGTGCAAAAAAAAAAAAATCAAGTCAATGCCCTTGAGTTTCATGATTTTACCTAAGTGCCCTAGGTTCCCCTTTGATCTTTGAATGAGCATAATGTGATAAATGCCTAAAGTATTTTTATGATTTTTTTATAAAAAAATCAAATATATTGAGAGCCTTAGTATATTTCTTTTATTTTTGCAAAGTATCAATGTTTTACATTTTTTCAAAAATCAAAGTGATCAAAGCCAAATCAAAAAATCAGAAGCAAGACAAGAGAAATTGAAGCTTTTGATTCTGTAATTATAAACTGCAAATGATGTAAAACATCATTAAGGTAATATTTCTATAAATTACCTTAATTTTTGTTATTTTTAAAATGCATTTTGTCTCCTTAGAAACTTTCTTTTGAGTTTGAGTTCTTGGGAGAAATTGGAAAAAGATGAACAAATTGAACCTTCTATTTTTCAATTTTGGAGTAGTTTGGGCCTGATTTTGTGGATTTTTTTGGATCAACCTCTCAAAGATAGAAATTTTCCACTTTTATCATGCAGTTTGGAGTAGTTTTCGACTCTATTTTTTAGGCTTTTCTGAGGAGCTTGAAAATGGATCAGAATTGCCAATTCAGGGATGCAGTTGAGCTGATTTTTGCCATTTTCACTATCAAAGACACTGGAGAGATATATGTTTGGAGAAAATTTTGATTTTTGGGGGAGTTCAGATTGTCATTTCTTGCTCTCCTACCCACTCAGAGATTCTTGTAAACATTTTCTTGTACTTTTATTTTTAGCTTGACACTCCTTCATTTCAATAAAACAACAGGACTTCCTTTCTCATTTTCTTGTATCAAATTTATAATACCCATTTGATGTTAACTATGATTCAAATACAAAATCTTCTACATGTCTTGTTATTGTGAGTTTCTTTACAAGGGTATCATATAATTCAGGTTGTATTATGTGTTCTATTTAGTGAACCTCTATGCAAATCACTATTGAATTATATGTTTTCAAGGTGGGATTGTGAGAATCAAAGTTTTAGAGAGATTGTTTGAGAGTAAAAATGTATCAAAATCTTTAAATTATTCGTGAATCATCTTAGGTTTTAGGATCTTAGTTTTAGCTTCTTCCTTCTAACCCTTTCCTCTAAAAGTCTTTTAGATTAGGTGATTTACTAGGGGAACCAACCTACTTTGGAGATTCAATCTCACTTACAGATTACCCACAATCTGAGAGTGTTTCCATGTTGCAATAGGATGGGAAAGTCTATCTTGGCTAAGGGTGCAATCCTCATTGCCAACAATTTTTGGCACACCCAGTGGGACTCTGAAACTTTTATTTAGAGTTTTTTTTTCAAATTGTAAGATGTTGTTTGGTATATATAGCAGTGTTTTTTAGCGTTTTGGAGGTTTAAAAGATATACATGGCAATTATATTCTCTAATTTTGCATGTAGATCAAGTGTTAGTTTATTTTAAAATTCTAAATTTTGTTGTTTTCCAACTTATGAATGAATAAATATGCCTATGTTTATGGAGAGATGTCCTACCATCCACCATATCGCAAAAATGCTACTTATGCATCTCATTATCATTCATATCAGGCCGATCATTCTGCTGGTTTCAATTCCATGTCTTTTCAAAACTAGCATGTTTGATATAATTACCACCCACCCATCCCTGCTCAATCTCCATATCAACCTTCATATACTCAAATTCAACTCATAGATAGTGAAAAGGAGGAGACTGCAAGCCTAAAGAGTGAGTTGCTTGACTTCATACTTGATTTTAGAAGGTAGGTGGAGGAGATCAAGAGGCAGCATGAGTACAATAAAAAATAAGAAGAGATGGCTTACCGGGCCTATCTATATGAGTAGGAATTGGAGACACAAAGGCACAAAGTTCAAGCAACTCCAATCACAAATCAGCCTGCCCAAGAAGACGTTTGTAAGCTTAAATTCCTAAGTTTTAGACAAGGTAAGTCTCCAAGAACTCCCCAAGCTGAAAATCCAAGTTTTAGGAGTTTATCTTCTTTTCAAGAGCCTGTTGTTGAGTAGAAATCTAGCCCAAATTTTAGCTTTCCAAACCCATTTTTTGGAATTTAAGACATTCCCAGATTCAATACGATATGCTTCATACTGAATGAACCTATTCTTGAGCATTTTCAGTCTACAACCTCTCAAGAGAAACTTCTTGAGGAGGCTATTTGTTCTCCAACAATCCAAGAATCTCCCCAAGTTTCCCCACCTAATAGGTCCAAGGGTGAAGCCATTGATCAAGATTCTCTACTCCTCATAGAGAAGCTTAGGAAAGTAAACCCATTGCATTCATCTTTGGAGGTTTACCATTTGCAACAGCAAAATACAAAACAAGAAAATACTTTTCCTGATGAATCTTTCCATGTTTTCACTAGTTAATGAGCTTCATTGTCTTGTGGAAGATGACATTTTTTTTTCAAAAGATCAACCAGCGCAACAAGATATAAAGCAAGAAGTTCCTACTAATTGTGCGATTTTCTTAGCTGAACAGAAGAGTGTTGCATGTGTGGAGAAGGTTGGTTCATTGGAACAGTAGAATATTGATGACTATTTCAAAAAATTTAGTTGATACAGTGATGAAGAAGATCTAGAAAATCAGGAGCAACTGCAGTAAGAGATAGAGGATGCTATAGGTGAGGAACAACAAATTCTAGGTCAAGGAATAGCTAATAGCTCCCAAGTTTTGGTTGACCTATTTGAGGAATTACCATGTCCGCTTTAGGATAGCAAGAAGAGGTTCAAAATTTTGATGTGTTGATACCTCAAGAGGACTATTGTGAGGAAATAAATAGTCTTCCTTCGCAAGGAAATGGAAGTGAGAATGAAGAAGAAATGTTTTGGGATGACCTTGAGATTTTTGTTTCAAACATGGATGTCAAACAATCATCTTTTGAAGTAGAAAGTGTGGTACAATAGCTTGAAGAGGTAAAAGCGAGTGTCCAAACTCAAGGTTTGACTATTTTGTTTGAAGAGCTTCCTTTACTTATGAGTAGTGATGAAGAGAATGAAAGTAAACTAACAAAGTTATCAAGCTTTTCTGTAGCGAAATGATGGAATCCATTTAGATAGGGGGCTAGTTAGTGAATAGGTAAATGAGGGCATCCTTAATTTGGGTAGTCATGAAGTTAAGATACATGCATACATTGTTCAAGTTTAGCGAAAGCATGACACTGCCTTGCAAGGTGACATGCTTTAAGGTGATCTCAATCAGGAAAATGAGGTTGAAATAGTGAATAACCAGCGAGAAGTTAGAAATGTGAGTTTAGATTTCATCCTTTCTAGAGGATGTCCTATCAGGCATCTGGCTTGGGTGAAACCTAATGAGAAGCAATAGCCTCATGACAATGTTGATCTCGAGCATCAAGGGAGGTATAATTTTGAGCACAATCAATTCATTTTTTCACTTGATCACCACTGGTTCACAAATCAATGTAGGTGGGTAAGTGACTGCATTTTCCTTTTTAGAGAGGTGTTGCAATGAATTGTTGGATATTTGATTTTTCTCCACATCTTTCAATTAACTCACAAGCATGCAAAGCGTCCTCTGTTCGTTAGAAGGGGGAGCTATTTTTCAAAACTAGTTAATAGTTTTGTCTAGACAACCATTTTCACTGGTTAGTCTGGGTTAGAAATAGTTTTTTTTCTAATAAGTGCTTGAATCACATTTCATTTCAGTTGTTTTCTTTCCATAAGTGTTGTTGCACATTATTTTCTAGCCACCAGTGCCTTTTAGTCTGCTTTCAGTTTGGTTTGGTTTTGTTTTTTGCTACTATTTGGAGTGTTGTAAGTTTTTGCTTCATGGTTTTCTCAGTTTGAGAAGGGAGAAATTTGACTCCGAACACAATGGATTTTCTTAAGGCAACTGGTCTAATGCTTAGCAGGCAAGCATTCAGCAGAAATCACCATGAATGTTACTAATTTTTCACCTACAACTCAAATTGGCAGAGCCGAAACAACTTATGTTCATTTTAAGGTGAAGGATTTCAATTTATTTTTTCTTTGCTTAAACCATTTCATAGATTGAAGTTTAAAAGGACCAAATATTTTTCGTGTGGTTTAGGATGCTATGACTCTCTTGCTCAATGAGGGTTTTTCATCTAAAGGAGAGAGATAGATCCTACACAAAATCTAGGTTGTTCACTCAAACTAATGCAAGTACAATGAAATTATGCCTAAATGCAATGATCTAAGTGTAATGGACTGATAAAATGGATTGATTATTTATGCAAAACCTAAGAAATATGAAGTGTTTGAAAACATAGTGTGATATGTATAAATGAACTAGAAACATAAACAAATGAAAACAAAACTTAATGAAATTTAATGGAGTGCACCTGGAGGAAAAATACTAATGCTAGAAGTTTCTAGAATGTTTCAGAAATCATTGTTAATGGCCACTGGGACTCATTCTCCACAAATGGTGAATCAATCCAAGTACTGGTAAATTATGTTGAAACAGGTTTTCGGATGTCGGAGACTGAAATCCTCATAAATCACTTTTTCCAACCTGGTAGTGGGACTCATTCTCCACCAATGGTGAATCAGTCCACCTACAAAAATATGCAAATTATAGAGTCAACTCTATGCGTCCTGTATACACCTAAAAATGGTTTGGATAATCTAATTAATTAAATATGATTTATTTGATTAATTAACCTTTAATTCCTCTACTTATAAATAAATAGAAATATTTGTTTATATAGTTCACATTTAATTCTTCTATCTTAATCAAATCATTTTATCTAAATTAAATAAACAAGTTTCATACTTTGTTTTATTTAATTATCATATTTCTTCCATAATTATTTGATAAACATAGACTTCTATAGTTTGTTTTATTAAATTAAATATCTTCTTTTCCTAAATCGAATAAATCTAAATATTCAATTGAAATATATTCCATAGCTATTTCTTCTTTTCACTCAAAATACGCACCTACCAAATTAGATATTTGATATCTAGTTAATTCAACGCAAATCTTCACAAGCAAATTTGGAGACAAATTTGTAGGAAAACTTCTTCATCTTCTTCCATTGATTCTTCCTATCTTTTAGCTGAGTGTTTTTGTGGAGAGGAAAAATCTCCATAATCATCTCAGGCTTCTTCATCTTTCAAGATTCAATTCTTTAGGTCAAATCTAGACCTTTTCTTTGTTGCCCCTTCACAAATGTGCTACTAGGAATCTATAAATACAACCTCTTTCTATAGAAAATGGATCCCAACTTTGTGCAAACTTACTTTGCAGAAATAACTTTTGAGCAATTTGGCATTTAGCAATTTAGAATCATTTCATTCATTTATTTTATAATCATGTATTTCATCATAGATTGCATCTTAATATAGTTTCCATTTATCATATCACAACATATAGCTTTCATTATCAGCAATCAGTATCATTGTTGTTTACATCATACAACTTGCACATCATTTAGAAATCATATAGCTTATCATTCTCATTCTCTAGATTATCATTTTAACAGTCATAATTCTTACAAAATCTGAGATCCCTATGACTTAATAAATCTTTGGATATAGAGAGCAATATGACACTTTCAGTAGATTCTTGCTTTTATTAGATTAATTGTTTAAGTTAAATTTAATGATATAATGTCTTATTGATTGTGTTGATTATGATTTACACATATTTTAGTCACATGTAAATTGGAGCCCACCTTGGGGCCCAAAAACCCCATTTTTAACATTTTTTTTAAAAGTATGCTTGCAGGCTTCTGACATGTTTCCTTTTAGCGCAATCGAGAGTTTTTGCTGCACATATGACAAATACTTTAGCGCATTTGAGTGTCTTTTCGACACATCCATAGAATACTCTAGTGCAGGCAACTACTATTGCGACACATCCAACTTTCTATTTCATTAGTTAGGAGGTTTTCTTTTAGTGCATGGACCCTTTCTTTTAGTGCTTTCATCAAATTCTGTAGTGCATATACCTTATGTTTCAGTGCTTTTAAATTCTTTTTTAGCACATTTAATGGTTGTTGTAGCACATCGATCTGTTTTTGAAAATTTTAAAAAATCTGAGGATTAATACCTATTTTCTTGGGTGTAGGTACCAAACACGCTGGTCAAAGACAATTGTGGGAAAAACTTATGCTGGTCAAAGACAAAAACTTGCAAATTACTAATAATGTTTGCAAGAATTTTAATTTGATTATTGTTTCTCCTTTGGTTAAGATAGTGAATCTAGCTTAATTAATCAACTTTTTTGAACCCCATGTTCTCTATGTTTCGAAAGCAATAGGCTTATGCTTTCCCCTTGACTGGGTGATCAGAATGCTAGACTTGCTATCCTACTTTATTAAATCCTTTAGAAGGCCTGCTATAGTGGGAAAAAGTACTCACCCTATGGGAATGACCTAAGTGGGAACAACCAAATCTAGGTTTTCCAACCCACTCTAATCAAAAGTGAATTTGGGGAAACCCACAATTCAACAAAAGTGTGCAAGATAACATTCCCCAAAATCTTTGTTCTAAAGATTGAGAGGTCTCTTGAGGGAGTTTATCATTTTCTGCTCTAAACAGATACCCTCTCTATGAACTTTAGTGTAGAATCCAACTGTGTCAATTTTTGAACACTTTTTATATCACGGTGCATGGGGAGGGAAGAATCTGCCCCCAAGACACTCACCATATAACTATCAAAGACTTTGGCCAAAAGTGGAGGATTCAAATTTGGTTAAGACTCAGGAAAGGAAAAAACATGGGTGCCCTCTAGGGGGTGACAGGGCTGTGTGAGCTGACATAGTTGCAAGCTATGGGTTGCAATATTCTAAGTGACCTACTTGACAATTAGAAAAGTGTTTGAACTATCTTTATTTGTGTCAAACTTGTGGAAATTGAAAAAATCAAAACTGATTCTAGAACACTCACAACATGTTTAAAACATAGAATCTGAAACAACTGTTTACAATAAGGATTTTGTGTGTGAATTTGTTTTGTCAAAAGGTATCATCCATTTTAGTTCATCAAACTCTAGTATTTTCAAGAAAAAAACCCTTCCAAAATATTCATTTGGTCAAAAAATTATATCTTGGAATCAATACTTTTACTGAGAAAGACCAGAACAAATGGAAAAAACTGTGAACATACTGACAACTTCCAGTTTAGCACAACCAACCTTTGTTTTTGCACATACACCAAGTATTTTAGCGCATCTGCCAACCAAATAGCACATATAAACAATGTTTCAGTGCATTTGTCTTATCTTACAGTGCATTTGCATAGTCTGTCACCATAATTTACCAATATCTTAGCGCAACCAATCTTTGTTTTAGGACATATACCCTGTTTGACAGCTCATACACCCTGTCTTCCAGCGCATCCATAGTCTATTTTAACACATATACCATGTTTGACAGTGCATACACTATGTCTTCCAGTGCATCCATAGTCTGTTTTAGCACATGGGTATGTGCAGGATCATCATGGAAGAAACATGCACTTAAGTGGCAAAACAATTAGAAAAATCAGAGTTAGGAAACTTGACGTAAAAAATTGAATAAGTTATCTATATTATTTTAAAAATATGTAAGAATAGAATCTGTAGAAAATTGAAAGTAGTTTCTTAACTACTAGGTTTGTTTAAAAAGAAAAAAAAAATATTTGGTGAAAATTTGAAATTTCAATGCAGTAGTACTTAAATTTCAGGGAAAAAATAAGTAGGTGTCTATCTGACCACCCTAACCACAATAAAATGATAAAAAAATTATAAGATTTTAGATATAAGGAGAGGACTCATGTCCCGATGTGATGCATATTTTTTTATAATTTTTTTCCAAGTAAATAATTAATTATAATTTTTTTTATTACAACTTTTAGAAAATATAAAAACTCGTATGTCTAACCAACTTAACTTGGTCAAAACTTCATGAAATTCATTTTTTCTTTTTTTAATCCTATAGTATGTGAAGCATAGAATGTGACACATGTTTTGGATTCAAAAAATGTGATACTGTTTGAAAGCTATAGATGTTTTTCAATCAACCTATCAATCAACACTTTAGTCATAATTTGAATAGAAAATGAATAATAATTACTTATTAATTTCAAAGTAAAGCATAATTTACATTGGTGGAAAGCTGAGAATCTCCTTTAAAACCCTTTTCATTTCATCAATTTTGGGTAAAAAATTCGTCAGCCACATACCCATCATATTGCCACTTTCTGGCCCATCATGATCATGCACAAACCCACATCTGATATCTGTTATAGCACATCTAGAAAATGAAAAAACCAGAGAGTTATTTTTCCCATCAGTCAGATAATTAATATCAAAATTTGGATTTTTATCAAATTAGAAACATTTTCTTAGTCCAACCAGTGTCTTAAACTTTGAAAAATAGGACCTTGCAAGTTGAATTCTTTTAAATTAAACCAATATCGTACAATTTTAAAGTGCCTAATCACCAAACACAACTCTTGACTATTACATTAAGTTTCATTATTAGGATCATCATCCTACAATCATGAAATGAAACAGAATAATACAATTTTTAACTTAGTCTCATCAATAAAATATATCATTCTATTCAACTTAAGTTAATACCATTGTCACTCATCCAAACAAAAAGATCAAAGTTTAGTGAAAATAACAACACTTGTATGCCAATTTTGACAAGGTTACAAAGACAAAAACCTAGAGAAAAAGAAATTGAAACACCAAATAGCATGGCTGAAGAAAATCCCTTTCACAAATTCCACCAAAATGATGCCAATGACATAACTCAAGAGGATATTCAAACTACACAACAAGATACTAATTTTCACAAATTTATGGGGAAAGTTTTAGAACAAAATATGGAAAAATACCTTTTGATGCTAGTTGAACTAGCAGAAAAACTTCCAAATGACTTTGACATTAATTAACTGTCATGCCCATATCTTACATTAGAGCAAAAAAACACAACTAATTTTTTTTTTGTTACACAAGCTTGTAAATTTGCTATCGTTCCATTAACCATGCATGATATGCCGATATATTACATGTATCAGGTGACATTTACCATGCAATGACATCAACCACACATCGCTTGAGGGAGAGGGTAGGGTGTTTAGTCGAGCGGGTATGTGTGCTACATCGCACTTACCATTGAGCGATCATGAGAATGATCACGGTCATAAATATAAGTACAAATAATTTCCAAATAAAAACATGGATTATTTAATGATACCCTATTTTATCATTGTAATCCTTACCTCTAAAATCATTTTGACAATACTGTTGAAAACCACATTAAACATTTCCTCATGAAATTTAAATATGAGAACAACTAACATATTTAAAACCTACATATTATTTATTAAGCTCTGATTTATTTATTATTATTCTCAATATTAACTATTATTAATTTAATTATTAAAACAAATAAATATATAAAAAATATATATATACACTCTAAGATTACATTTAAAAGTTATAAGATTAATGAAATAATTTACACAAATAATTACATTCTAAACTCATGTACTTTTACATATTATTAATTTACCTAAAGGGAAGGAAGAGAGACTATAAAAGTGAGATATTACCCTTATACAAAAGTTCCTAATATTAAGTGTTCAAAAGTCCTTATTTCTTTATTTAAATTACTAGCATCTTTCCTAGAGAGGAGGGGATATATTCCCCTCTTCTTCTTCTTTCTCCACGTAAATATGATTATATTCTAAAAATTCCCTCACATTAAAATCTTATTAAATCAAAACATGAAAGCCTAAGTGTGTTTTTCATCATGTAAATTGCCTTGATTATAGAAGGCCTAAAATGTTGTGCAAGGTAAGGTAAAATGAAATAGAAATATAAGGCAATGCATATAATGGGATGAGATTATCCCACACGTACTAGGAAGGGAGGAACGCTAGCACACAACATTAAAGATAGTTTATTTTAAAAGATGAAGTTAAAGGAAAACCAATCCAATATGCATCCCCCCATGGTATAAGTCGATAAAGACATTGTTTAAGCGTGAAACTCAGCCTCATTTTATGAGAGTAGAATATATGAGTGCAGACGTAACAAGGATTTCTTGGTAACTGCAATGAATCCCGCTAGCTATTTGGTGATTTTGTTTCTATTTTTATTTTATTTCTAAGCTCACTGCCATATTCTTGAACTTGCAGATGGGATTAAGAAGGCCACGCTAATTAAAGTTTTGTACCCAGTCATGTTCTTTCACTCTTTTACGGTTTGCAGGCAACGACGGTCGAGCTAGCTGAGAGAAGGTCAAAGGGGAAAGATACAACCTAGGGGGGGTATTCAAGTATGTGCTTAAGATTGGACGCTGGTTCAATTTCACTACTTTCCTATTAAGAGCGAGATGATTCCGCTTACCCAAAATCACAATATACTCCTTCCTTTCCACAGGTGTGGCTGGGGGGGAGGTGGTGAGAGATCATTGGATCACATCAACGTAAAGCTAGTGCTGTGAGAGAGATTTGATCTTACAAGGCCTGACACCCCAGAGAGAATAAGTCCCTCAATCCACCAGTAAAAATGGCCACGCTACATACAATGTACCCTTGTGATTTTTTTAAGAGTCTTGTTGAGTGGCGATTGGCTCTTACACACCAACACAAGAATTGATTTGAAATGTCAATAAGAGTCACAGGTTGGAGGTAGTGACATATCCCAAAACAAAAGGCCAATAGTAAGAGTCCTTGCCTTTAAATGGGTCGAATGGTCTGTCATTTTACGAGAATATGACCACTCTTCGAATCATACTAAATACATCACCTGAATGAAGGAGGGATTGACGCTCAGTATTGGAAGGAAATAAAGAAGTTAAGGTTCTTATATTATCTTCTACTCTAAAATTTGCAACACCCACCTAGGGATCAATATGCTCGAGGTTTTATTATGCATAATTCTTATTTATGACTTGTCCTGCCTAAACTCCAACTACTCGACATTACCTTAAGGCTTCAAAAGGAATCATGGGTTGAAAGAGTGAGACGAGACTGATCACTTCAGACAAGTCTTATCTGACTATGACCAAACTAGTGAAAAGAAAAGAAAGAATGGAAAGGATCATGGCACAAATAACACAAGCTAGATTATGGATTTTCACGCACGCATAGGGGCAGGAATCCACATTATATTCTTGGTAATCGATTATTATAACTAAGTTTGCAACTTGCTAGGGATCATCTGCTAACATTTCAGCCCTATTGTTGCATCCTTATAGAGCTTTGCATTTTCTGCAGCCTTATCCTTCCGGTGAACAATATTGGGACTATATACATAGGAAGAGACTTCCAACAACGTTATGAGAAATTCAGTTTAGGCTAACTCTATCCAAAAGGGCTTCAAGTTTAGAGAAAACTAGGATGGGGCTAGCTTATGGTGTGCCTGTGAACTATATAGCACTACGGTAAGTGAAATGCTTTCATTACAGAGAATACTTATGATTATAGGCAACCCACTATAGTCTGTTCATTGGGCTGCAATATCATGCCAATTTCTCATTTTCCACTTTAGTAAATTTTAGCTTATACTACTGAGGTTTCCATTTTATTTATTTATTTATTATTTTGAAGTAAATTCTATCTTTTCTCATCCAATTCTTCCATTGATGCAGTAATAGCGCACAATTTGGTTTAGAGGAGGATGGAGCTCTACAAAAGCTGCATAATCATTTGATCTTATTACTAGTTTAAAGTTACAATGTTGTTTTTCTCTACTTCTGACTTTTATAGGTTACTCGGTCTACACAAATTAGCCCGTAGGGTGGACTTATGGAAAACAAGATAGTGAACCAGGGCCTAATGCATTGAGAATATTGTTTTCCCTTTTACGCGATACCAACATATGGGTAATTTATTTATTTCTTTTTATTACTATGTACTCTATTCTAATCCTATAGATGTAGCAGATTTTGTAATACTCCTTGCACCAGGTGTTGTTATACTAAACTGACTCTTCTTGGTTTTATCCTAGCATTTTAAGAAATATATAGATTGAGGGATTTTAGTTGATAAATTCGATACACTATAGTATGACATATATATTCATCTACGATACATATGTAGACAACATAAATATTATATCTATCCTTAAAAATTAGCTATGCTATTTTCCTTTCAACTAGGATGCATTTCTTATTCTGCAACATAAATGCCACGACTATTATCAAACAAGATACAAGTGTTCTCTTTATTTTCTATTTTTTTTTTTTTGTTCTTCAATGTTGTTTTGTAATATATTATTCTTGCTCTTACTGTTGGGGGGGGGGGGGTCCATGGACTGACCTTTTCCCATTCCATATTTGACATAGGTCAGTTGGGGTTAACTTCTGATGAATCTCTGCAAATAGCTGAGGCAAGGCTAAAGCTCTATAATATTCGTTCCTTCCCAAAGTATGGACTATGCTTATAGGCGATATTATTTTACTCATCCATGGGTTTATCTTGATCAGCGAGGCATTCAAGAAATTGGGAATGATTTAAAACTATTTAAAACTCATATTAATACCATGGAGCACCCCATAATCTAAATTTAGTTATTTATCTTTATTGGGATAACACTTCGTAATTACATTTGTATCTACAGATTTGTAGTAATTACAACCTTAAAATGAGTACATTCTTTTCATCTATACAAAAGGGAAATGCAGATAATGTACACCACCCTTCTCAAATAACAAGAGGAAACCTCCCATTTTTGCAAACCCTAAGTTTCAGTAAAACATTATTTAGTTCATTTCCTCAAGACATAAGAATAGACTTAAATTTTCTTTATGACAGTTTAATTCATAGAAATGAAATGAATAACATGTCAAGAATGCAACTTTCTCTTATTGACTTTCCTTTCCTTTCTCTCAATAAGATATTGAACTTATTCTTGCATGAATTTTAGAAATAATAGGAATATCATACTAAGGAATGGAGCTAGCTCTCTCCCATATATATATATATATATATATATACATATTTTATTTTATTTAAAAAAAACAAGATACAAACTTCCAATATTACATAAATATTTAAAAATTACAATGAATCCTCATAACAGAATAAGGCTTTCTCTATTTAAAATTCAATGAAGACTTTCAATCATACAAGTGAAACATCTCTAGGAAAATATTTTCTATACAATCTTGTGGTCTTTCTTTGAGGCATTTCGATGGAAAAGAAATAAACCAATCTTGCTCTATTATGGTGCTATGAGATATCCAAAGAAACTATTACTTCAAAAACAAATTTAAGAACCTCACTAAGTGTTTTAACAATAATAAAGTTACAATAGGAGGTCTTGCTCTCCACCCTACCATTTTGGCATCATGAAGCCTCAAGGGCTCTAGCCAAACCCCCGAGCAAGAAATACATTAAACACCATTGTAATCAATGGTGAGAGCTTAGTGCTATAACAAGCTTGCTCATTATACAACACATAACTCTAATATATCCCTTAAACAATCCTACTTGTGATTTAATGCATAGATCAAGCTATCTCTACCAATACTAAGAATAAGAAATGGATAGTCAATGACTTATCTCTCTACAAGCTGCTTTCCTTGATCTCCTATTCTTTCATCCAACTCCCTCCTTTTCTTCACTTCACAAGTTCTCCAAAAGGAGAAGTGGGCAATGCCCAAATCTTCCATCTTCTTGAGTTATATAGGAATCCTCCAAACCTACACTCTTTCCCACAAGTGCTCACACATGTGTGAGTCTTGTGCCAATTCCAAGAACTTTTGGGGAGTGGGAAGTTGAGAGTGACAAGTCACTCTTCCCAAGCCCCAAAACTTTTTGAATTCGTCACATTCATGAATGTGGACTTTTGAGGGGTCTTTTCACACTCCAAGGATAAGTTCACATGTCAAAAAGGTTCCAAACCCATAGGTATAGGTCCTAGGGGTCTATTCTTGTTCAAAAACCAAGGAAATTGACTCGATAATCCCTTTTTAAAACCCACAAAAGAATCCATACGAATTTTGATCCTGGCCAAGGGTTCCAACCCCAACCAAACTCACATCACATGACCTAGAAATGGATTCTATTTAAACATGATCACCCAATCAATAATCAAACCTCAAACCCTTCTAATTCAAATAGGGCTACACTTAGAACTTCCCAAAGATGTATCTGATACGATTCCAATATTTATCCAACCTCCTATTCACATATTTGATCCCTTTAACGTTAATCCCACATCGACTCACTTAATTTCCTGCACAACATAATTAAGCACAATTAGATATAATAATAAACCACATTAATTGCAAACCAAATCTTTGTAACTTTATTCACGAATCATTTACATAGCTAATTACTCTTTGAATGCAATACGACACAACAATTATCTTATTACAATTTCATCTTATAAGTTTGAATCTCATACCATAATTCGCATGCACATACATTTTCATTAAGTAAAATAACAATGATATAACATAAAGTAAAAATAAACTATAAGGTCATTGTTAGACAGTCGCCTTCATATCATTCGTAATATATCTAACCCTCTATTTAGGAGAAATATATAATAATTTAAGGTTGTTTTAGTCACTTGCAATGAGAGGCCTTACATTAACTAAAAGAAGCACCTAAAGTAGCTGAAACTAAACCACACAACACACAAAACATAGATCAAGTGGTTTCCCTAACACATCAAATGAAAAATTTGCAACAACAACTTCATGATATGCAAAAAGGAACCATGAAAAGGTACTCATTACAAGACATTTGTCCTTAACCTTTTGATCTAAGTGTGGACATGATACCATTTCCTAGACATTGTGAATTCCCAAAATATGATAACTACAACTGTAAAATGGATCAAATTGATCATGTGAGGGAATTTAGAACCATGAGTTTAGAATTTGCACAAGAGGAAACTTATCTAATGAGGTTATTTACAAGAAGCTTAGGAGGTAAATGTATGGAATGGTTCTCTAAACTACAACCAGGAATTCGATCTTTTGAAGAACTAGTCAATAGGTTTATCTCACAATTTTCCTATAATATTCAACATGAGATAACCATAAAAGACCTTTACAATACGAAACAAAAGAAAGGTGAAAAATTCCTCTCATTTCTACAATGATGGCGAAGGATGTTTGCTAGGTATCCTCATTCCATACTTGAAGAGGAAAAGGTGGAACTATTTATTGACAACCTAACTAATGACATGAGCTATAGGCTTGAATCACAATGCCCCCTACATTTGAGAAAGTAATTGAAAACGGGCTCAAGATCAAAGAAGCCTTGGTCAAAAGAGGAGTAATAAAATATTACAATGATGGATCAAACAATACAAACTCCTCAAATCACTACAACAATGATAAACCTAAGTTTTGGCAAAAAAATAGAATTATTGGTAGCAATGATGCCACAAATGAAACCAAAAATGTGAAACCGGTATTTAACTTGATGGAAACAACTGCAAAGACCAATCAAAACAATGACCAAAATATTAATCAAAATTTCAATCAAAACAACCATCCGAACAATGGAGAATCTAAACCACAATCATATAAAAAACCATCAAATCGAAGAAGATTCACATCATTTGGCCAAACACTAGAATCATAAATGAGAGAACTTCTTACACATGGAATTATCACATTACTTGAAGCAAGAAATTGGGAACGAAGAATCAAGCCATCTTGGTGGAATGATTCATATTTCTGTGACTTTCATAAAACCAAAGGATGTATTAAAAAAATGATTGTATGCAATTGAAACATCTAGTACAAGATTTTATTGACAACAAGAAGGTATTTGTAGAAGGACATCAAATGAACAATGATCATAGTGCATTTAAAAATCCTTTTCCAAATAATGAAAAGGGAGAATCTTCTTCTCCAAATAGTAAAGGTAAAAATGTAAATTACATTTAAGACAACACTTTCCATTGTATTTCTACAATTGAGAAGAATGGTGTCACTGATAATCAAACTGATAACGTCGGAAACCATGATGTCATACCACTAAATTTTTATCCTAAACATGGATACATCCAACAATCAGATCAATTTCATAAAAATCAAGGAAAACCAAGATCATCAACCAGTCAACATGACAACAGGGGGAAATCCAAGGTAATATTAAAAGGAGTTTCATCTAAAACTACCGCTTCCCCATTCAATTAGTATAACATTGTTGATCAACTATAGAAAATACCAACACAAATATCAATTCTGGAACTCCTTAAAATCTCACCATCTCATAAGGAGGTTTTGGAACAAGCTCTTGTGGAAACAATAGTACCCAATAATCTGGATGTTTGTCAATTATAGGCTATGATGGGACAGTTAACCACACCTCATTGCCTATCATTTTCTGAACAAGATGATGTATCACTTACTCATCCACACAATGTTTCCTTTCATATTGAAGTATTAATCCACAAACACTGGGTTAAACATGTCCTAATAGATGGTGGAGCCAGTTTAAAAATTTGCTCTTTGAAACTGATCTATGCACTAGGATATTTTGATAATGCTGTCAATGCCAGAAGGAAAACCACAATAAAACCCTATGATGAAGAAGAGAGATCCTCCAAGGGATTGATTGTATTTCCTATTCAAGTGGGACCAATTGTAAAGAATATTGTTTTCCAAGTGTTAGACAAAGATCTGACTTATAATCCACTCTTAGGACATCCCTGGATTCATGAAATGCAAGCAATACCTTCAACTTATCATCAGTGCTTAAAGTTTCTTGTCAATGGACAATAAATCACTATTTCAGCTAACTACAACAATCCCCACTATTGTAGCATGCTTAAAAAAACTCAAGACACTTTTGTGTGCCATAATAGGGAAGCAAACACTTGTAGTTCATCTAATGGTGAAATACAACTAAACTTTGTATCTTAATGGGTTGAGAAAAAGGACCAGTCAAAAGAGACAAGTGTTGTTGACTCTACTCCATCAAACAATGAAGCTCAACTAGATTCTCTATCACAAAAATTCAAAGAAAAGATCCAATTAAAAGACAAAGGCATGGGAGAGTATTCCATTGAACAATCTTTGTGTTTTTCATAGTTGTTGCCATCTTCAAGATCATATGGGCAGCCATCAATATCAACAAAAAACATCATCACAACCTACTACAGTTTTAAATGATAGATTTGTAAAGGAAGGTACTTTAGAGGATGAATCTAAAGATAATACCATCCTTAATTGGCTCTACAAAGATGAGGAAGCATGTACATTGGTAAATATCAATATAAAGACAGATCAATAGGGAAAGGGAAAAACAATATTAGATAAAAGGGTATGAAGGACAAGGGCCTATTGGAAAAGGAAAAGAAGGCATTGTAGAACCCATCCAACCTCTCATACTTCAATCAAAGGACAAGATAGGATTGGGTTAGACAAGGGACACAAAATATGGAAACACTCATAGAGTTGTAGAAAAAATCCTTCAAATGCAGGATAGTTCTAAAATAGATTCCAATGAGTATGAGTGGGATTATTTATCTGAAGCATCATACAAGGACATACCAATTGATTTCATAAAATATTATGCACCCACACATGAGGAGGGACAAAGCTCAAGGACTATACCCCTTGTATTTGGATAACAAAATATCAATGACTCAAGTGAGGATGGACATATATCGAGTGAGATAGATGACTTGGAGGAGAGAAATATCATAGATCTTGACACCACCACTAAAAAATTTGACAACATTGCTATCAAAACCCTTACTTCCATTGACCTTAGCCAATATATTGACCTTTTACCCTTACTGCATCTTGAACTTATTGTCTTGGAAACAACTAAACCTATCAATATTCCTATCTTTATGAATGATGATGCTATCACAAATTTCCTTTGTTGTGATGAACATGACAAAATTTCTAATCATAATTCTCATAATGATGCTTTAGGTCAGGAGGGTGTCAAATCTTTTAGTTGAAAAATTGAAAAAAAGAATAATGGATCTAATGCTGAAAACCATTTAATGGCAGCATTAGATCTCGAAAAAGAAAAAAAATAAAGAACACATCTGATGGTGAAAACCTCTCTGAGGCACCAAAATATGGGAGATTTTACACCCTTCCAGAGCACTATCATGAAAGATCATCAGTGTAGGTGGAACCTACATAGTCTATCAATATTGGGACAATGGAAAAAGTAAAGACTCTACATCTAGCAACATCTATGACTGAACAAGAAAAGCCATGATTCAACAAGTTGTTTGAAGAAATATACATTAACTTTGCTTGGTCTTACTCTAATATGTGAGTTTTAGATCTAGATCTTATAATGCATCATGTATCTCTACCCTTTTGGATAAAACCTGTGAAACAAAAACTAAGGAAAATGCATTCGTATATCGCCTTGATGGTAAAGGCCAAGCTGAAAAAGTTGCTAGATGTAAGATTCATCAGATCTATTGATTACATTGAGTGGATTTATAATATTGTACTTGTTTCTAAACCGGATAATAGTATCAAAATATGTATTGAATTCAAAGATCTTAACAAGGCATGTCCAAATGATGTTTTTCCTTTACCAAACATTGACATTATTTTTGACTTAACAACAAGACATGCCATGTTATCACTAATGGATGGATTCTCAGGGTATAACCAAATCAAAATAGCACCAGAGGCTTAGGAGAAAACAACATTCATGTGTCCATGGGGAATGTTTTCTCTGGAATGTCATGCCTTTTGGTTTAAAAAATGCAGGAGCTACATATTAGCAAGAAATGACCACCATTTTCCATGACATGATGCATAATTTTATGGAAGATTACGTGGATGATATATTAGCAAAGTCATATACCAAAGAAGGACATCTGGAGATCCTGGGAAAAATCTTTACCAGACTAGAGAAGTTCAATGTTAGATTAAATCCCAAGAAATATATATTCGGTGTTACATCAGTACAAAGCTTCTAGGATACATAGTTTCAGAAAAGGGCATCAAAGTGGATCTCGCCAAGGTAAAGGAAATAATAAAAATTCCACCACCAAATAATATCAGTCAACTATGATCTCTACAAGGAAAGCTACAATCAATCATGAGGTTTATCTCCCAATTAGTAGACAAAAGTCATCCCTTCAATCATTTGCTACATAAGAATGTCTCTTCAAATGGGATCAAGAATGTGAAACAACTTTCAATAAAATAAAGCAATATCTAATGTCATCCCCCATATGGATTCCACCTATAGAAGAGAGACCCTTATTACTATACATTGCAACTACTGAGATTTCTTTGGGATCTCTATTAGCACAGGAAGATCCCAAGGGACGGGAACATGCTAAATTTTATATCATCAGGACTTTGAATGGTTATGAGATAAATTACACCTTCATCGAAAAAGCGTATTTGGAGGTGGTATTTTCTATCCAAAAATTGCGACATTACATATTAACACACACAGTTAAACTCATAGAAAAGATTGATTTGTGAAAGTATTTACTAAGCAAGGTGGCTCTAACAGGAAGACTAGCCAAGTGGGTCATGATCTTGAGTCAGTTTGATATCCAGTATGTGGATCAAAGAGCCATCAAGGGTCAAGTGATAGCCGATCAGTTAGTTGAAGCTCCATTACTAGATGATCTTCTGATGAACATTGAGTTTCCTGATGCAGACATTCTTACTATGACAACACAACAATGGAGGCTTTATTTTGATGGCTCATACACACAATGTGGGTCAGGTACGAGAATTCTATTTGTTACACCTCAAGGACATACCATCCCAAAGTCCTATAGACTCATGTTTCCATGTACAAATAATGCAGCTGAATATGAGGCATTAATTATTGGCATCAAAGTGGCAGTTGAATGGAAGAACACAAAGCTACAAGTATATGGAGATTCACAAGTAGTCATTTATCAGGTAAATGATGAATATCAAAAAAAAGATGAGAAGTTGATGCCTTATAAGAAAATGGTGGATGATTTCAAAAAGTACTTTATGGATATCAAGTTTGAACAGATTCCAAGGGCAAAAAATGAAGTTGCAGATGCTATGGAGATAATTGCTTCTCTCTTATAGTTGCCAAAAAAGTGAGGTCATTATGAGTTTATGGTGGAACAAGTGTCTAACCCTGTGCATGATAATCTAGTATCTCAAACCATATTCCAATTAGTTGACATTGAATCCTTAATTTATGGAAAGACCTATGCGTACGTAAAAGACAATATCCTTCCTCTCGATCTTTTCAGAAAATAGAAACACAACTTCATTTTCCAAACCCCACGACATACCTTAATTGCTGACATAATTTACCATCGAGGTCTAGATGGTACTCTTCTTCGATGTCTAGAACATAATGAGTCTAACACAACTTTACGTGAGGTTTATGAAGGTATTTGTGGAACTCATTCAAGCAGACTAACCCTATCAAACAAACTCCTCTATTTGGGTTATTACTCGCCGAACATGGAGAATGAGTCTTTTTAGTTTATGAAGAAGTGTGAAAAATTTCAAATACATGGTAACCTAATCCATGCACCAATGCGAGAATTGCAATCGTTCACATCAACATGGCCTTTTTGTCAATGGGGACTGGACCTAGTAGGAAAGATTAATCCATCTTCATCTAATGGACACAAATTTATAATCACAACAGAGTACTTTACAAAGTGGATAGAAGCGGTTCCCTTAACAACAATCATTGGAAAATATATTTCTTTTTTCATACTGAATTACCTCATCTATAGGTATGGGATTCCCCAGTCCATTGTCATAGATAATGTTCAACCTTTTAAGAACCAAGATGTTCAAGAACTGTGTGAGAGGTTTCATATCCAACATTGTTTTTCAACACCATACTATCCTCAAGGAAATGGCCAGGCAGAGGCCTCAAACAAAACTATTCTAAAAATCCTGAAGAAGACTTTCAATGATGTTGGACATGATTGGCACATTTAATTAAATCCTGCTCTCTGGGCATAGTGAACTAGTATTAGAACACCTACAAGAGCCACACCATATGCCTTGGTATATGGATGAAAATCAATACTACCTATTGAGGTTGAGATACAATCACTCTGTGTGTCACTAAATGGAATTATTTCAGATGAAGATTATAGAGTCTAGACTTCAAGAAATGGAACTACCGGATGAACATCGTCAACAAGATGTGAACCATTTGAAGGCATGTCAACAAATAATGTCCAAAAGCTAAAATCACAGGGTAAAACCAGAGAACATTTCAGGTTGGTAATTTGGTCCTAAAAGAAAACCCTCAAAATCAACAAGACAGAGAAAAGAAAGGGAATTTTGAACCTAACTGGCTAGGTCCTTTTGTTATCATATTTGTTATGGATCTGGAGCCTATCGACTATCTACACCTAAAGGGGATTTGTTCGATGAACCTATCAATAGTATCCATCTTAGGAGATTTTATACCTGAATCATCTAGTGCATGGGAAAATGGTTGCCTTGATGAAAACCTAGAAAATAGGCTTCATGGTGACAGAAAAATACAAAAAAAATGAAAAACACAAAAACATAAAAAAAAAATGAAAAGAGAAAAAATACCAAAAAAATGATAAAGTCTAGAAAAGTGCAATAAAAACATGTAGTGAAAACCTGGAAACAGGTGCTACTTGTAATTTAAAGTAGCTTTTCCATCTATTTGAGACATGTATTGATCTTACACTTTCCCCACGATTCCATTTATCATTTGATAAAAGGACCTCTTGTACATATCCCGAGAATATGGATGTGTCTCACCCTAGCTTGGGGGAGAAATCATGAACTCATTGGGGGAAATAAACTTGAGCTTAACCAAATGGAAAAAAAAATAGTATGAAATTGAACCAAACACAATGATCACAGGGAAACTCAACATTGAACATACATCAAACATCAAAATATTTCCAAAAATCAACCATCCATATCAAACAACTGAAATCATATCAATCCAAACAACTGTAGATGGATGATACTCTTTTGAATAATGATTTTATCGCTTTTAGCTTGAATTTTCAAATGTTGTACTTTGATTTTTGTTATCATTTCTTTGGAGCAACTCGGTGATGTATTGAACTAGAGAAGCTAGGAAGGAGAATGGTATTTTATTTGTCTATTTTCGATGAATTAATCATTATTATTGTGTGAATTGTCATGAGACGTGCTCTACAAAGTATCATTGATGACATTCCAAATTCACATAGTAAAATGATTGATTCTTGTCTGTTTACACAAGAAATGCTCAAGTCATCTTGGTTTAATTATACCTAGATGCTTGTGTTAACTTGCAATATCAAAAATCATGAAAGTAGTACTTAGATCATCATTGGTCTAAATTATACAATTGATGCTTGTACTCACTTTCAACATTTTAAAAGCTCAATGATGATAAAAAGCATGATAAATGGACTGTTAAGGTGACAATGCTTGCATATAGATTTGCATGGTAAAATTAGATTGCATTCATGTTAGTTTTGCATCTACAAAATATTTTGTTACAAAAGCTGGTGAAGAATTCAAAAATGATGTTATCTTTTCTCATTAATGGATTGAGTATACTTGACATTAACAAAAACATCATAATTATCATTTAATTGCATAATAATTTCCATTACATACATTAGAATGCATTATTATATCATTTAAATCATTCAGACATTCCATCATATATCACATTTTTCATTCTATGCATCAATCATCACATCATCTAAATTACATAAGAAAAATCTCAAAAAAAAATCATCTACATAATTACATTTTCATCAAAAATATCATATCATACATTGCACATTAGAAGTATCATCATTCAAACATCATTCATCCATTCATTACATCATATAACCACATTTGAAATTTCAAAAATATAGTGCATTATATTCCATTTACAACATTATGTCATACATCCATTGATCGATATAAATATTATAGGCATCATGCATACATACATCATCATTATAAGAATTATCACATAAAACATCATAAAATCATAAGCATATCACCATAGTCATAATATTCCATCCATAACATCATCATATCAATCATCACATGGCATATAGAACATGAAATTAAATGCATCCATCATATAATCATATAGAACACATATAGATCGATCAATTTGCCTCATATCATATAAATCTCAAAAATATTAATGTCAAGTATACAATGATGTATGAAATATAAAGAGATACAACATCAAAAATGGTTGTGAATCAAAAAACTGGAGTATACATCATGTCTCAAATATATCATGGAGTCCAATCAATGGAGCTATGTGGTGCTAGCTCTAGATGGTGCAGGCATCTCTGGACTAGTGCCTCCTCCATCAAACATACTAGGATCTCTTGGATCTCTCTGTAGAGGCTGTGTCACACCCACGCTAATAGTCCTGGAGTGACTCCTTCCTAATCGAGACTGAGCATAACTGACTCTCTGCTCGGAGGGAACTGCATCATGGTATTGGCCCCTAGAATACTTGGCCTCTCTACCAACATGGAGAACCTCTTTCATATAATTAGTAGAGTTACCATCGACTACTCTGCAATCTCTTAACTGTCAATTGTGCCTACTTTGCAGTCTGTCTAGTTGCATCTCTCTCGGTTGTCAAAGAGGCTATCTGTGCTTGGGCAGTTGCCAACTATGCATGTACTTGTGAAAGAGTCTGGGCATGAGCCTATGCTTGAGACTACATTTTTTTTTGCATCTGCACTAATAACCCCCGGGCTTGAATCAACTGACCTTGTAATGTTTGTACCTACACCTGTAAACTCACAATTTGAGTCTGCTAATGATGGGAAGGTACCCCAATTTGAACATACTGCTCTGTGGGAGCTATTAGTGATTGCCTCTTATGAGGCACCATGAAGTCTCTGACACCTAATGTTGAACCTGCTCCACCTGCTCCACTTGATCCACTTGCTCCACCTAGTCCACATAATCCACCTCCACCACCAAATCCTCTGCCACCTCCACCCCCATCTCCACCATCTCCATCTCCCTCATAATCACCACTACTCTCCTTGTCACCACTACTCTCCACATCCTCCTCTCTCCTTCGTCGGTGACAATGTGCAACAAAAACCTTCTCCTCACTAGGTAGTGGCACTGGCTCATCAAGAACAAAAAACCATGGAAAAGGATGTAGGGACAGGTACTCTACATACTCTGCTATGATAGGAGGCTCGACGATCTCAAGACGAATCTCCCAAACCAAAGGCTATAGACCTTGGTACTTCTAAACTACAATATCATATGAAAGGCTAGGTCCCCACTTAGTATAATCTATCTGATGCCAGGCATAATGAGCAACACGTTGGGGAATGCCCTTTACTATCCCCTAATGTCTAAGCAATCTCTAAAACAAAACTCTCTCAATCATAAAGTGAATCCTACAAATGAGAAACATAGACTAACAGAGGTATGGCATCTCTATATCATCGTCATCCCAATTCTCACAATCTACATAGGGCCGCCACATAACAACCTCTACATCATCCAAGACTCTCCTCCAATGCTCCAACTTACCCAATCTAGGATGAGTAAGTTGACCTGCATATATATGCATGTACGACCTCATGGTGGGTCATTGTCTCACCATCACTGGACACATAACAACTATATGCTCCCATTCCCACACCTAAAGTAATGCAACCCCAGAAGATAAAATGCGACCTCAGAGGTAGACCACCTGATACAAATCGTGGTAAATATGAATGATCATACACATATCCCATGCATATCTAGTATTGTGAACAATCATACTCTCCAAAATATAGCCCCAACCAATAGAAGTCCCTTTGACCTGCGATTAGGACAAAGGAACCCTCCACTGAAACCAACGAGTACCGATGGCAGGGTAGCATAGGCATCCACCATCTCTTGCCATGGAATCTCATATCCCCAAATCATATAATCTTGAAACACTCTGCGTAGAGCATCAGTCCTACCCTGCTCTAAAGAATCATAAACTACAACATCCCCAACAACTGGTATCCTCAAAATCTGCCATACATCCTCAGGAGTGGTCTTGTCATCTTGCCAGTAGGAAGGTGGAAGGTATTATGCTCATTATGCCACCTCTTTGCTAGGGTTGTCAGGTATCTAGAAGAGAGGACAAACCACAACATGTGATGACTATTTTCAAAGGTTGAACAAGTTGTGGTATCAAATTAAATATCCTAGGAAACCGCTCTTGAATCTATAGGTTCGTCAATGACTCTTATCATCACGACATATTGAAAGTTAGTAATCTTTTTCAATTCATCAAACATCAATCAGCCTATCAAATTTAATCAGCTCTAGTGAGACTTTGATCAAATCTCATGAGCAACGATCATTGAACCTCACCTATCATGAGGTCAATCATCAATCTTAAAATTGTACCTCGCCTATCATGAGGTCAATTAATCAAATCAACCTCGCTTATCATGAGGTTTATTAATCAAACTATAATTATCCCTTGCCTATCATGAGGTTAATTATCATCAATCAATCATCAAACCTCTCCTATCATGAGGTTGGTCAACATCTAATCTATCAGGATCATCAATCAAATCAAATCAAAGGTTGACATGATAAAAAATAAACAAAATCAAGGTGTTAATTGACAAAATCTATCATTCTAACTTAGATGCACTAAAACAGGCGGTCAATGCGCTAGATCATTGGATGCACCATTTTAGGAAGTCAATGCATCATTTTAGGTGGTTAATGTGCTAGAGCATCATATGCGCCATTTTAGGGGGTCAATGCGCTAAACTCTGAAGTCTATGCGTTGAAACAATCTATGCGCTACTTTAGCATATGGTTGCGCTAAAATATATGACCTATGTGCTAAAATACCTATGCACTATTTCATTCTACCTATGCACTATTACAGGTAACTTATGCACTAAATTAGGGGATGCTAAATAGTAGTTTGATGTGCTACATCGGCTGATGTATGCACTAAAAAAAATAAAACATTTGAAACTGAAATAAAAAAGTGCAAAATTCAAAAAATGTGAAAAACGAGGAGATTCACGAACCATAAATATCAGAGGTCTATAGGTGGTCTAGCGGTTGTGTCGACGCACACACTCAAAATGATGAATGTAGTAGGGCATTGGCATTTTTACTCCAAATGGCTCAAAATCACTCTCTCAAATTTCAAAATTCAATATGCACAAATGAATTCAAAATCAACCTTTTAGCTTTTTAATAAAGTGATTAAAGGGATGTTGGTGGGATTTAATTAATTTCTTTTCAAGGGGGCTTAATTCAAAATTCATCACAGGGGCATTTTAAACAATTATTTGTCTAAAGATAAATCATTGTGTCATCAAAACTTTATTGAATCACCAAATCATCACAAAAACCATAAAAATTTGAAAAATTCCAAAAAATAAAAAATTCAAGGATATATCTCCCAAGGGGGCATATATCCATCATCACTTGAAAACCAACGTCTGGGGCATATTGAATTTTTTTTGCTGGTACTAGCAAAAGCAACAAAAATTTCTTTGAAGTAATGCGTAAACACATCACTTCAAAGAGGGGAAAAATGTATACACACTAAAAATGGTTTGGATAATCTAATTAATTAAATATGATTTATTTGATTAATTAACCTTTAATTCCTCTACTTATAAATAAATAGAAATATTTGTTTATATAGTTCACATTTAATTCTTCTATCTTAATCACATCATTTTATCTAAATTAAATAAACAAGTTTCATACATTGTTTTATTTAATTATCATATTTCTTCCATATTTATTTGATAAAAAGAGACTTCTATAGTTTGTTTTATTAAATTAAATA
The DNA here is from genome assembly GCA_007258455.2 of Sequoia sempervirens. Taxonomy (NCBI): domain Eukaryota; kingdom Viridiplantae; phylum Streptophyta; class Pinopsida; order Cupressales; family Cupressaceae; genus Sequoia; species Sequoia sempervirens. Next base: position 17,616,728 of record VDFB02000001.1, read on the forward strand.
TCTTCTTTTCCTAAATTGAATAAATCTAAATATTCAATTGAAATATATTCTACAGCTATTTCCTCTTTTCACTCAAAATATGCACCTACCAAATTAGATATTTGATATCTAATTGATTCAACTCAAATATTCATGGGAAAATTTGGAGACAAATTGGAGACAAATTTGTAGGAAAACTTCTTCATCTTCTTCAGTTAATTCTTCCTATGTTTTGGTTGAGTGTTTATGTGGAGAGGAACAATCTCCATAATCATCCTAGGCTTCTTCATCTTTCACCATTCAATTCTTTAGATCAAATCTAGACCTTTGCTTTGTTGCCCCTTCACAAATGTGTTGTCAAGAATCTATAAATATGGCCTTTTTCTACAAGAAATGGATCCCAACTTTGTGCAAACTTACTCTACAGAAATAGCATTTGAGAAATTTGACATTTAGCAATTTATAATCATTTCATTCATTTAGTTTATAATCATGTCTTTCATCATAGATTTCATCTTAATATAGTTCCCATTTTTCATATCACAACATATAGCTTTCATTATCATCAATTAGTATCATATCTTTAAATACATCATATAGTGTGCACATCATTTAGCAATCATATAGCTTATCATTCTCATTCTCTAGATTGGCATTTTAATAGTCATAATGCTTACAAAATATGAGAGCCCTGTGACTTAATAAATCTTTGGAGATAGAGAGCAATATGACACTTGCAGTAGATTCTTGCTTTCATTAGATTAACCATTGTTTTAATAGATTGATATATTGTCTTATTGATTGTGTTGATTATCATTTACACATATTTTACTCACACAGGTCCAGATCTATACTTTTCTTCTTGTCGGATTGATGGATCTGAATCTGTAGAAAATGGGCTGAATGATGTCTCCAAGCTTGAATTAGGTCTTTGTTCACTTGAATAGCTTTGATGACTTATTGACTACTTTTCAACACTTATCTCTTTGAAAAATCTAATTACAAGACCTGCAAACAGACATGCAAAGAGGGGGAAAATGGTTAAAGGTTAGAGTATAGGGATTTTCCTTGGTCAAATCCCACTTTGGTAATCAAACCCTTAATAAATGAATGAAATGAGAAAGGAATGATGAACAAATAACATGCAATTTTCATGAACTCACCAAACCCTTGTTGTTGAAGTAAGAAGATATGCCAATGGGATATGTCAATGGTTGCTCCAAGATGCTTGATATTTGCTTGATTGAATGATGAAAAATGCTTGAATGCTTGACAGTATAAGATGATTAAGTGAACAAGATGAATGGGTGGGTGAATGGATAGAAAAACACTTATTTATACACACTTATACCCTAATTTCCCAAAAATACATCATAGGTTGACCTAATGTCTTAATGAATAAAAACCCGCAAGAAATTTGAATTTATTTTGAATTTTTTACCAAGAAGGACTCATTCGCCATGCATGGTGAATGGGTCCCACTCAAGGCATGCAAGTGGGTGTCGGGAATTAAGTTGTCTTTAATGTTTTTTGTCGAGTTTATATTCAAAAACACACTTAATTATTACTTACAGTAAGTGCATAAAGGGACCAAATAAAGCATAAGAAAGGTGTATTTGGTGATGACAAGCCTAGAAAAGTGTGAAAGTTTGTTACAATAATTTACAACACTTCAAAATAAGACTTGGCAAGGGATAAAAAGGGAATATTTAGATGAATTATAAGAAGAGTCTAGAAAAGTGTAGAAATGTGTTACAACAGTTCACAACACCTTCACAAGACATCATAAAGTCTTAATAATTTGAATATTCAAGACCTAATGTGGATGTGTAAGTCACATTACAACATTAAATCTAAGCATAATATGCCAAGAATCATAGGAAAAAGACCTAAATGACCATGAAAATGTCCAAAGATACATTTTTCTATAGTACAAAAAGAAAAGATTTTAGTTATTTTTAGTGCAATGTGTTTTTAGCATAAAGGAAAGCATCCAGTTTTCCATTCAGTGTATTACAACATTAAAGGGATTACATGAGATATAAAGGATAGTGGTTTCATTGTGTATTGATTTATCCATTCAACAATCCTACATACATTTTTGCAAAAGAAATATACATAATTGAGTAAGATTACATAGAATGTTATTTTCATATCCATTGGAAAGAAAAGAGAGATCAAGTGTCCCACACAAGTTGTGGGAATAGCCGAATCAACATAACATAAGGAATGTACTATGCAACTAAACATAAAGGAAGGAAATAAACACATAAGAAGAGGCATAACCATCATTGCCTAAGGTGTCTTTGAGTTGGAATTTGTCGTCGCTTACCCCATACTATTCATGGTCTTCAAGTGAACCTGTAGATGATTGAGAAAGTTTTGTTAGATCTCTGGTTATGAATCCTCCTATATGGTCTATCAACAGAAATATAGTACATTTCTTATGGAACATTGAACTAGTTGAACAAGCATCAGAAGTATGCAAGGGAACATGAAAAATGAAACATCACCAATGCTTCAAGCTTCACTATTTTTAACTAACATTTTTTTTCACTATGCAAGTATAGGATAAATCATGTTGCTGGTCTATTTTGAAGACATAATAGCATGTGGTGTAAATTGTGCTTCCCCAAGAATTGAGCCCAACATGTTTCCCCTTGACTTCAAGAGGGGATTGAGAAAGGAATCATGTTCATAATACTCAAATCAAACATTTCAGTTGAAGGAGTAACTCATAAAGTGTCTACAAGAGCCTCAAGAATTGATCATTCATAGCAACCAAGTCAAAAGTGCATAAGGCATCCCTTTGAATTAGAAAATACAAATTAGCAATGGGCTTATCTAGAATTCCTAGGAAAAATGCAATAGAAACTAAATGAGAATACATCATGTGCATCATGGTTTGTCATCACACATTGTTGTTATAACATCATCCCTATTGTTTTCATCTTGTGAAGTGCATATAAAAAGAGAATCTAGGTAGTCAAAGTTATCTTGACTGATGGAACATCAAAGAGTGCATTATAATGGATGTGATATTGAACAAGCATACATAATAGTGTTTGCATATATATGGGACAACAAATAATGAAAATAGATTGCTTCATGCATGTAAAAAAACAAGATGCAAAACTTCAGTGGAATAACAAGCACTCAAGAATTTCAAATGTGTTTGTATCCTTGTTTGAGCCTTTCACAGCACTATGCATCATTTTGGAGAGTATCATTTAATAAAAAGTCAAGCATAATTATGTCAAGTTGTAGTTGTTTCCAATGAAATATTAAAAATGCATGAAGAGTACAAAAAATCAATATAAAGATGTTTTAGGAAATGCAAATATGCATATTGAAGATGTGCATCTCAGTGGTGTTGCACACAACAGTAAAGAGAATGGATAAAGCCATGATATGAGAGTGAAAAAGAATTTGTAAAACATCATGAATCTATACACAATTTGTGAAGGAGAACATTCATAATAGAAGTGCGGTTAATGGAACAAGGAATGCAAAGGAGGCTCTCAAATTAGTCATTGTGTGGAAAGATAGAAATCTAGAAAAAGAACAAGCATTTCTTTGTGCAAAATGTTTTGGAAAGAATTGAAATAAAGTTTTGCAGATTTGCAAGTTCAAGAAGATATGTATACAACAAATAGAGTTACAGCATAATGAACAAACCCTGATGATATGAATCTGTGTATGCAAAGTTTGAAAGAGGCAATGCTTTTGCATATGGAACAACATCAGCACTAAATCAAATCCAGTGGTCAAATAGGGAGAAATGTAGGAATGCAGAAAGCAAAATGAGTGCATTCATTCTCACTGCAATGCAATGAGGAATAAATAGTGAGGGTACAATTGATATAATGCTATCCATTAGAATAGAAGGAATTCTTCAGATCTATTGAATATTTATTCAATAGACCATCTTGTTGCATTTTGACTAAAGGTGATTTATAGGAAAGAGAAGTGAATAAACAAAAAAATGAAAATTGATTTTGTTATAGGAATAGAGTGCAAAAGGATTCATCATTGATAACTATGCAATGTATAGATATCATTATAAATCTATATGCATCGTTTGGAGAAAAATAATCTCATGACTCTGACAACACACGTGTATTGAGCTATAAGTTACTCACAACAAAAGTTAAGGTACATGAAGAGGAACTGTGGTAATGATTTTGAGGAACCTTGGTCAATATTCAACATGAAACTCAAATTCTTGCTAGAAGGAGAAACACCCAGAATACTTCTTCGCAAAGGAGGATGTATGCAAATGATAAAGGAATTATTTTATTTGTAAAGAATAAAAATCTTCCTGGCATTTTCCTCATGAGGCCGAGGGTACAAGATATTTTAAATAAAAAATAATGGAACCTTAAAGGTTTGGGTTAAGTCAGATACATGGTGTTTCCTCTCCATAGTTTTCACATAACTCAGGGCATGGAGGTGAAATGCAATCTATTACAAAACCCAGAAGGAGAAAAGAATACTCAAAGGTTATTGTTTTGGATTGTGACAATCACCCAAAAATCCCTCAAAAGTGAAAAAGGAGAGACATGCAAAGAGTTCTTCATTCTAAAAAGTATGGGAGCACTAAATGCATGGAAGAATCAAAATGCAATCATTATTTCACATTGGATGAGCTCGAAATGAGCATATTGCTAGCAAAGAATAAGGAAATAAAGTGAGATTCATTGACAAAGAACTTACCCAAAGATTCCTATTAATTTCTCATAGAAAGATTGTATTCAAATTTCATAGTACAGAGCTCCATAAATAACTCATGGTGGCCCCAAAGAAGAGAAAGGGTGTATCAATAGAAATAATAGAAAAAAATGCATTAGAAATGTGGAGTGGTCACAGCCAAAAGGCTTGTAATGCATTCAAAAGAAAGATATTGAAGGAGTTTCTACACAGTTTGTGAAGGGGAATACTCACTTGGAAGTTTTCCCTGAAGAAATTTAATAGAAGCATCAAAAAAGAAGCTTCAAACTTGAGCTCGTAGAATCCAAACCCTTGGGCAGCGCCATTTTCCCAGCAGAGCATTTTTTTCTCCAAAGTCAAGGTTGCAAAATGGGGAGCAAACAATGTGGAGTTCATTGTTTTCTGTTTAGGGTTTGAGTTTTCCCTAATTCAAATAGGCATTTTATCAATGTTTTAAAAATCAAAATCATGATTAATACCATTGTGGTATTATTTCAAAGTTTTCTTTGCATTTTCCTAGGTCAACTTCCATACTTTATTCTTTTGTGATTTTTTCAAGAAAAATCATGAGTCTTGTGCTTTGGCACTTTCATTTTAAGGTGAGCCTTTCTTATGCCTTAGAAAATATTTCATGCCTTTTTGATTAAAAAAAAAATCAATTCAATGCCCTTGAGTTTCATGATTTTTCCTAAGCACCCTAGGTTCCTCTTTGATTTTTGAATGAGCATAATGTGATAAATGCCTGAAGGATTTTTATGATTTTTTTATAAAAAAATAAAATATATTGAGAGCCTTAGTATATTGCTTTGATTTTTGCAAAGTATCAAAGTTAAATTACTTTTTTGCAAAAATCAAAGTGATCAAAGACATAAAAAAATCAGAAGCAAGACAAGAGAAATAGAAGCTTTCTATTATGTAATTATAAACTGTAAATGATGTAAAACATGATTAAGGTAATATTTATATAAATTGCCTTAATGTTTGTTATTTTTAAAATGATGTTTGTCTCCTTAGAAACTTTCTTTTCTGATTTTGAGTTCTTGAGCGAAATTGGAAAAAGATGAACAAACTGAACCTTCTATTTTTAGTTTTGGAGCAATTTGGGCTTGATTTTGTGGATTTTTTGGGTCAAACTCTTGGAGATAGAAAATTTCCACTTTTCTCATGTAGTTTTGAATACTATTTTTCAAGATTTTCTGAGGAGCTCGAAAATGGATCAGAATTGCTAATTCAGGGATGCAGTTGACCTGATTTTTGCTATTTTCACTATCGAAGACACTGAAGAGATATAAGTTTGGAGAAAACTTTTATTTTTGGGGGAGTTTATATTGTCATTTCTTTCTCTCTTACTAAGTCAAAGATTCTTGTAAATATTTTCTTGTACTCATATTTTGAGCTTGACACTCCTTCATTTCAATAAAACAACAGGACTTCCTTGCTCATTTTATTTTCTCAAATTTACAGTACCAATTTCATGTTAACTATGATTCAAATACATAATCCTCTTGAAGTCTTGTTATTCTGAGTTTGTTTACAAGGGTCTCATATAATTTAGCTTGTATTATGTGTTTTGTTTTGTCAACCTCTATGCAAATCACTGTTTAATTATATGTTTTTAGGGTGGGATTGTGAGAATCAATGTTTTAGAAAAATTGTTTGAAAGTAAAAAGTTATCAGAATCTTTAAATTGCTAGTGAATCATCTTAGGCTTTAGGATCTTAGTTTTAGCTTTTCCATTCTAGCCCTTTCCTCTAAAAGTCTTAGATTAGGTGATTTATTGGGGGAACCGGCCCACTTTGGAGATTTTCTCTCACTTACAGATTACCTACAATATGAGAGTGTTTCAATGTTGCAACAGGATAGGCAAGTCTAACTTGGCTAAGGGTGCAATCCTAACTACCAAAAGTATGTTTATAGTGGAAAAAAGGTTATTGATTTGTATAAGAGAAAAACTATGAAATGATAAGTTAGTGAAGTATATCACAATTTTTGGTTTTGCAGGATGTGACTGCAGAGTAGGAAGTGCAGGCAATGCCAACTTTCATCTTTATTAAAAATGGAAAGGCAATTGATAAGATAGTCGGTGGTAAGAAAAATGAACTTGAAAGGAAAGTGGTAACACTTTCTCAAGCATAGGCTTGGCTTAGTTACAACATATAATTTTGTTAATAGTTCCACATTCTACTGATAGGAAAATTTTGAGTTGTAATAGCATGCTAGCTTAAAATTTTGTGTTATCATTAGTTGCTTGTTGCAATATCGTGGAACCTTAAAACATATTTAGTTTTATCCTTGTAATGGTAATGCTAAACATAATTTATTATTGTTTATGAATAGGTGTTTGGTGGGGATTCTTTCTCTATACTGTGTACCAATTGCTATTTGAAATTTGGAATGCAACATAATTCACCAGAGCTTGAACTAAAAGTCTACAAACATATACCATTAGAGCTCTAATTTAGAAGTTTTTTATTCAGATTTCTGTAAATCATCAATGTTTTTTAGCATATTGGCAACATAATACCATCTCATCTTTGAAAAAAGGACAATATAATTTATTTGCAAGCCTGAAATGGTCAATGATTGACTCAAAATTCCACTCCATATGTCCAGCTATCTTTAGAGGCACAAGAGATGGTCAACCTAATCAAACTAACACTATTTAAATCAATATAAATTCTAGCAAGAATTTTACATGAATTTTCTCTAACCACATAAAATACTTACAATTGTTCAAAATATCAATCTTAAATGTAGTACTCCCATTGAATAAAAAATTCCTCACAAAATGCTACAATGAATTATCATTTTTTGAAACACAATTAGGCTTATCGAACTTTATTGCATTTGAGAAAAGGGGATACCTGGCATTGGAATTATTTTGGGGACATAGCCCTAAATTTTTGGCAGATGGGATGACCAAGGGATGTCCTCTACCATCTGTATGTAGCAGAAATTCCAAGGGAAGCAAGAACCTAGGGTAAAAGTTCAGTGGGATTCACATGCCCACGAAACCTTGCAAAGTCATTTTGCAATGTTCTTTAGAGGACATGGTTTTTTTTTAGATAAAAATTTATAGACACCAAAGGGTGGAAGCATCAAGTTGTGGATTACGTTCACCATGACTCCCTCTATTAACAAATGTCTACTAATAGATGTTTGATTGCCTAAAGAACACCCTTGTCTTATAATCATTTAAGCCTTGTGGAAGTACTGGTGCATAGCATTCAAACAATATTAATCCCATGTTAATACTATAGAAATGTGGGGAATAGATGCCAAGCACCAAAATTCTTAAGGTCACTCCTATAAAGATAAAAACTAAAAAACCCATTACCCAAAACATCATCTATATTGTAGCGTATTATGGTTGTGGTTAAAGTTATTGTAGTATGGTGATGAAGTGTCTCTTTGAGCCACTTTAAATGTTGCAGACATGTCAAATTGACATCATGCATATTTAACTAATCATATTCGCTTGTCAATTAAATAAACCAAGTTTAATTGATTAATCTCTAAGGATCGTCCATCTAAAATTAACTTTATTTAATTTGATCCTATCACTATCCCCCTTAGCTAAATAAATCAAATATTTTTTTAACTAAATCTTTATCACCATTCATCTCCCTTTGATTTGATTTAAATCCCTAAATCTAAGTCAAATGGGTCAAAAACATCTAACATCATCTTAATTAATCTAATCCATGATTAAATGCTAATCCTAATCACTTGTATTCTCTAGATTTTTCCACTTGCACATGAAATTGCATTTAATTGATTTATCAAAATCTTTATTTACTTTCAACTTCGCATAAAGGGAGAATATTCTCCAAGTTTGAATCTCCCCCCAATTTGGCATGTACATCCAACAAAGCAATTAATAAGCTCTTACATGTCTCTTGCACAAGTCAAGCCTAGCATTTAACTCATCTTGTCATCAAATTCAAATTTGAATCTCCCCCTATTTGGCACATTGACCAAAATGTGTTCATTCCTCATCCTATCACATGATGACAAGTGGCTTCATATCATTGGTCAAATCTTTGTCCCACATCCTCCATGTTTGGCATTCTTTTATCACTTTTTGCCATAAATAGAGGTCTGCTCTATTATTTAAATCCTCCAAAATATCCACAATCATTCATGTAAAGTCACTCTCTTCAAGAGAACTGATTTTTCCCACCATCACTCCATCTTCAAGGCATTTCATCATTTAGCTTATCTTAGCAAGGATTGGGAAAGGGCTTCTTTCCATAGAAGCACCAAACCACTATGGGATAGAATTTGAATCTTGTTTTCTTATGCTTTCAGTTAGCTTATTTTGATAACTTACTTTGTTTGCATAGATAACATGAGCAATTATTTCATAGGGATCTTATATCTAATTTTCTTGATTTAACTAACAACACTCATGTATGTTTGTTTTTTGAGTCAAAATGCAGATTTCACATCCACATCATGGCGCTAGAAGGAGTTGTTCTATGCTTGTACTAACGACTTTTCTAATGTGCTTGGTTTATGCTTTGAATTATTTTAAGTGTTGGATAGTCCATGTTCTAGAGTGAATTATTTTAAGGGCGTCGACCACCTGTTCATGTCAGACCTTACTCAAGCATCATTATTATTGGATGTCCAAGTTTTTAGAGATTTGTTATATCTCCTTCAACAGGTCTATACGTTCATGTAAACCGTTTGTTTCTAGATCTTATGTCAGATCTAGATCTAGCTTGAGTAAGGATTTATTTAGATTTGCTAATATCTCCTGCGTTCCATCTTAGCATAGCACGTAAGGTCATTAGTTTCGGGCTGCTAGGGACTCTTTGTTCCTACTCATTTACTTACACAGTTATACACGACACTACTATACACAATCACTACCATAGTTATAGTGTTCCAAATCATATACTATGATCATATCTACGAGTAGTAAAGAAAGCAAACACTCAACCTAAGGCTCAACCAAATGAAGTCCTCAAATCTAAGCAAAAATGACTGTAACTATGGATTTCTTTTAGGTTTAGATTAGGAGTGTTAGCAATAAATCAATGAAGACAATAGAAACCCAAAGACCTATCGAGTACAAAGGAAATTAAACAATTAAACAGTTATACCTATAAATTTAATTCTCTATGATTACCTCCATAGTACCTTCTTACTTTCAGATGACACTTTTCCCTCAGATTGGACATGCAAGCAATTTGTAAATAGATGTCTATGTCCTACACCAAGCCTTGAAGGATTTGCATAAATGTCCAAATGCCTATGCCTAAATGACTATGATTGGCAATGCCTAAACATGCTAAGACTTGATTAGAGATAATAAATGCTATGGAAAGCTTAGGAGTGCAAGTGAAAAATTGTATAAAGTGAATGCATGTAATCAAAAAGTGAGAGGAAAATGGCATTTTCTCGAAAAGTGAGAGGAAAATGGAATTTTATAGAAAATACCATTTTAAATGGACAAGTGAGATTACATTCTGACCAAAACCTAAAATGAAAGGTCTAGATTAAATCTGAGAATTCCTAATTAAGGTTAGGGAAAATTCATTAATTGAACGGTCAAGATAATATCTCAGATAATTGGATCGACGATGGAGAATAAATGAAGAAACATTTTCGAAAATAAAGATTTTTGAAAATGAATAAGATAAAGACTGGACTAAAGATCAATTTTGGAATGGTCGAGAACCTGCCCGATTACTTGACTCTTGGTGGAAAGTTACCAATTTGGAACTAAATTAATTCCAAATGTGAATTTTGAGAAATAGTAAATAATCAATTTTTGAATTATTTACCAAAATGAGCTAATAGTTAAGAATGTGATGACATTTTAGATAATTTAATTTATTTAAAATGAGAGGAATATCCAATTTGGTAATTAAATAATTAAATTTAATTATTTAATTTACCAAATAAGACCAATAATTAAATTAATTCATTCATTCATTTAATTATGACAATTAGTGACATATTAAATAAATAATAGAAATTTATTTAATAATCAAGAAGGAAGAAAGTGAATAAAAGGCAATTAAATAAATTAAGGAATTTATTTAATTTTAAAAGGGAGACTTAGACAATTAATGATGTATTTAATAAATAAATAAAATTTATTTATTTAACAATCATGAAGAATAAAAGGACATGAATTAATTAAATAATTATGAATTATTTAATCAATAATCGAATGTGGACCAATGAAATAATTAAATGTCATAATTATGCTAGGATGAAAGTGGTAAAAATGAAGCTTGCAGGCCTAGGTCATTTTTAGGTGTCTACATTTGTCCCTCTTTATCATAATGTTGCTTGTCGCATTGTGACAAAGAAGATAAGTCAAAAATATGCCCTAGTGCAAAAATAAGATGAGGAAGAATGACGAGGAGGGTTACGGTATGCCCCCTCGAGAGGATAGATAGGTTCCAAGAACATGGGTGTGCTCTCAAAATTAATGAGAAGACTAGAATATGAAGAGACAAAGAAATGTTAGTGCAAAAGATATGGATGATGAGATGGATGCAATGCCTATATGAGATGCATGTTAGTTCCTAGACCAAATCCTTCAAAACATTGCCATAGGACTTTAATATTTATTGCTCTTAATCATCATTGGGCAGTAAAAATGACACAAATGGACAAAAGACACCATGATATGACATAGACCAAGGTGTGCAAGGTCATCCACTTGAAAAATAGACAGTCACAAACAAGGAATATCTTAACTCATACTAAGGGTCATGTTGCCCTAGTCTTTTGGTCAAGACAATCCACAAACATCAGTCAAAGAAAATAAAATAGGCCAAGAGATGTCATCGCACCTCTAAATCCTTCATGGGACATCCTCGAGGTAGCTAACTTAACATGACCAAAAAGACAAGACAGTAAAAATATAAGACAAAATAGCCAAGATAGTCAAAATATAATACAAGATGGACTAGAAAGATTAACAACCATTTTATTTTGTTTTCCAATGTTTGTTTGCCAAAGATTGATTTCTTGTCAGTTTGACAGTTTTGACAAATTAAGAGTTTTGCCAATTCGACAGTGTTGATGGTTTAATAGAGCCTATTGTCAGGAAGGACACATCCTGAAAAGGAAAAGGACATTTTGACGAGGTCTAACTCCAAGAAGGACATGTCTTGAAGAGGACCAAAGAGTGACGAGACTGACATTTTTTTGATTAATATGTTTTGGCTAGTTGACTGATGTTGACTATATGATTGATTGGCTTATGTTGTCTAATTTTGACCAATTTTGACATTGGCGTTTCAAACGATTGTCTTGTGTCTGAGTTTGACTATGTCTGACTTATTTGACCAATGTGACGATTGTGACAAATGCCATGATTTTATTTGGACCAACCTAAAAGGACTGACCTAATGTCTTGGGGACTCATCGACAGATGGCCTTGCTTACGTAGCAAATGTGCTGAGACAACATAGTTTGACAATGACATGGAATGAATGACCTGACTGACTTTGACTCTATTTTTAGGATTTTGACATTGATTTGGATGTTTTTGTGTTTTTCTTCAGGACGTTTTATTATTTTTAGGTCTTTCTTCAGGACATTTTTTTATGTTTTTGGTCTTTCTTCAAGACATTTTATGATGTTTTTGTCTATTTTTTTAGGATATTTTATGATGTTTTTGTCTTTTTTCAGGACATTTTATGATGTTTTTGTCTTTTTGTCATTTTATGATTTTTTTGGATTTTGACGTTTAAGAGGATCATGACAAATGCATATGATTGATGCCTACACATGAGAATCCAAGGACAAACATGATTGTGCCCCTAGTCAAGCTAAATACCAATTGACAGGTGATGACAATGTTGTTTGACATGGGAAGGATGCATCCCAAAACAACGTGAGGATGATGACGATAATGTGACGAAAGTATGGAGGTCTATAGCCGGGCCAAGAATGCAGTCAAGTAATGTTTTGGATAATGTGATTGTATGAATTAGACTCGTTGCATTTGGAATGACTTGGTTAGGACTAGATGGGATGATGATTATCCTTAGATCGTTTGACAAGGGAAAGCCAAGATAGGTGACATATATGAAAGGATGAGAGGGTGGCCTTGGTAAAGGATGAGAGACATGAGACTAATGGAATTGTCATATGATTTTCAAGGCCTATGTCGTATAAGGACAATAACACTATGACAGTCATTGACATGATGTTTCGTGAATCGTGTATGACCGAAGGATAGGCATGTCAAATTTTTTTTCAAAGCATGATTTATGTGTGCCAATTTTATGTTAAGACGAAGATAGGTGGGAAAGTGAATGGAAATGATATGGATCAAATGGTTGGATGCCAATGCCCAGAGGAAGGCCTAGGATATGAGACGACTTGCCCCCAAGTGTAAGAGTTCACATAGACGATTTATTTTACACATGATGCCTGTTTGCCAGGTTTTCACCATTGGATGAAATTTTTTTGTTTACTATTTTCTTGACTTTTTGATTTTTTTGGTGTCACCAAGGTGCCTATTTTCTAGGTATTCATCAGGGTGACGATTTTTTATTTCTTCAAAAAAAAAAATTATATTTTTTATTTTGCAGATAGCTTGGATGCTTTAGATGATCACTGACTGTTCTGAATTCACTGACGATGCCGATGAAGAGACTGGTGCCATGATATGCCAATAATGTCCTATCTGAAGTAGTTGTATTGTCAAGATCGTAGCACTTGTATACAACTGATCGATGTCATTGTGGTCATTTCTGATACTAGAGTTGGCCTTATCAGAATACACGCATCGTGATAGAGTGCCATGAGAGTCCTTGTGGTAAAGAGTTGTTACCATGATGTGATGGATTTGTGATGTGGGATTTTTGGACTTTAGATGAGATGTAAGATTATGATGAATGATGGTAGACATGGAAATGATGTTTGGATGTTTGGATGAATCACTTTTTATTTTCCAAACTTGGGATGGTGTATGACAGATTTTGGAGGGATGGTGTTTGGAACCAATAGTTTTAGATGCCTTGTTTGATGACCATTTTGAAGGAGGTGAACATGTGTTATATGTGGGAGTCCTCTTGTCTTGTGGCTCCACATTGTGATTTACTTTTGTATTTGAATTGGTGTCTTTGTTTGATCCATCTTTCTTTGGGATCCATTTTAATTTCATGTGTCCACTTGTCCTTTTGTTTGATTCAATGGCCTTTGACATTTGATTTTGATCTTTTGACTTGTAAGACTTTTGTTTTTGTTGGTCCCAAAGGAGAGGTTGATTCATGATAAAATGACGGATTATGGTGTGTGTGGACGGGGTGTTGGCAACAATCTTATGACAAGTATTTCTCCTGGATTCCATTTTGATGTTTGTATCTGACAAGGTTGCCCACAGTATCGAGGAGGTACCACTAACATCATTTGATTTTCTGTCTGAGGAATAGCTAAGGCCTTGATCTCTGTAATTTGTCAGAATTTGTATTGGTTCTAGAATTCTTTGCTCATGTATGCCTAGTCCTTTGCCTTGATATTGCATGCTTTGAAAGATTCTATTTGCGATCGGGTATTTGTTGTTTTGAAAGCAGGATGCTAACCAATCATTAGGTATGTGGATATTGTCACTTGTAATATTTTCATCTGCAAGAAAGCCTGCTCTGACAAAGATAAATGACCCTAGTTGATAAAGTGTTGTAGCTTCATTGTCATGTTGAACATATTCCTCACTGATATCTATGGTTTGATCTTGTGACATGTCAGGTTCAGATGATTTTGTTGGTACTTCCAAGGAAATGTCGAAGCCATCATTATTTTTAGTGTCATAGAGTCCAATGATTTTAGCTATAACTTGATCATATGCAAGCATGTACCTAGTGGAAGATAATTGTTCTGGAGGAATATTGTCTATGTGTCCCATGGAGGCAAGTTTCTCATCATGGGAAGTGTCAATAGTCAAGGCCTTTATAAGGTCGAAAAGTGTTTGATCATGAATGGCATAAAGGTCAAGGAGTGGATCATTTTGGATTTCTTTGTCCATGGTAGGGTCTTGGTCCAAGATGGGGTTGTCATGGATTTGGATTTCTTGGTCAATGGTAGGGTCTTGGTTAAAGATGGGGTTGTCGAAAATAGGGTCATGGGATGGACTACCTTGTTCTTGACATGAGGGTGACATTATAATGTCATGCTTTGGGCTTTCATTTTGACATGTATCCTCAAGTTTATTAAATGGGATTTGACTTTGGACTATTATAGAATTTTCATGACTAGATGTGGCTTGTGAGGGGGTGACTTGAAAAGGATTAATGACCAAAGGACTAGGATAGGACGTGGGAACTTGGACTAGACTAGTATATGAAGGACTAGGATAGGACATGGGGACTTGGACTGGAGTAGCATGTGAGGGACAAGGACAGGACATGGAGTCTTTGACTAGATTAATATGGTATGATGTGGGGACTTGACATGAGTTGATAGATTGTTGATAGGGCATGTAGACATTGACAGGATTGATAGGTGAAGGGTCAAAATATGACGTGGAGGTTTGGAATGGACTAGTGGATAGTTGGTTTCCCTTGTCAAGGTTAGGATAAGGGTGATAAGTGGACGTTTGTTGGGAATTAATGGCAGGATTTGTGTTAAGTGATTGTTGATAGTGAGGGTAGATGGATGAAGGACTAGGACTCATGGATTTTTGGTACGAAGGGCATTGATTTTTGGCTTGGATAAATTCTCTCCTAAAGTCAAAGGCTTCTTGGTATTGACCTCTATAGAGTAATTGGTATTCAACTTTACTAGCAAGCCTATCCATGTTTTGTTGAAGTGAAGACAAAGTGGTGGATGTCATGATATTAAATGCAGAGTGACAATGGTGTTTGTCCAAAGGAAATGACTAATGCAAGGTGATAAAATTGGTCAAGAAAGGATGCCAAATGCCGAGGTGACAATGAAGATGTTGAATAAGGAAAATGACCAATGCCAAGTCTATATGAAAAATGAGGACTATGATGGACAATGCAATGTCTAAGTTCAAAATGAGGACTGAGACTATTTTTTGATGTTTTTGTTGAAAATTATGAGTTGTCTAAGGTCAATTGTTTGTGTCTAGATTTGTGACTATTGTGTATATTGTTTGAAAATATAGAAAGCACTTGACAAGCACAATGTTTTGAATGTAAGCAAGCACACATAAGACAAGTACAATCCTAGGTTAGGCCAAGACAATATTCACTAGATTCCACATAGGTTTCCCCAACTGCATATATGTAGCGTGAATTCAAAAGCTTGGCTGCACGGGCTCCCCCTTACAGTGCACTCTCTTCTCAGGCCAACCAAGCTTCCAACCCCCATGAAACTCCCATGACAAGTTGATCACCTCTACTACAAACTGCAAAAGTATGGATGCCTTCACACCGACCGGTGTTGCACTAGCAAATAGAAGGTTTTTGTCTTACTACACAAAGGTGTTTAGTTTGGGACCCCCGTTCGAGTGGCCATACATGGGGAAAGAGATTAGTCACTAATAAGGTGGCACTCTATCCTAAAGAGGTTAAGCTCAACAGGGTTTAAGGGAGTACAACTTTGTCCGTATGACACATCCACACTCGCAATCTTAGGTTTTCCCTTAAGATTTACATTTATCTACCAGTTGGGGGTAGCTTGGCTTTAGCTCTATTGTCGGTTTGAGTCACGTTGGGGTGATGAAATCCCTAGGTAGGACCAATTTCTAGAGTTGGTAACCATTTCTCTTACACCCAAGATCACCCGAAAGCGCAAGGGGAGAGGATACTCCGATATACCAAATCGTCAGGTAAAAATAGATAAAAACAGGTCTGGTTTTCTTATCACCAAGTTTTCACAAGGTGAGAGCATACTCACCTACCACTTTGCAAACAAATTCAAACATGATCAAACAGAGGTTCGTTTTAATTGCACCAAAATAAAATGTGTGTTACACTACTAAAAATGCAAGCACATTGTTTTGATGTTTAGTCTTTGACGGTCGAACCTACAAGACAATCTGTTAGTAGTTTTAGTGTTTGTCTTCAACCCATGAAAAGTAACTGCCAACAAGCTACAAATCCTAATTAGTAACAAAAAAAATAAAAAATAAAATTTAATGATAGCAGCAAATTAAAACAGTGATAACTTTTTCAAAACTTAACGAAATTTGAAATCATTTGAAGTTCTATAAAGATGAGACCGAGATCTACAAAACCTAGAAAATGTTTTAAATGATTCTATTTGCCCATTTTTATGAGCTCAAAAAATGGTGATAGGATTTCATATGACTTCTTGGCTATAACCTGCAAAATAGTGAAAACAAACAAGAAAACACACAATTTTTTCTACAAAATGTCGGGTTCACCAAATGTAACTATGGATTTCTTTTAGGTTTAGATTAGGAGTGTTAGCAATAAATCAATGAAGACAATAGAAACCCAAAGACCTATCGAGTACAAAGGAAATTAAATAATTAAACAGTTATACCTGTAAATTGAATTCTCCATGATTACCTCCATAGTACATTCTTACTTGTTGGGTGATACTTCACCCTCACATTGGACGTGTGAGCAATTTGCAAATAGATGTCTATGTCCTACACCAAGCCTTGAAGGATTTGCATAAATGTCCAAATTCCTATGCCTAAACATGCTAAGACTTGATCAAAGATAATAAATGCTATGGAAAGCTTAGGAGTGCAAGTGCGAAATTGTATAAAGTGAATGCGTGTAATCAAAAAGTGAGAGGAAAATGGAATTTTATAGAAAATTCCATTTTAAATGGACGAATGAGATTGCATTCTGACCAAAACCTAAAAGGAAAGGTCCAGATTAAATATGAAAATCCCTAATTAAGGTTAGGGAAAATTCATTAATTGAACAGTCAACATAATATCTCAGATAATTGGATCGACGGTGGAGAATAAATGAAGAAACATTTTCGGAAATAAAGATTTTCAAAATTGAATAAGATAAAGACCAGACTGAAGATCAATTTTGGAAGGGTCAAGAACCTGCCCGATTACTTGACTCTTGGCAGAAAGTTACCGATTTGGAACTAAATTAATTCCAAATGTGAATTTTGAGAAATAGTAAATAATCAGTTTTTGAATTATTTACCAAAATGAGCTAATAGTTAAGAATGTGATGACATTTTAAATAATTTAATTTATTTAAAATGAGAGGAATATCCAATTTGGCAATTAAATAATTAAATTAAATTATTTAATTTAGCAAATAAGACCAATAATTAAATAAATTAATTAATTCATTTAATTATGGCAATTAGTGACATATTAAATAAATAATAGAAACTTATTTATTTAATAATCAAGAAGGAATAAAGTGAATAGAAGGCAATTAAATAAATTAAGGAATTTATTTAATTAAAGGGAAACTTAGACAATTAATGACGTATTTAATAAATAAATGAAATTTATTTATTTAATAATCATGAAGAATAAAAGGACATGAATTAATTAAATAATTATGAATTATTTAATCAATAGTCAAATGTGGACCAAGGATATAATTAAATGTCACAATTATGCTAGGACAAAAGTGGTAAAAATGAAGCTTGCAGGCCTAGGTCATTTTTAGGTGTCTACAATGACAATAAGAAGGTAGAGCCTATGAAGGTTCCAAAAGGAATGATGTATTCAACTGAATCTGCCTTAAAAATTGGATGCAAACCTTAATTTAGTGGGACATCTGTATCGAGTTTTACTATACCCACAATTTCTTCTTGGGAAAGGCCCAACACAGTGAGGGATCTATATTGCACATATGCAAGATCTCTAGCAAGTTGTCGCACTCCTACTCCCCGTTCTTATGTCATACATTCTCAATAGTGTTATATCTCGTATTATTGAAGCTCTGTTAAGAGATTGGTCTATTTCTTTCCCATCCTTGTCCATTTTCCTTTTTTTGGCGAAGGATTATTGTATAGGCTGGATCACACCCATATTATATGTGCCGGATCTTTTGCTTTCATATGGTATAAAGTTTCAATTTATTTGAGGCCTGTCAAAGTCCTTAAGAAATCTCTGCCCATGATATGTCTTTTATACAGGAGCCCATTAGATCTTAGTGTTGGAAGGAACTCTACAAATCTTGTCACTGGTCTGCTCTATTCTGTTTGTATTCTTAGCCTTCTGAGTCCTAAACTCGAGTCTTAAGAGGTAAGTTCCATTTAGAGTCCTAGGCGACTGGCAAAAATATTTGTGTATTTTACTTGTTTCTTGTGTCATTTTTTTTCCAGTCCACTGCGGGTGTTGATCTTGATTGTATGCAATTTTTTTTTAATATGTGACCTGTTTTATGACTTTTGCTTCATTATTGATCATACCCTTCCATTGACGGTAATACAATATAGTTGGAACATAGATTGAATCTACAAGTTGCCTAGACACATTAAATTCAAGCTATATCAAATAAATATTAAAAATCCAACTTCACTGACCTTGATAGCTATTTATTTATACTTTCAGTACTTAATAATGACTTCCTCACATCTACTATCAAGAAATCTTCCCTTTTGATTGACTTCACATTCATTCTGAATCTTTTATTTATGATAAGTGAGTACAAATCAAGTGTCTCTGATCTGCACTCATCTGATTGTGACTGACTAAGATATCTTATCGAGCTGCTCTGTAATGCAATAAATTGGGTTTTCACTTCATTTATTATCCAAGACCTACAATAAATACAACACTTCTTCAAGGATATCGTGAGCTTTGTTGGATTTAAGTTTATGGCTAAATAGTTGGCTGAATCTTCCATGTGTACTTATGAATGTATTTGAAATTGCATTTCAGAGTAAAATCATTGCCATATAAGAAAATAAGATGCCATCAATAGAGTAAAATCATAGAAGGTAGTGCTCATCTCTAATGTATGTTTTAAGTCTAGAGATACGACTGATGTGTCTAAGAATAAAGAAATTTTCTAAGGTTGCAAACATGGGCAGAAGCCTGTGATAGTGGGATGTCAAGATCACAATGTTGAAGTCCATGCAAATCAGGCTATTCTTGCAGGACTGAACATGCACACCCGAGGGAGTAACAACAAATGTTTTCATGTAACCTTGTTTCCTATAATTTTTTCACGTGAACAATACATAAACAAATTTAATTCCCCCCTCCATTGACGTGATAGCTCTCCAATAAGAGGCCATATCATTCAATGACTAGGGATTCGATTTAATAGTTGATAGAATGCCGCTTGGAAAATTTAATAGATCATTGGTTTATTCAGCAAGAGTTAATTGAAAAGTGGAAGATTTTGGACAGTATAGTACTAATAGGAAGTTAAAATGCAATATAGTTTTTTGTACTATTTCAAGGGGATTTGAAATCTTGCTTAAACTGTTATAAATATTTATCTATTCACAAATTGGGAGTCTAGTTAAAGCTTCATTTTATTAGTTTGAAATCATTAGTATTTTCATTCTATTGTTTGAAGTTGATGATTAAAATGATTTTAATTTAATAGTGATCCTCACATGGTTATCTTTTGTTTGAATAGGTGTAAAGGATAACGAAGGAAAACAAAGGTACAAGGAAAACAAGGAAGGTGTCAAAGGTAAAAGAGGAAAACAAAGGAGAATAAAGAAGGCGAAAGGAGGATGAAGGAAAGGCAAGAAAGGAGGGATTTTTTTATTTTTATTTTTTTTGTTTGCACAAGGAGCTTGCTAGAAGTGAATCTTCGAAGAAACTTGGAGGAAATTTGAGCATCAAATTTGAAACTTAAAAAAAAGCATTTTTTAATACTTGGAGATTCCACCTTATGTCTTAATTTTCTATTTTGGGCTAACTCATCTTTGGTTTTGGGATTTAAAACGAATATTGCCTAGACTTTCAAATTTAATTTGCAAAGAGGTTAAAATCAACTTTAGGCAACTTGACTAGATTTCGTTTGAAATTTACAAATTGAGCAATCAAATCTTCATCTTTCCTTTGGTGCTTAAAATGAATCAAATCATTGCTTTGAAGGATAAAATGAATGTGTGTTTTTATTGTTTTATAATTATTTACACAAAGTAATATCATCAAAAGATGAATGCACTGCTCTCGCGCCTCACGGCGATCTTGAGAATCAAAAGGATTTTGGTGACATTAAACTGTGTAAATAATTACCTCCACACTTCGATTTGGGTTTAAAATTGAACAAAATCTTGTGCGAGTGTGAGTAAAGCATCATCACGTATATTCTCTTTCTTTGTGTTGTCAAAGATTGATCGAGTTACGAATTTTGTCTTTGCTTGCTTTTGTTTATCCTAAAGGGCCCGCCTTGGGGAAAAAGTACTCACCCAAGGGAACAACTCAACTGGTAACACTCTAAAGCCAAGAGTATTTCCAACCGGGATATAAATGTGGGTATTGGAGTAAATTCCAATATCACACGGTTGATTCCAACAAGATGGATCTAAAAGGGGACTTTTGCCGTATGGTTCAATCTCCATGAATGGAAAGTCCTTATTAAAACCCATGTACTAGAATTTTCCAAAATCCTTTAATCTATTTGTTGGTGCAAGAATGGTCATTCTAAAGCCACCCCACACTTTTACTATCTTTTAGTAGAAATGGGAAACATGCCATGGGAGTTTCATGGGTGTTGATGCTTGGATGCCCTGTATAAGTGAGTGTCGTGGAGGGGAGCCAGTGGGGTCAAGCATCCAACCATTCAATAAAGATAAGCGTAGTTGGACTTGTCCAAGTGGGAATCCAACAAATATTGTCTTTCACATCCATAGGGTTGTACTTGTTCTTGGTTTGAAAACACAGTGCTTTGATAGAAAACTTTGGAAAACCAACATTCAACATGAGCATCAAATCTCAAACCCTTTATGAGAAGCAAATATCTTTGAAAAAATTCACATGTTATTGCTATCCCTTGGGATTCGTATCCTTAGAGGCTTCTAAATATTTGGATTTCATCTCAATTTCCTCCTACTAAGGTCAACATTAGGAAACCTTTTCCTTGATTTACTTGATTTCCGCATAATGCATTTTGTGGGATGAAATAAAATTAGGACATTGGACATTTAGTTGAAAACATAATATAGAAGTGTTTGTGATAAAAAGAATCCATTAAGCAAAGATTGAATCAATTAGACCCCACATATGTGCTTGGCATCTTTTGGTTGTAGGGTTTTCATGCAAACATTGATCTTTTGATTTTGAATTAATTTTAGAGAAAGGAATGTTCTTCACTATCTTGGTCTCAGAAACAAGTCCTTCCTAGATTCATTTAGGATCAAAATCAAACACTTCATCCATCCAAACATTTATCATCTTCATCCCACAAACAACTTTAGAGCTTTGGAAACATCATTCTAGACTTGGGTAAATCATCAAAATCAAAATCACCTTGTTTAGTTAGGTGTATGGGAATGCATCCTTTCTCATACATTTAATTAATTTAGAAATCCTTTGAACAAGTTCATCCTATGATAACATCTAACATATTAGGGTTTACAAGTTCACTATCCAAATCAAACAATAAAAATCAAACCCTATGTCT
Source organism: Sequoia sempervirens (assembly GCA_007258455.2). Taxonomy (NCBI): domain Eukaryota; kingdom Viridiplantae; phylum Streptophyta; class Pinopsida; order Cupressales; family Cupressaceae; genus Sequoia; species Sequoia sempervirens. The sequence continues at coordinate 17,638,909 of VDFB02000001.1, forward strand.
AGCATTGATCCAAAGTCCCTAAACATTCAACACTCATATCATTTCCCCTTTTTTTCATCCTTCATCTCGTCATTGGTCCTAAGAACCTTAGAGGTCACTTTTGCAACAAGGTCAAAACACAAGGAGCACATACAATACAAACTTGATCCATACATCGTGAGTAATCCAAATCAATGGAACTTTCAAAGCCTTAAAATGTCGATTGATTATCAAAACTCACACTTATACAATCCATACATGGGATCATTACCTTCTACAAATGTCAATGGAACAACAAGTGTGAGTATGCCCAAATCAAAGATTGGAACACATTTCTCGATCATGGTAGATCTAAATCCAAACTTACAATTCTGTGAACCGAACAATCAATGCATGAGCCTTCAAGCAAACGTCATCCCACCAAATCCCTACATCCCAAATGAGAATGTACCAAGTACAAGTTTTCCAAACATGAATCTAGAAAACTTTGGGATAAATATGTTTGCAAATCATATGAATATTGTTCAAAATACAAACAAGATGTTAACGACTCCAAGTCAAGGTAACACCATGCAAAATCATAGTTACCTAAATCAAGGCAATACGATTCTCAACACCAACAATGTTCAATTTCAACCTATCATGCCAAATCTGAACATCATCCCAAATCAAAACATTGTCCAAAATCAAATTTTCCATGATCCCATTCAAAAACCACAAGTATGCATCCCAAATCTGCTTAAACAAAAACCAAATCAACTATATCAAGGGAGTCAAGATTGAAATCAAGATCAAATTTGGCGAGATCAAATTGCTACACTTACCAAAATAGTTGAGTCATTACGCCAAGAGACATCGTCACCACCATTACCCATATCAACATCATTCCTTGGTTTAGGGCTTGCCCCTTTACCTAGCACCAATCACTACATCCAAATCAATCCACCTAACACCAATCAAGCCATCACATCAGAACCTTTGAATATACCATCGACATCGCACCAACAAATGGTATCTAATCAAATGACAACATCAATCCTAAAAAATCAAAACATGGTCTCCCAAGGACCTATCACCTTTGTCATTCTAACCATTCCTATCACCTTGATCACTACATCCACCCCTATGACACCCATCATATCTCAACCCCTCACTACCATGATCACTCCAAGTGTATCTCAACTTGGCACTACATCCAACACAATTTTGAATCTGTCACTACTACCACCAAAACCAAATGTATCAAGACAATATAACATTGCGCTAAAAGCTCACCAAGCCTACCAAAAGGCCACCCAACAATATATAGACACACAACAAGCAACACAAAATCAACAAGTGCAACAAGCCTCTCAAGCTACCCAACAAACACAAGCACAAACACGAAAAATGATAACTATTGGGGATAACGATGAACATTCAACCACTACTGATAATGATTAAAATCTCTCAACCACAACCATTAAGAACAAGGGTGAAGACCAATCCATCACTGAGCACCTTGAAGCTATGTCTACTTCATCCAATGATCAAATCAACATACATCAAGAGTAACTTTTCAATCATGATCAAAATCCACCAACCAACAATGATCCAATCCAAGAAATGCCAACATCACTTGACCCTATGGTTGTAGACATTCACAATCTCTCCATCGCAATTGTTGAAAACAATGTTCAAAACCTATCCATCAATGAGCACATTGAATAGTTTTACACCTCATTCAAAGACCAACTCACCATACATCAAGAGCCACTCTTTAGTGATCTATTTCAAGGAGTGCTAGAGATATTTGATCCTATCGACATAATTTACAATCCATAGACCAATGATCTTATTGAAAATGTCTCTATATCATCTTATGAGTTAGAGGACATATATGAAGAATGTATTCCAAAGCAAGATCAAAATCTTCCACTAAAGTCTAGCAATGGTCCTTTCCAAGACATGTTGACACCCTTTGACCTCACGGTTATAGATATTGAAGGAACCTTGAACTTGACACTTGAGGATATTGAACCACTTACCATGTCTAATGATGAAATCTAAGAACCCTTTGTAAGCAATCCATCCTTTGAAACTGACCCATGTCAAGAACTTGATCCAAAGCATGTCGAAAGCAACTCCAAAATTATTCAAAATCAAGAATTCGTATCTACAAGATACTACAATGATCTAATGAACACTCTCCTATCTATGCAAGATGATCATATCCACATAAAACATACTCCTCCATCTACCCATGAGATGCTTTTTGCGGATGAACGTGTAGATGATCATTCATAACAAGATCCCTTTATTCCTGAAATTGTTACACAAAAAGAGAAAGTTATTGATTTCTACAATCAAACTCAGTTGTCAACATCAAGATCAGATATATCCAAAATTCAGACTAAGGACATCAAGTATGTAGATATCCAACATTATCCACTCAAGGAAATATGTCAGATAAAACATGATATTCCAGAGTCAGCAGAGTAGCAAATTGAAACATCACCTATGGTGGTTATTTATCAGAGAATGCATTATAAACAAGAGCTCTCAGAACAAGCAAAATTAAAGCATGAAGGTACTACTTCCACAATACTGGGGGCATCTTCATCTCAAGCAAATGTCAACATAGGAAGCACGAATAATCCTTACGATGAAACCGATGTCAATATTACAACTAGTCACATCATGAATCTTCATCCACCCATCACCCCATCCACGAATTGGGACCAACGTCAAAAGAAATAATTGAATCAAAGTACAAAGAACGTTATCAAAGAAAAAGAATCAAAAAATATAATGGACAAATCAAATACATATGGATACCAAAGAATACAAAGAAAGATTATCCCTATCAAACTCCATTAGTCAAAGAAACTATGAGGCAAAATAAAAAAGGGAAAACTATCCATCAAAGATGTCCACAAAAGAAAAAGCAGGCTTTTCAAGTGATGTACAAAGTGTATCAAGTAGTTGGTCCTAATTTCATGCACACTTTCGTATCCACCCATCATTGTTCATCTTCCCAAGTTTGGAGAGTCAAAGGTTCCAAATTGTCAACCAATCCATCTCTTATCTCTAAACACACTCCATCCATGCCTCCACGCATGATATCTAATTCTCACATTGACCATGTATTGGAAATGACCCTTCATCATAAGGATTTCAAAGGCACTCTATCGCGATGTGCACACAGAGACAAAGTTAACTCTAGTATCGACGAAGCAGATCAGAAATCTCAAAAGTTGCATTCAAGTGCATGTATCTTAGCAAAGCAACTTCTTCAGGCATGATACTGATGGCACATTATGAAAAGGGCATCTACATCAGCAACACCTTGTGATTTAGCATGAGTATAAAATCATTTAGAAAAAATCAAAAAAATCAAAAAATATGAAAATCCAAGAAAATTAGAAAAAGGATTGAAAATAGTAAAGAAAAAAATTGTCCTCTAGTGAAAACTGCATATGCGGCACTTTGGGCAAGACCATGATGAAAAACTGGAAAATAGGCATCATGAGTAAGAATTGAGCATCTAGGTGCGCCAGTTCAGGTGAAGGCATCTCATCCTATCCATAATATATCCATTCATCCATGAACCATTTATCCAATCCATCGTCATCCATCTGCATCCATAGTCTGAGCTATCTTGATATTGATGAAAGTTTGGGGCACGCTTTACGCTTGCTTACGGTAAAACATTTTGACATGGGTCATTTTCATTGATCCTATCCTATCCAACACTATCTGAGCCATGAAGCATTATCCAAATGAGCATATTCTTTATCCAAACACCTTATCTTATCGCAAGATAATCCTTGGCATCCTTTACATGCTTACCATATCCATCCATCCATACACCTATCCAAGCATCCATCCATGACATTCCATACATTGCTAGACACTGCGATATTTACATCTTGCTTCGGGAATAAATCTTCATCTATATCCTCCAACTTATGTGGTGATCTGAACATTAGAAAATATGAAATCAAATTGGTCCACCACTTGTGAGCAAAAAAACCAAATCACTAGCCCATGGCATATTTTGACAAGAAGATTTTCTTTATCAAGCTTCATCTTTCATCAAACACCAATCCAAATAATCGCTATCAGTCACATCTAAGTTACACCTCAAACATCACATCAAATCATTCAAACAACTTCTGTTCCAAACCAAGGTTTCAGAAAAGTCATACAATACCTTGAAATACCTTTCCATCCGACAAGACATGCCTTGGGGGTTGAGGAACTGGAGAAATAGAAAAAGGTCTACTACATTGGGCATTACGAGGAGCTTCATTAATTCCCATATGGTATCTTTGAGCTTGACAACAACTGGACTGCGTGGATCGCAGACACTTGTGCTAAAGATCATGTTGCCTAACAAATTTAGAGATGTGTAGAACACCATCCTCCTAATATCCACAACCTTTCCCTTATCTTCGAATATGAGTCAAATCATGTGCATTACTTCATCTCCTCTGAGGTGCTTTAGAGCTTCAATTCTTTTAGTGTTGAAAAGCTCAATAGTTGAAATACGTTAGAGATTGCACCAATAAGGGCCGTAGTCACCCCAAACAAGCAAGGAATTTTCATAGGAAAGGGACCTAAATGTTTCCATCACTGGTCTCCCAGTGAAGATGTGGTCGTGTGTTTTAAGGAGCTCCTTGGCCATGGCAGGAGAGAAGACCACCACTGTTGTTTTCATTCCTAGACGGAGAGCCATCAATGGGTTGTATTATAGAGAGAGCCATCAGTGAAGCAGCAACAAGGAGCATCGAGGACCAAGAAAGTAGTGCAAAATCCATGTTAACTCTAAACAACGAGATATCTATTTCCTTTGGTTTTCCAGGATACACTATTTACAGCCAGAATCCTATTGGTGGATTCAATGTTTCCACATGTGACTATTTTGTCATCCTGGACTTTGGTAAAGAGTAAAAGATGGTGATTCTAAAATAATAGGACCTAAAATTTCCCTGGTATTGATTGATATTTTTTCTCCCAAAATAAATGAAGAGAGGGAGGGCACCAACTAACTTTCTCTCCTCTCCAACTCACTAGGTGAGGAGACAAGACTCTTTAGTGCTTGCTTCCTTGTGTGGGATGCTAATCATATGTCTCAAATCAATCCTTTTCCAATCAAAATGTTATTAATTTTCAATAGGTCTAAAAGCAGGGGACAAAGCTCTTAATCAGTCTAGAACCTGCTATAAATATATTTAAAATTGAATTGTCAACCTAACATAACAAAAACACACAAGATATAAGTATTTTGGATTTCCCTTTGACTTACCTATTAAACTTTCAATTGATGTAAGGATGTAAGTATTAAATTTAAGGAAAAATTAATAAATTGATATGTTCTTTAATACATAAAAAAATTCTTATGTATACATGAATGGCCCTGTAAACTATCAAATTGCCTGAAATGTCTTGAATTTCCTACTACACAAATTGTATGGGACTATGTAAATATACTCCAATGTTTATGGAATGTGTTGGGGATTGTTGCATAGTCTATAACATCATTCCTTACATTTGATTATAGTTGCATAGAATAATTCAAAATTGCTTGAAGGATAATTCTGTTCATAGTTGGTAAAGAGTATGTTTAAACTGCTAGTGTATCTGCATCTGTAGAAAATTAATTGCATAGTGAAGGTTTCACTATTTAATTATTATAAAATGATGGTAGCACAAGGCTTTAGGAAAATTTGTTAGGAAAAAGGTGTGTTGTGCACCTTGCATAATATATTTAATGTAATTATTCTTGGGGCCACTTAATGTTGCATGTAACATTGGAACATAAGTTAAGTTGTAAAAATGTAATTATTTAATATTGGGGAAAATAATAAATAAAACACCCAATATTAAATAAAGGGAACATGGTTTGTAATCTCATGGTTTTAGTTACATGGTTTTATGTAATACCACTTAGTGGTTTTGTGGGAGCTTGCTTCTATAAAAGCAACCACAAAGGTAGTTATTGAGAGATGCAATTTTGCATGATTAGCTCTGGTTAGCATTTGTGAGGGTTTGAAGCATGGCACAAGATGTGTAGTTGCATGCTTGTTCGCATGGATTGCTTGCAGAGAGCTTGTTGCTTGAATGGTGTTCATGGATACTCAAAAGATGTATTGTAATCTTTATTGCTGAATAATATATGAGAGATGGATGTTTTTGGAGGCTGGGTTTTTTCCCTCTTGAGGGTTTTCCCAGGGTATATAGATTGTGTCATATTTTCATGGGTATGTTGTCTATTCTCTTGTATATGGATTATGAATACTTACATGCATAGATTTCTTTATGGGTTTTGTGGAAATTGTCTTTAATTGGCTGCAAGTTTCCAACAAGTGGTATCAAAGATTTGGTTGTGGTTGTATAACCCTTGGTAGAGGAAAAAAAAAATATATTGTTTAAGTTTGAATCTATGCATTGCATGTGAGAATCAAAGCCATGGAAAGATTTGAGGGTTTTGCAGGTTGTTTATTGCAGATTTCAGAGTTTTGGGTTTGCTAATTAAATAGGTTATTTGTGGATCTAGAGTGTGAGAAATTTTGGGTGAAATGGGTTTCTTAGTTTTGCATTCAAGTGGGGGTTTTGTTGTGGAAAATTTACAGATGATCTCTTGGCCCAAAATAGACCTCACAGTTGGATCCAGGTTGGACGAGAGACGAAAAATTGATATATAATTTGACCTATTTCTATTATTGTGAAAAACTGCAAAAAAAATTTGCCCATACCCCTGTTCGTATGGACATCAAAATAGATAAAAAAAAAAAATATTGTTTTGCCCATTGCCATTGAAAAATTCACCATGCCATAAAAAAAAAAAAAAGAAGTGGAGATGGGGGCGAGGGGCGGATAAAATTTTTATTGAAATTTTTTGAAAAAAAATATATTAAAAAATTGGGGATGGTACATGGTACACAGATCCCATACGGTCCCCTGCCTGCGTCCCTTGTTGCAAGTACCCATATTGTGCTGCCCGTACTAGTCTTTTCACTGTAGAAAATAAAAGTTTCCTTTGAATTAGAAATGGCCGTATAAGTCTTTTCTAAAGAAGCTTTAAAAATATTTTAATTAAAGACTTTAAACTGTACACCTCTCTTCACTCCATAAAGTTTCTAATTTTAAAATATTAAATGAAGGAAATCACCACTTTTATAAAAAAAATTAATATTTACTTTTTAGTTGCAGTGGGGTCCACTTTTATTAGCCCCTATAGATAGATTGAAGGACTTTTTCTTCTAAGGGGCATAACTTTCGTTCAGATACTCCATTTTTTGACTTCTTGGACTCATTGGAAAGCTGACTCAGAGCTCTACATTGTGGTGCCAATTTTTTTTTTTAAAGATTCTGTAGCTTTGATAGTTTTTTTCTTGGTCAAAGTTAGATGTTTGTTTTGAGCTTCGAGAGGTGATATTGGGTGCATACATAGTCGGATTTTGGAATTCAAATAGTCAATGAAAAGCTTGTTCAGAGCACTACACAGTGGATCAGGTTTGGAGATATTTTGGCATGGTTTATTTATTGTTTTTTTTTATCTAAGTTATTTATGGGTTTCTTTAACTATGGTGATGTTGTGACTTTATGGATGATTAGATCTTGGAGATTTGATGTTGGATTCATTGTATGCTCAGTTCTACATTTCAGATTATTCTATTTTTGAAATTTTTATCAGTATATGGTTGAATTTATATGCTTCATTGTTGTATCTACAAGTTGTGCAATGTTTTAGGTGGTCTATACTTACATGTTACATTTATGACTTGGACATGCGTTGTCTTTGACCATTGATATTTTAGTATTGATGCACACTTAGTTTTGGTGGCTTGGTTTAGTCACTTGGTTTGTTGGTTTTGTCGCCATGTTGAGGAGGTGAGATGGTATTACCAGGTACAGTCATGATATGAGATCTATGTAGTTGACTATGATTATGCAGATATGTGGACACGGTTGGGTTTGAGTTGTTACATTTGGTGGTGATCATGGTGTCATGGATGTTTCTTGTGCATTAGATATTTTTGCATGCAATGTTGGTTTATACAAGTGCATTATTGGTGGTCTTGGATTGGTTCCTAATTATGGTTGTCGTGGTGTATCTTCGTGGTATGAGGATCATGGTTTTAATTTTCCTTTTGGGAGCTCTTGTTATATTTGAGTTCTTTGATTGTCAAGACCTTTCATTGATCTTCATGAGGAGATTGTTATCATGATTTCATGGATAGCTTGATTACAGTTTTTCATGGGAGCTTTTGATAGTGATGGTTTTGGTAGTGATGGATATGTTTATGATGGTTTGGCAGTTGTAGGTATCTTCTTAGCTTAGAGATTATGGCTCTACTTTTATGTTACTTACATTTTAGTTGTGCGTGTAGACCTGGATGATCTTCATGGAGAGGATGGTTGTCATGATGCCATGTATGAGGGTGATCCCAGAATAGTGGTTTACAATTTTTGGCCAAACTAGACACTAAAATTATTATTTTTAACTAAATCTTCACATTTGGGCACCTATAGCGGCTAAACTATGAGGAATTTGAATATGGTGCAAACTAGAGTCTCATCAAATTTTGTCTGTAGATTCTAAAAATATTTTTTTCAAAATTTTTGGAATCAAATTGCACTTCTTTTTCCATCTCCCATGAAAATTGATTTTTTTCAGAAAACAACATTTTTAAAAAGTGACACACACCGTATAATGCATAAATTTTTTTCCATGACGGATAAAATTATAATTCTTTCAATTTTAGATTTGTAACTCTGATATCTAGTGCTTCCACCTAGTTAGATAGTTTTTTATTGAATATTTTTTCCTTAATAAAGTTTCAAAGTCAAACGAATTACAATTCAGACATAACATGACCGTATAACGTGTAACTTTTTTTGTATATGTCAAAATTTAATTTAATTTTTTTGTTGGATCAAGGACTTCAATATCTAGTGCACTCATATTTTTAAATTTTTTTTTTGATAATCTTCTATTTTTTCACATGTGAAGAACAAAGAAATTCATTTTCGATGAAAAACCTATGTTTAATAAAACTTAAAAAATAAATACATAACAAAACCAAAACATATTAAAATTATATTCATTGGATAGCTTGTTCTGAGGAATACCATAATCATTTGAAATAAATTTTAAATGAATTCATTTGATCCCCCAAAATCTAAATCAAAAGTGATTTTTTATCAGCATTTTGATAGGTGTAAAGGAGACGCATTTATAGGTATGGTTTAAAACTAGTGAGGTTCTATCCAAGGGGGTTTGATCTAAGGTGATTTGATCAAACCTTCTTGAATTGGAATCCTTAAAATGAAACTTTTTAAGGCTTAAATCATTATATTATCTTAAAATATGTGATTTCAGCTAAAATCCGTTCCGCTCAAGAATTGTAAACCACTATTATGACAACACCCATGACTTGGTATCACAGTTCTATGGGAGTTGTTGGAAGTGACATGGATGCGTCATTTGGTATGGTTATCTTCATGTGATTGGGGATATGGTTTCTTGGTTTACGGTGTTTTGCAATTATGTCATGGTTTACTCTTGATATGCATTTAGAGTTTGGTATGGTACTTATTCTCATGAGACTGGGATGTATATATATGTTATGGTACATGTGATCTCCTAGGAGGAGATGGTTAGATCATGTTGTCATGTTTATGTTCCTGATTCATGATTGGAGTTTTGACATTGATCTTGTTTGGTAATCTTGGTATTAGGTACATCTATAATTTTCTTGATTACTTCATGATGATGCTATGTTGCATTCGGAGTTTGGAAAGGATTGGTTGGTTATAGGTACTCATGGATACTTGGAGACATATGTGAGGCTTGAGTTCTCTTATGATAAGAGACATGTTTTGAGATGGTTACTCTTGATGAGATTTTAGCAGGGAGTCTGAGGAGCCTACACCTTGGTTGAACATGATTTCAACATGGACCTATGAGGAGAATGTTCTTGGATGAGTCATGATGACTTGGATGTCTTGGAGGAGCATTCTCTTTCCTCACTCTTGGTCTACTTAGTGGTTTCACTTGAGAGGTATTGCCCATTGTTACTTTCAAGTGCTTTATGTTTATGCTTTATCTTCGCGTGCATAAGGATCTTGAAGTATGGATATATGGTTTTGGAGGGTTCATTTAAGGAGTGTTGGCATGTTTATCTCCTTATGCATTGTGATTACATTCATTGATGTTGATTTAGGATATGTATTGGGATTATTTCCTTCATTAGGAATGGATTTAGTTTGATATTCTTTGGTTATGAGAGGTTTACATCCAAGTTGATTACATGATACATATCTTATGTTTGATCTTGGACATTGAAAAATTGGGTGTTGTTATGACTTTTCTTTTGGGGTGTTGTGGAGGAGATCATACTTGAAACAGTTGGATTTTAGAGGTCTATGTAGGAGATTTTTCTTACAGGTTATTGATATACAGGTTTACATATCATTGTGGATGATTCCTTGTTACTACATGATGTAGTTTACACTTTCTATATGATTCTATTGGTAGACTTGGTATACCTTGATCTTTTTCAGAATTGCATTACCCATGCAGTGGGAGCTCTTGGATGTGTATGTCATTATTTGACAGGCTTTGCACATGGAGTTTATGATTGTAGTTTATGGGTCCATATGTTTATGTCATGAGTTTACTATGTTTGTATACGTTGGAGGTATGGACAGTTGGATGTATTGGCACTTGCTTTGGGTGTTATTTCAGCTATGGGTTTTTTGTATCTTGATGGCTACTGGTACATATTGATACCTTTAGATTGAGTGTTTGTGTTTGGGCTATCAGTTGAGTAGGACTTATGGTTCATTGTGACAGATTGTGTGGCTTCTCTATTGGATGGATTCTTATCTTTGTGCATTGGAATGATGGAGGATGAGAGCATTCATGCTTGGGATGGTGGTCACTTTGATTCTTGTTGCAGGTATCTTGATGGAGCACATGGAGCATTTTGATTCCATGATGGTATATGTGACTATAAGGACTGTTCATTTGATTCATGTTTTGAGGTTACTTGTTCCCCTTATGCAATGTATACAAGTGGGAGAATGTTAGGAAAAAGGTGTGTTGTACACCTTGAATAATATATTTAATGTAATTATTCTTGGGTCCACTTAATGTTCCATGTAACATTGGGACATAAGTTGTAAAAATGTAATTATTTAATATTAGGGAAAATAATAAATAAAGCACCCAATATTAAATAAAGGGAACATGGTTTGTAATCTCATGGTTCTAGTCATATGGTTTTATGTAATACCACTTAGTGGTTTTGTGGGAGCTTGCTTCTATAAAAGCAACCACTAAGGTAGTTATTGAGAGATGCAATTTTGCATGTGATTAGCTCTGGTTAGCATTTGTTTGGCTTTGAAGCAAGGCATAGGATGTGTGGTTACATTCTTGTTCGCATGGATTGCCTCTAGAGAGCTTGTTGCTTGAATGGTGTTCATGGAGACTCAGAAGATGTATTGTAATCTTTATTGCTAAATAATACATGAGAGATGGATGCTTTTAGAGGCTGGGTTTTGTCCCTCTTGAGGGTTTTCTGGTGTAGGAGCACCCAAGGCCTTCAAGGATCTCTTCAAAGGTCAGAAGTGTGGAGGGGTTAGGAGGACCTTTCCATCAAATCAAAACATCAATTATAATCTTTTGAAGCCTATAATGGCTTTTGAAATGGGAAAGAACTTGAAAGGAGTCAACTATCCTAAGGGTCCTGATAAGGACCCTAGGCCCAAATTGCAATGTAAGTGGAATTGTCATGTTCTAGGGGTTTAATTAGTAATATAATGCTTTAATTAGGTCAAATAAGGTTGGATATTGAAGATCCAATAGTTTTTAGGTGGTAGATTTTAATAAATTTCAAGATTGGAAATGCAAAATTTTGAATTCCAATTTGGGAGGGTAAATGTGTTTTAGGAGTTTTAACCATTTTAATGTAGCCTAATCAATCCAAAATGGTTGGATCAGTTGGGGAATGGTTCTATAGCCCAAAAATGATCATTTTTATGGAGGTTGGGCATGTGGAGAAGTGACTGTACAGACTGTTCTAAGAAAAAACCAAAAAAAAATCTGTTTGCTTGCATTTTTCTATTTTTTTAGATGAAAGCTTGATTCCTATTAAGGATATATGCTGTTGGATCCTTTATGGGTTTTTATTTACATTTTTTAACACCTCTTACATGTTTTGATAAGAAAAAGAGGTCAATTCTTGTATGTTTGAACTAACTGTCCTCAGGAAAACATAGATTTTGCACTTGTTTTGAGAGTTTTTAATGAATGAATGATCCATTTCATGGGAGATTATGACTGTATCTTGTGAAATGGATCATATTTAACATGTACCATAATGTACTAACAATATAATGTGCAGGAGAGATGAATAATATGGTGTACACCAAGCCTTGACTGTGAAAAGTGCTTGAAGTTGGAGGCTAGGGTATAGCAGTGGAAGATCTACCTAAAGAAGGGGTATGTTTTTGAGTTAGGATAGTATAAATATGTTTTCCTAATGGTGTAGGGTCAATAAAAAAGTTCTGGAAGTGTGTGGAAGGCCAAGAACCAGGAAGCCCTAGTTTTGAGGCAAGTTAAGGAGGGTTTTGTGATCAGGGATCTTAGATGTACCATAGAGGGTTAGAACCTTGAAAATCCTTGGTTTTGAGACAATTTGGGACATTGTTGAAAGTTTCTTAGTCAGGGGATAAAGTTAGAGAGGGGTTGCTTTGTAAAAGTAGGCTAATTGAGTAGCCTTGAGTAGGGTAGGTGTATTCAAAGTATATGTCGGTCCAAAGGAATCACTATTGGTTTATAGATATGTTGTGTAGGCCCTAAAAGGGTATCTCAATCCATAATTTATTTGTTAAGTGTTTTGGAAAGATTGAGTGTAAAGTGGCTTAAACCAGGTTGCCTATGCTATAAGGTAGGACATGTTATATGGTGGAATTTTGATAAGTTCTTTGAAACCCATTTTTAAATTGATCTAATGTTCATTTGTGAGTCATTTTGAGAAGGTCTCCACCTCCCTCTGCATCAGAGTGGTATCAGAGCAGTGAGTAGGTCCTTTAGGGATTGAAAAATCAACAATGGCACCTAAAAATCAATTGGCAAGAGAGTTAGAAGAGTTGAAGGAAATATTGGAAAGGGAGAGAAGGGAAAGAAGAGAACAAGAAGCAACAAGAGAGTAGGCCAGGGCAAGAGAAGAAAGGAAATGGAGAAGGGAGAGAGAGACCATGCAAGCAAGGATAAATAACCTTGAGAGGAGTAGGAGGAGAGAAGAACAAGAAGACCAAGAAAATAATGATGAAGAAGAAGAGCATGTGAGGGTAAATCGAGAACAACAAGAAGATGAGACAGAGGACCCTGAGGTAAGGAGGTTACCGAGATTGTTGAAGGTAGTACAAGGTCATGGAGGAAAGAGTCACATAGATTTTCCTATCTATCAAGGGAAGATGGATAGTGAAAAGGTGTTAGGATGGCTTGATGCCTTAGAGAACTATTTTGAGTTTGAGGAGATGGATGAAGAGAGGAAGGTTAAGTTTTCCAAAACCAAGTTGAGAGGTATAGCATTGACATGGTGGACTAGTTTTTAGAATGATAGGATGGCTAGGGGATTGGAAAACATCTCTACATGGGCTAGGATGAAGAGTTTGGTCAAAGAGCAGTTCCTACCATCTGATTACACAATTCATGTGAAAAGGATGGAGTAAAATTTAAAGAAAAATGACTTGGATGTTATGTCCTATACTGAGCAATTTCACAAGCTTAGTATTAGAGGAGGTTATGAGGAAGAGGATGAGAAAATAGCCACGTACATCAATGGCTTGAGGTACAATCTACAAGATGAGATTGGTTTGCAATTGCCAAGGACATTAGGAGAATGTTTTCAGTTGGCCATTAGAGCTGAGGAAAAGGTGAAGAGGAAGAAAGAAAGATCAAACCATGGTGGAAGAGGAGGTAGTTCAAATAGGGGAAGAGGTAATAGAGAACAAGGACAAGGCAACAATGACAAGAACAACAATGACAAAGGCAAAGAGGTATTTTCTGATCAAAGAGGTGGATACACTCCTAGAGGAGGAGGCGGATTTGGACAAGGTAGAGGATCATTCACAGGTAGGTGTTTCAATTGCAATGTGTCAGGGCATCCTTCCTTCAAGTGTCCTAAATGGGAACAAGTTGATAAGGGCAGAGATAGGAGAGCTAACTTGGTACAAGAAGAAGACAAGAAGGAGGAATCAAAAACATTCATGGCAGACCCTATGACTGATGGTGAGTTTCTTATGATTAAGCAAGGAGAAAGACTTCATCAAGAGCCAAAGGTAACTATTTTTAAGAATAATTTTCTCATTCATGGTAAGATCTACAGATTGCTCATAGATTCAGGGTCACATAGCAATTTAGTTTCACTTGATATGATAACCAAGTTAGGGATTGAAACATTTGATCATCCTACTCCGTACAAAGCCACTTGGGTAACTCAAGGACAACATGTAGAGATTGGTAAGAGAGATTTTCTGGATTTCTCAATGGGATCATATCATGATAGAGTTCTTTGTGATGTCATTCCAATGACTTGTGGTCATATCATCTTGGTAAGACCATGGCAGTATGCTAGAAGGACATTGCATGATGGATTCCATAATACATATTTGGTCCACAAAGGAGATAATAGATACAAATTAGTGCCTTTGCCTTTGGAGTAGTCTAATGATAGTTTTGTGATTTGTTTTGAGAAGAGTTTGCAGGTGAATAAGTAGGGTAAGCTAGGTAAGACAGGGGAAGATACTGGTTGGAGGAGGAGTGATGAGTTGCAACAGGGTTGTGGAATAAACAGTCCTAGAAATTAGAATTTGTGGGACTTGGACAATATTAAGGTGGGGGATATTGAATTCCCTATAGTTGAGGGTAATAGAGATGGAGTTCTTTCACCAAGAAATAAGGGGAATGGAGGCAGAAACAGGGTACAAGGGCAGGTTGAGATCAAACAGCCAAGAGGGCAGTCTCATCAAAGTTTTGATTCTAACAAGAGTGTAGTTTGGCAGAAGAGGAAGAAAGTGACTTTGGGAGATTACATACCCTCTCATTGGAAGATGAAAACATATGAGAGCAAGGGGTCTTTTGGTGACAACACATGGGATACTTCTTGGGGCAACAAATCTTTCTTTCTTAGGGAGAATGGTGCAGGAGCACCCAAGGCCTTCAAGGAGCTCTTCAAAGTTCAGAAGTGTGCAGGGGTCAGGAGGACCTTTCCATCAAATCAAAACATCAATTATAATCTTTTGAAGCCTATAATGGCTTTTGAAATTGGAAATAACTTGAAAGGAGTCAACTGTCCTAAGGGTCCTGATAAGGACCATAGGACCAAATTGCAATGTAAGTGGAATTGTCATGTTCTAGGGGTTTAATTAGTAATCTAATACTTTAATTAGGTAAAATAAGGTTGGATATTGAAGATCCAATAGTTTTTAGGTGGTAGATTTTAATAAATTTTGAGATTGGAAATTCAAATTTTTGAATTTCAACTTGGGCGGGTAAATGAGTTTTAGGAGTTATAACCATTTTAATGTAGCCTAATCAATCCCAAATGGTTGGATCAGTTGGGGAATGGTTCTATAACCCAAAAATGATCATTTGTATGAAGGTTGGGCATGTGGAGAAGTGACTGTACAGACTGTTCTCAGAATTTTTTTTTTTTGTTTTCTTGCATTTTTCTATGTTTTTTAGATGAAAGCTTGATTCCTATTAAGGATATATGTTGTTGGATGCTTTAGGGGTTGGTATTGACATTTTTTAACATCTTTTACATGTTCTGATAAGCAAAAGAAGTCAATTCTTGTACGTTTGAACTGACTGTCCTCAGGAAAAGACAGATTTTGCACTTGTTTTGAGAGTTTTTAATGAATGAATGATCCATTTCATGGGAGATTATGACTATATCTTATGAAATGGATCATATTTAACATGTACCATACTGTACTAACAATATAATGTGTAGGAGAGATGAATAATATGGTGTACACCAAGCTTTGACTGTGAAAAGTGCTTGAAGTTGGAGGCTAGGGTATAGTAGTGGAAGATCTACCTGAAGGAGGGGTATGTTTTTGAGTTAGGATAGTATAAATATGTTTTCCTAATGGTGTAGGGTCAATAAAAAAGTTCTGGAAGTGTGTGGAAGGCCAAGAACTAGGAAGCCCTAGTTTTGAGGCAAGTTAAGGAGGGTTTTGTGATTAGGGATCTTAGAGGTGTCATAGAGGGTTAGAACCTTGAAAATCCTTGGTTTTGAGACAATTTGAGACACTTTTAAAAGTTTCTTATTTAGGGGATAAAGTTAGAGAGGGGTTGCTTTGTAAAAGTAGGCTAATTGAGTAGCCTTGAGCAGGGTAGGTGTATTGAAAGTATATGTTGGTCCAAAGGAATCACTATTTGTTTTTAGATATGTTGTGTAGGCCCTAAAAGGGTATCTCAATCCATAATTTATTTGTTATGTGTTTTGGAAGGCTTGAGTGTAAAGTGGCTTAAACCAGGTTGCCTATGCTACAAGGGAGGACATGCTATATGGTGGAATTTTGATGAGTTCTTTGAAACCCATTTTGAAATTGATCTGATGTTCATTTGTGAGTCATTTTGAGAAGGTCTCCACCTCCCTCTGCATCATTTTCTCAGGTTATATCTTGTGTCATATTTTCATGGGTATGTTGTCTATTCTCTTCAATGTGGGTTTTGAATACTTAGATGGATAGATTTCTTTATGAGTTATGTGGAAATTGTATTTAATTGGCTACAAGTTTCCAAAAAAATTAACCATCAAGAATTCATCGTGGGAAAATTCGCGTTATGACAAATTCATCTCAAAGAAAATTCATCACCAAGAATTCACCACTTTGAAAAATTTATGATCATAGTGGTGAAATTTTCTGATGGTGAATTGTTGGTGGTGAATTTTCCTGATGCTGTAGCACAAAGAGACCCCTCCTTCGTTTAGTTTTCCAAGATACACTGGTTATAGCCAGAACCCTAGCGGTGGATTTGGCGTCCCCACACGTGATTCTTTCATCAAAATTATAATAAAAAATAATCAAATAAAGATAATTATTCAAGATTGGCTCTAAATAGTTAAATTTATATATTAAAATAATTAGGAAATATCAACAAGAAGGGAAAGGTTGAATTTATTGGTGTAAGATATGTCAATGACGAGCGTGGAGCAATGCTTCAATTTCTGGCTGGACCTTCAGATTGTCATCATCGTCATATTATTTGCTTGTGCATGCAATCCTTATAAACCATTGTTTAGAAGGCGAGAAGTTCAGTTGTGACATTATTTTGAAATTTCAATTCGTTGTCAACCTAAGAATGATGATGAATGGTGGAAAAGATGGCACTTTGTACGCAATTTTGGTGTTGTTTCTTGCACAAGGTGATTTCAACGATTTCATAGATCTCACCGATCTGTTATCTGCACGAGGCTTTTTTATCACTTTCATTAACAAAAAATTGACTGAGATACACATGTTTGGAAGTGCAAAGCACAAGTTATGACTACAACACTCTAAAGCCAAGTGAAAAGGATGTGTGTAGTTTTAACATGATGATAGTCTTTTTAAAATTGATTGCGATGATAATTTTAAATATATTTTTTTAAAACAATAAACACAAATATATTTTAGCATTTGGTGGTTGATAGGCTAGTAAGAAAGTTCATGTTCATTGTAGTGCCTCTTATGATACCGTTCTCTTATGATACTATGAGGATATTGTTTATGTATGATGCATGCTCGAGATTACATTGGCGATTATTTTTCCTGTTTGTCTTATGTGTTTTGCTTGGATGCACATGATACTATTATAAGATGTGATAATATAATGATGCATTTTGTTGTCTTTACCTATTTTTGTTATATTGTGTGGTCATGAAAATTGTTTAATACTCATTTCTTGGTATGTATGATGATGTGTTGATGTTTGAGGCTCAGGTGAGGGGGACAGTGTTGCATCACTAATTCGTGAGCACCCTGCCACGCCACAATTCTCTATCACAATGTACTTGACACTAGATGTACGTGTTTCAACACTTTGTTTTATGCAGGGTTACAGGTACCGGGCACCCACTTCACCCACATCGTCGGGTCTGAGCGTGCCCAACATACCTAATGGTTATGACGTGGTTTAAGGATTTGACAAGGAAGTGTCCCCGTCGATATCTGTCGTTTGTCAGTATTCTGTCCTGTTATGGTATTGCACTGTTTCATGTTGATCATTTCAAGTCGTAAATCTTGATGTGTTTATCGTGTTATTTAGATGTGTATCATTTGTGATAATTGGTTCTTTAATGTGTTTTTTGTATCGGGCGTAGTCGTTGTTTGTGTTCATTTAGGAACTGTTTTGGAGCTTCGTAGCTCATTTTTATAATATGGATTTAATTATAGTAATAAATTAAATTATTAAATTTTTTTAGGGAATCTTAATAATTAACAATATTAAATTAATGTACAGATTATAAATATATTGAAATGCAAATGAAACACAAAATTGCATTTATAAATGATGTTTATTTTAATTTAAAATAAAGTGGATTGATAATCCACAAAGTTTAAAATCCAAATTTTAATTTAAAATTATTTGATAGAGGGAGGCAATAAAATGTTACCCCCTCAAATAAAGTTTTTTTTAAATAATATAAAATAAAATAATAAATAGCAATCATGTGTATATATATATATATTTTAAAAGTTTTACCCACCCATGTTTGATTAAGCATAATACAATTAAAATAATAAAATTAACATCGTAATTCTTTCTCTGTTACGGTTAGTGGGGTAGATTTCTTAATTTGCTAAATTCTTCCTAAGTGTTAAGCAGAGTAAATATAAGGTGTCGGGTGGTGAAAATAAAATTTGGTAATGAGCCAACTGTCCCGTTTAGGATTAAGCTTTCTTAATAAAAAAATTGGAGGAATGGTAAAAAAACAAGAAATCTGCTCTGATAAAAGAGGAAAATAGAGGAAAAAGGGAAAGAAAGCAGGAAGAGAGGTCTCGCCATCAGGTTTTGGTTTCAAACAGAAAATTCAGGTACCATCGTTGCTAGTTCCCTATACTGGGTTGCAAATAAATAGGCATGAATTACTGCAATACAATTGTGTTTATTTTCCCGTGTGTATCTGAATTCTTGTCGAAGGAATTTCAGTCATTTCTCCTGATTTTTAAAATGTTAACATTTAAAAGTTTTTAGCATTGCACAATTTCAGAAGTTGCCTAGCCATTGTTTAATTTTGTTTTAAATCCAAGTATTCTGATATAATTGTCCTCTGCTAGCAACCATTTCCCAGTTTTTAGAAAAATTTCATATCACTACCTATTCTCATCTTCCATACCTGATTGTTAAGCTTCCTTTTTGACGCGGGCAGTGAGAATACTGGTAAAGGTTTTAGGAATTGGACCTTATTTTTGCTATTTTGCATTTGCCTGAAAATGACTTAAATCAGCTTTGTTCGTACCTGTTGTCCTGGGAAACCCCTATCTTTTGAGCCATCCCCTTTGTAATAATAGTAAATTAAGGATATTGATCTTTCAATTTTAACTTGTAAATCAAATTAATTTGTTGAAAGCAGCTTATTTATTAGTTGATGGTCATTTTAATTTTAGTAACATTGTTTGAAGTCATATGTTATCTTCTTCTTCTTTTTCATTGATTTTGTTTATGCTGATTTTTTTTTACCTTAATTCATTAACCATTTTATCAACATCATGAGACAACATGCCTTTAGAAAACCTCACTCAACTCATAACACTTCTATCATCAAAGTGTAATCAGCTTCAAAAACATTACTGAAAGAATTATAAAAATATTAATAGGTGAAACAATATACCCTATCTTGATGAGGATGATGATTTTATGTGGATGTATTATTTTGTAATGTTTTACCGTTTCCTTGCATTGAAGGATTATTTATTTTATATAAAACTCACTTGTCCTTGAATCCTATATTGTATGACTTCTCTTATAGTTTATAATAATGATAAGCATACATCTAGTAATAATATATATTTTACAAAATTGTTCTTCTAAATGGAGGAATTGTTGTTCTTGGTAGAAAAATAGTGAGCTGAGTTGTAGATAAAACTGCTCATGACTGTTTGGGACTCATACTAAATAATTTCTGGGTTTTAATCTTTGGTCTTTCCCCTTTCCTGAACATGTTGAACTTTTAATTCTAGCTTAAAAATGTAAAAGTTATGAGTGTTTCAATTCTGCTTTTTTTTTTGCTACAATATGATAATTTTATGTCGTGAATAGATTTATATGAAGTAATTACTTTTCTTACTTTTTTCAATTTTATTATTATATAAAAAAAAAAGTGAAAATAGATAAGTAAATGATTTCTGAGATTTTAAAGAGATATATTTTATATGAGTTGGTCATGTGCTTATTTTAATTTTTTTTTTATGGATTTATGGAAAAATAATGTAATGTATTATTTAAAGCTTATGTGTGTTATTATAGATAAATGTTTTAGTTAAATAGGGAAATAACCTAGGTGATTAAATGAAGTGTCTTTGTAAATAAATGGTGAAAGTGAGTATCGGGAATAATGTACAAGCACATTTAAATTGGTCTGTAATTACAAATTTAGTTAAAATTAAACTTAATTACAAATTCATTTACTTTTGACCTGTGATTTGGGTATAAGTAATATTTTTTTGATTAAATTAGTTGCAGTAAACAAACATGTTATATTGAGTTAAATTTATCATTTTTAAATAAACAAATATATATGTAGATTACATTTTAAATTTTAATTATTTTCGAGTAATGTTATTGTTTTGATACATTTCACAATTTCCTAACACATTTAGGCTAGATCTGTTTGCAGGCATTTAAAATTAGTTTTAATTTCAAATTATTTAAAGTTAAATTTAGTTACAATTTCTTTTATTAAATGTTGATTACCATTAAATTGTCCATTTATTAGCTAAGGTGAAGTCAACAAATGTAAATAGTAATTTTAAAAAAAATTAAAGTTATTCATTTTAAAAGCAAATAATGTATACATTACCTTTTTAATTAAATTTACTTATTTATTTCGAAGTAAAGAGGTATAGGTTATATTTTGATCTAATCAGTTTGAGATAATCAAGTGTATATGGATTGCATATTCTAGGGCTTATTCATTTAAAACATATTATGATAAAAATGCACTTTTATGGTTAGTCATTTTATAATTCTTTACACTATCTTAAGTAGGATTGGATTATGTTTACACGTAAGTGAATGGACCATTTACAGTTTATCTTGAATATGTTAGATTATTATTTAGTTAATTTGGATACTCCTTGGTATTGATTCCTTATGCATGCTAGTGGTTCCTTGATTGAACATATTTTCCCCTTGACCTACTTTGCTTTATATTTAGACATGTTTTGTTTTGGATGAGTTGGGAACCCATCAAATCCTAAGTCACTCCCTTTGATAAGTTATGGGTGTAAGGCTGTTGAACTTCCAAAGGCATTGGGAAACCCGTTGTGTTGAATTATTCCATGATTATGTCTTGATATCTCTATGTTGAGCTCGTGGGCATACCTTTTTCCATGGTTTATTTTCCTTTTATGATTATAAATTTGAGTGAGATGGTTCATGCCTCGGTCATGCTTCTATCTTGTGACTTTTTATGTTGGTACACCCCTTATTGTTTGAGAGTCTTATTTCATAATTTTTTGGGAGGGTGGCTCTTCATGGGGGTCAGTGCACAAAGGGGGTATTAGGGTAACCCATGAAAGATTTTTCTAATCAAGTGATAATATAATTAATGTACTAGTGGGTTTGGGTAGTTAAACATTAACCAAGATTAATTATGTGCCTCGCCCATACTATTAGTTCTCTCTCAGGCTAAAGATGGGATGAGAAGACCTGGTCGATAAGACCACTACCTTGTCTTCGTGAAAGGTAGGTGGTCCCGCATGATTCACCCTATGGAGAGGTGCCTTGAGATAGGTAGTCTAGATAACCATAGATGGAAGTGGTACCTTGTGATAGGTTTCCTAGATAATCCATGTACAACCATGTGATGACACTCTCCCATAGTACCCATGTACTTTCCTTTGTTTGATAGCCTCTAAACATGTTGATGTACTTGTGGATGTACTTTGTGATGTTGTTTTATGTCAGTGTTGATGTTAGCCTTGTTTGCTTGACCTTGATTGGATGTGGACCCTTCCTTGTCATCTCCTAGCATGGAGGCTAGACCTTTGTGTCCACGTGGTCAGGTGGAACGTGCTATATACCCATTGGGTTCCCAGGATGTGTTCGCAATGTACACATGGATGCAGAGTTCCAGAGCTTGACTTGGATGAAGATTGATCTTCATTTTGTACCTTAAAACTCATTTATTTAATTATCCTTATACTCAATGTATTCTTCCCAATGATATAAGGGAAAATTTATGTATTGTACCAATGTATCCTCGATGCATTGTGTAACGCCTCGCCATGCAAACACCAAAGGAATTAAGTAAAATGAAACCAATTTTTTTTATAAAAGAAAAAGAAGTGAACATTAAATAACATAATGTAACCATTATTCAAATTGCATGACTTAATCCTTTGAGGAACACGAGGTCATTACTTAAGAATTAACCCTTAACAACATGAGCATTTATCTAACCATTATATAAACCATACATTCGTACATCCATAAATAGAAACATAAGATAGAATAATATCCAAGTTATAACACCATTGTAGATTCTTTTCATAACCAAGTTTACAATAAAAGTACAATGCATCAACATAAGATTACATTACAATAGCACTATGTGCAATAATATACAAAACTTTCCCAACTAGATGGGAGTGATACATCAATATAAGAATAACATAAGTACATAAATCTAGAACCCACGAACCAAAGAATCAACTGATATCGCAACTCAGCACTTGAAATTTGAACCTACGTAAAAGAGAGAATCCCAACGATTGTGAGACATGTTCCACCCAACCACCCCCATGCTAGGAGTTGCTAAGGAAGGGTTCCCGACCAAGACCGTCTAGACAAAGACTCACTACCAGCTAATGAAAATCACACAACACATGAGACCAATCAAATTCAGACAACTACAAAAATCACCAATACAAGACAAGTGACCAATTCCAGAGGATTTCGAAAAGACAACATAAATAAGAATGTTAGAGGAGAGTGTCATCACATGGCTTAACATGGATTCTCTAGACTACCTATTGCAAGGTACCGCCTCCATCTACTGACAGATTATACAGGCAACCAAGCGCTAGGAGCTGCCTCCATCTATGGTTATCCAGGCTACCTATCTCAAGGAACCGCCCCATAGGGTTGCTCATGCGGAACCATTACCTTTCACGAAGACAAGGCAATGATCATGCCAACCACGGCCTTCTCAATCCCCTTTAGTCTGTGGTAGCACTAAAAGGCAGATGACGCAACAATTATCTTTTTAGTGTGTTACTACCCATCCCCTAGTTAATTATTTAAATTATCACTTATTAAATTCACTCTAACGAGGGCTATCCTGGCGACCCTTTGTGCACCGACCACCCACTTAGAGCCACTCCCTCTAAACGCTCAACCACAAAACAATAACATCGAGGATTGTACCGCATAAAGAACTGAATCAAATGACAATCAAAAGTGAGGCATGACCATCTCACCAACCACAAGGAAACACAACCACAAACTAGTACAATCCAATGTGTAGTAGATCCATAAACATCACAATTCCAAATTCAAAATGAAATCAAGAGTAACCACAATACCCCACCTCTGGAATCACTTGGGTTCCTAAACAGGATTGATAAACTCTAAGGTTCCCTTGCAGAACAT
Source organism: Sequoia sempervirens (assembly GCA_007258455.2). Lineage (NCBI taxonomy): Eukaryota > Viridiplantae > Streptophyta > Pinopsida > Cupressales > Cupressaceae > Sequoia > Sequoia sempervirens. The sequence goes on from VDFB02000001.1 coordinate 17,662,757, forward strand.
AAACCCCCAAACAAAAGAAAATTCCATAATACATGAAACGATATAACTCAAAGAATCATTAACAATAATACCAAAGGGACATGTCTTAAAAAATGGAACAATTTTGATCAAAATGTATTCCAATAATATTGATAACATCCAAATGATATCTACTTCTCTTCATTACACTTATCTTCATAAAACACCACATTCAACGAATCTTCTAAATAGTATAAATAAATGTAAACTTACCTCTTTACCTTACTAACAAATTAACTAATATTTAACCTATTGATTATTACAATCAATATACATATACACACACACACACATATATATATATATTAATATTAACATTAATAATACTATTAATATTAACATTAACCTATATATATGTGTATATATATAGTTATATATCTATGTGTATATATATAGTTATATATATATATATGGACCTATTGAAAAGAAAAAAGTCCAACCCTAACCTATTAATTATAACATAAGGCGAATTCCCAAATTACACATAAAAGAACAAATTTGAAATACTAAGAACCAACCATAATACGCATAACATAGTAGTTAAATGCGAAATTGGAACACTTAATAAAGCCGTATTCGTATATATATCTATATTTTTTTTTTAAATGGATGAAGGTCTAAAGGTACCCGTAACTGAGGGATGCAGAATAAACTAGCTGTCAAATATAGGCGAATGCTCCCAGAAACTAAGGATATAACACATAGAAAATAATTTATAATGGACACAATGTACAGCGACCGTAATGGATGGACTGGAAAATGGACGGACAAAAACCATGGTGCATATTAATTGAACATGAAAATTAGACAAAGTGGGTTATACATAATGTGAAAACAAGGCAGCCGAAACTGAGATTTTACTCCATCCCAAGGACTGTTCGACATACGTTTTTATCACTGCACCATAGAAAATGCAGCGCACTGTCCTTGGGGTCAGGGTGATGTGACCGCCATCGGCCACACCCTTCATAACACTCAGAAATCTAATACGAGGCAAAAGCATACGGGTGTGGGAAACAATGGCCATATAGTGATTAAAATGAATATTACAATTTGCAATATTATAATTAATATGCGAATTTCTATATAATCACATGATTCAGAAAATTCCAATACGGATTCTTGTATGCACTCATTACAGAGTAAAGATAATAGAATATATATCAAATATATTGTGTATTATGTTGGCGTATGGGCGCAATATTCTAGAAACAACATAGCCAAAGTTCAACAATCATAAATTTCATGAATTACCAAACAATACATTATCTTTCACTAAATACAAAAGAAATGAATCAAATACAAAAGCCCAATATCGATCTATATATATATAAAAATATTTATTTAATATAAAATGAATTTCGTACAAAAAAAATAACAATAAAACTCACGGTATTGCAATCTAGCCATTCGTACACAGGGTAAAAATAAACCCTCTTTTGTTTGAAATGAAAACTACCCAACATCACAAATTTTAAAACTTTTTTCAGTAAATTAAGAGAGAATTATATCTACATATTTATATATATATAACTAGTGAACCTGTATTTATAGAAATAAACAGAAATGCCACATTAATTCTAGTTATCAGACATTAATCAAATATTTGTTCTGAACAAACAAAATTCAAGAACTGCGCTGAAACCCAAACAATAATGTTTTAATAATTCTTTTATCAACTACGATTTTTAACAATTGAATTGTATTGAAGAAATTTAGACAAGATTTTCCTTAGGTTTTATGAAAATATTTGCAAAGTTTATACAAATAAAAATCTTCAATCAATTAATTCAATACACTCAAAGACTGAAATTCATCAAACGATACAGCCAAGAGTATATAAAATAATAGAAGCATAAACACTCAGAACATAATTTTGAAAGGAACCTGGCGTCCTACGGCTGTAGAAGAAATCCAACCCAAACGCTTTCCTCCTCCTTTCAATGGTGATCCTTTCCTGCAGCTTCTTTTCTAAAACAAATTCTGAGACAATCTTCCTCCAAGAATTCCCTTACATCCTCTTTTGTGTTCCCTTAAAAAGAATACCAAAATCCCATTTCAACAGCCCCCTATCTCTTCCTCTTCCTCTCCCGTGAAAAAGATTTCGAAATAATTAATTTCATTCTCCAAATAATCCCCACAAGAATCTCCAGCCGTTCTTAATTAATTATTTATTATTATTATTATTTATTTATTTATATTATTATTTTTTTAAACAATAACTTTTTAAATTACCACCACTTAATTCTAAATCTTAATTAAAACAAACTTTTATAGATAATTAACTTTTAACTAAAAATAATTAAACTTCAATACTTACTAAATCATAATTAATAAAATAACTTTAATTCATCTTATAACATCTAAAATAATTAAATTACTATGACCAAACCATAAATAAATTAAATAAATCATTTAACTCAAAAATAAAAATATCAAGACAAGACCAGGTCAATACAAAACTCATAACGAAATGATGGACTTGGGTCAGGAATTCTTCCTTAACAACTCCTTTTAACAACATTGTACCCGTTGGGTTTATTTTGTGCTCGCCCTGTCCTGGTGAAGTAGGTGGAATCGAGACTTTAATCCTGCAATTCCTACAAACAAATAAATGTCAAATAACATATAATCTCCACTAAAAACACACTATGAAAGGCAATAGCGGGGTAGTAGGGCACTCGCGAGCGAGTGGTACTGCTCCGTCCTTCCACCAAGATACAGTGAATATGTCATCATAAACATAATATCATAGAAATACATTATCGCATATAAATTTAAAGAACACCATTGCATAACAAATCAAATCATCAATGTATAATGTATCATCAATTGTCACAAATAATGTAAAGAGCAGTAAGCAAATAACTAAGAACCACACATGATCAAATATAAATCCACCACATAGAGTATCACAGAGTATCCACAATATCAAAGAGTACCAAGAGTAACTAATGAATCAACAAACATGGGGGTATTACATCTTCCCCCCCTAGGACATGGCTTACTCCTGGAAGCCAGAGAACAAATAAGGGTAAGCCTCCCTAATACGAGATGCATCCTCCCAAGTCATCGAGGTCTTATCATTCGGATCCCACTAGACCCTCACCTGCTCAATATCGCTGCCCTTGAGGGTGAGACTCCGACACTGAAGCACAGCCACGGCTCTAGAGCTAGTTGCCCATCCTCGACCTGCAAAGCATTCCTATCGAGCACATGAGTAACATCAAGAAAATAAGGTCACAAAACAAAAACAAGAAAATAATCGTGAATCTGCAACAGGCTAGGTGAGAAAGCTAGGTGGTAGGAAACAGGTCCAATTCTCTCTAACACCTGAAAAGGCCCAACAAAATGGGGTGCCTACTTAGAACCCTTTCTGTAACGAATATGACTCTTTCATACATGCACCTAGAGAAACACACGATCCCCAACTACAAATTGCCGATGAACATGATGAGCATCTGCATACTTTTTCTATCTATCCTATGTTGCAATAAGATGCTCTCTGATAGGAGCCACCTGTTGCTCCATATCTCGAAGCATGTTAAGTCCAAGAAGAACGATATCCTCTAATTGATCCCAACTCAAAGGGATGGCAAGGATGACCATACAACACCTGAAAAGGTGCCATGCCAATGGAGCTATGATAACCATTTTTATAGGAAAACTCAACCAAATGTAGATACTCCTCCCAACGAGATTGTTGATCCATGACGTACATGCAGAGCATGTCCTCTAGCACCTGATTAACTCTCTCCATCTAACCATTAGTCTTAGGATGATAGGCAGAGCTAAAATTCAACTGAGTCCCTAGAGACCGCTGCAAGGAAGTTCATAGTGCCGATGTAAACACTGGATCTTTGTCAGATATGATCCTTCGTGGTATACCATGTAATAGAACTATGTCCTCCATAAAAACCTTTGCTACCAGTATAAGATGATTTGATAGGGGAGAAATGAGCTACTTTAGTGAACCTATCCACAATGACCATGATCGCATCATGCCACCTAGAAGACATGGGCAACCGAATGATAAAATCCATAGAAATGATATCCCATTTCCACTCAGGAACTAGATTAGGCTATAGTAATCTTGCCAGATGATGATGTTCTGCCCTAACCCTCTAACACTCTAGACATCTAGCTACAAAATAAGTGATATCCCACTTCATTCCTGACCAAAAATATAATGAACGCAGATCCACATACATTTTCTTAACTCCTAGATGTGTCGAATAGGGTGCCCTATGGGCTTCAGTCAAAATTAGAGTACGAAGACCCTCTATAGGAGGTACATACATACACCCTGAATAATGCAAAACACCATCAAAATCCAAAGAATACCCAGCGAATTTCCCCTCGAGAGACTGGCCTGACTCGATCTCAGACTTCACCTTAGAATACCAACTATCTAAAGAGAGAGCATTGAGGATTTGACTTCTCAAATCAATCCCAAGAGTCAGAGTAGAAAACTCATGCCTACACCTGCTCAAGGCATCTCCTACCACATTCTCCTTACCCTAAATATATTTCACTTCAAAATCATATTCACATAAAAATTCCATCCATCTCCTTTGCCTAGCATTCAAATTCAGCTACGTAAATATGTATTGTAGACTGCGATGATCAGTATGCAACTCGAATTGATGCCCCAAGAGAAAATGTCTCCATCTAACCAGAGCATGAACCACTATGGCCAACTCAAGATCATGTGTAGGATAGTTCAATTCATGATCTTTAACTTTCCAAGATTCGTATGCAATCACATGCTCTTCTTGCATCAAGATGGCTCCTAAGTCTTCCAAGGAGGCATCAATACACACAACAAACTCTCCTATAGGATCTAGTACTGCCGAAATAGGTGTACTAGTCAGCTTCTCCTTAAGAGTCTGAAAAGCAAGTTGACACTTGTCTGACCACAAAAAAATATTCCGTTTCCTCTAGAGAGAAGTAATAGGATGTGCAATCCTAGAAAAGCCCTGGACAAACCGTCGGTAGTAACCTACAAGTCCCATGAAACTGTGAACTTCTGAGACATTAGTAGGTACGAGCCAATCCACAATAGCCTGAATCTTTGTAGGGTCCATAGAGATTCCTTCACCTGAGATGACATGGCCAAGATATTGAACTTCTATCTTGTAAAAGTCACACTTTGCCAAATTGGCATACAACTGGTTTTCCCTCAAACAATGCAATACCTGCTTAAGATGTTACTCTATAGACCTAGAATAAATCAAAATATCATCGAGGAACACAAGAACAAATCTATCCAAAAAGGTTCTGAACACCCCATTCATCAAACTCATGAAGACTGAAGGCACATTCGTCAACCCAAATGGCATCACTGTGAATTCATAATGTCTGTATCGAGTGCGAAATGTGGTTTTATGAATATCCTACTATGCAATCCTCAGTTGGTGATATCCAGACTTCTGATCAATCTTGGAAAATATCTTTGCCCCTCTTATTTGATCGAAGAGATCATCTATTCTAGGTAGGGGATAACGGTTCTTCATTGTCACTTTATTCAACTGTCTATAATCAATGCATAGGCAGAGAGAACCATCCTTCTTCTTCACAAAAATCACAGATGCTCCCCATGGAGAGACACTCAGATGGATAAACCCTTTTTCTATCAACTCCTCCAACTGAAGACGGAGTTCCTAAAGTTCCTACATGGTCATTCAGTAAGGAGCCCAAGAGATAGGCTCAGCTCCAGGTACTAGGTCTATCCGAATATCTATGTCCCGCTTAGGCAGCATTCCAGGTATCTCACTCAGGAACACATCGGTGAACCCCTTAAGAAGAGGGTAATCATCCAATGATTTTTCTCGACTATCACCAGTCTCAAGATCATTCACTGCCACAACAAAGAGCTGACAATCTTTATGGAACCACCTTTTTAACTACATGGCAGAGCTCATCTACAAAGAAATAGGCCTTTGAGTGCCCACGACCTCCACCTCCCTTCAAGAATCATCGGTACACCTCACTACTTTATGGCGACAATCCAACAAAGCATGATGTGAACTCAACCAATCAATTAACAAGACTACATCATATGAGCCTAGGGGTAAGATCTGAAGGTCCACCTGAGTTGAAAAAGCTCCCAAATCTAACTTACAACCCTTCACAAACTCTTCTACAAGAACTTTTGACCTAGTGGCTAGTTCAACCTGCCAAGTTATGCCTTGCCTAGATGCCACCAAACCACATTGCTCCACAACGGAATGAGATATAAACGAATCAGAAGCACCCGAATCAAAAAGTATGGAGACTTTAGTACCCTTCAACACACCTGATGTTTCGATCATAGTACCCTGATGCTCAGCTTGCCAATTATCCACTATTGCAAAAACCTAATGAGTTCTTCCTGCATCACCTACTGTCAGCTCTGAAACAGCTGGCCTCTGACTAATTTCTGAAGTAGTCTTCTATGGACACTATTTGGCAATATGCCCCTGCTGCCCACACAAGAAGCAACCTGTACGCCTCTAACCCTAGATGGTGCATTTGACTGCTAAAAGCTACCTTGAGATGGTACTGACTGTGCACTTTGTGTAGGCTATAGAGAACGATCAAGTTTATCTCGCTGCCAACTTTGAAACTTCCTACCTTGAGACCTATCCCTCTGTTGAGACTATGATTTATTCTGCTTGGGTTAAGACTATTGATGGTGTGAACCACCCTTAGATGGTGTCTGAAAGTTCCTAGAAGACCCTCCAATCTGAGACTGTCCACCTCTAGAACCTGTACCTGGTGCCAGAGCACTGTCGATCTGAACTCCAACATGCCCTCCAAGAGCCATTGCCAAGTTTTCCTCTACTAACCGAGCCTTCTCCATTGCCACCTCCATTGTCTTCAACTTGAGACTCTCACTCCACCACTGATACAAGCATTCAGACCTTGAACAAAATGCTGAACAAGCAACCCCTCATCATGATTGATCCCAGCATATTGCTTGAGTTCGTAGAACTGCCGCTCATACTACTCAACGGACAAAGACATCTGCTTAAGATCATGGAACTCATCGGCTCTACACTGCCTCTAATGATCACAAAGAAATTGATCCCTGAACCTATATAGGAAAAACTCCCATGTAACCACATTGATATCCAGGTGCAACTTCTATTCTTCCAACCTCCAGTAGGTAGAGATGAAATGCCACAAATGCATTACTGCACATCGAGCCTTGGTATTGCTACTGAATGGGTGCATTGTGAAGCAATGATCCAAATCTATCAACCAGGTTTCTGCTTTGAAGCCTCCTCCTAAGCCATCAAAGGTAGGAGGGTGAGCTATCAACAAATCTCTCATATGCCTTGCTATTACAGCATCCTGATCTGTTGGAGCATCCCTGTGCCTTGGAGACCTTTCCCTCTCTCTCTTGATCTATGACTCTTCCTGAGGCCTAGGTCCCAAACAATCAAGGAGCTCTCCTAGAAGACATTGCAACTGACCATCCAAGCCAGGCTATGCCGGGTTTTGGTCACCAACAGGTAGATTTCTTTGAGGATTTGCATTTTCCTCATGTTCAGAACCATGGAAACTTGGTGGGGATGGACTATGATGACTGACTGCTCGACCGCCACCTCGGCCTCTTCCATCGCCACGACCTCTAGCTTGAGGCATGATCTTGCACACAGTTATTGCATGTAAGATCAAAGTTAACACAAAGGTTGCCTAATAGACACCAACTACCCAGAGAACCCAATGTTAGCAACCTTGGCTCTGATACCAAGCTTGGCTCTGATACCAAGTTGTAACACCTCACCACACAACCCAAAAGGAATTAAGTAAAATGTAACCAAATTTTTTTTATAAAAGAACAAAGTAGTGAACATTAAATAACATAATGTAACCATTATTCAAATTGCATGACTTAATCCTTTGAGGAACATGAGGTCATTACTTAAGAGTTAACCCTTAACAACATGAACATTTATCTAACCATTATATAAACCATACATTCATACATCCATAAATAGAAACATAAGATAGAATAATATCCAAGTTATAACATCATTGTAGATTCTTTTCATAACCAAGTTTACAATAAAAGTACAACGCATCATCATAAGATTACATTACAATAGCACCATGTGCAATAATATACAAAACTTTCCCAACTAGATGGGAGTGATACATCAATATAAGAATAACATAAGTACATAAATCTGGAACCCACGAACCAAAGAATCAACTGATATCTCAAGTCAGCACTTGAAAGTTGAACCTGCATAAAAGAGAGAATCCCAACGGGTGCGAGACAGGTTCCACCCGACCACCACCGTGCTAGGAGTTGCTAAGGAAGGGTTCCCAACCAAGACCGTCTAGACAAAGACTCACTACCAGCTAATGAAATTCACACAACACATGAGACCAATCAAATTCAAAAAACTACAAAAATCACCAATACAAGACAAGTGACCAATTCTAGAGGATTTCCAAAAGACAACATAAATAAGAATGTTAGAGGAGAGTGTCATCGCATGGCTTAACATGGATTCTCCAGACTACCTATTGCAAGGTACTGCCTCCATCTACTGATAGATTATCTAGGCAACTAAGTGCTAGGAGCCGCCTCCATCTATGGTTATCCAGGCTACCTATCTCAAGGAACCGCCCCACAGGGTTGCTCATGCGAAACCGTTACCTTTTGTGAAGACAAGGCAACAATCATGCCAACCATGGCCTTCTCAATCCCCTTTAGTCTATGGTAGCACTAAAAGGTGGATGAGGCAAAGATTATCTATTTAGTGTGCTACTACCCATCCCCTAGTTAATTATTTAAATTATCACTTATTAAATTCACTCTAACGAGGGCTATCCTGGCGCCCCTTTGTGCACCAACCACCCACTTAGAGCCACTCCCTCCAAACACTCAACCACAAAACAATAACATTGAGGATTGTACCGCATAAAGAACTGAATCAAATGACAATCAAAAGTGAGGCAATGACCATCTCACCAACCACAAGGAAACACAACGACAAACTGGTACAATCCAATGTGTAGCAGATCCATAAACATCAACATTCCAAATTCAAAATGAAATCAAGAGTAACCACAATACCCCACCTCTGGAATCACTTGGGTTCCTAAAAAAGATTGATAAACTCTAAGGTTCCCTTGCAGAACATAAAGCCCCAAACAAAAGAAAATTCCATAATACATGAAATGATATAACTCAAAGAATCATTAACAATAATACCAAAGGGACACATCTTAAAACATGGAACAATTCTCATCAAAATGTATTCCAATAACATTGATAACATCCAAATGATCTCTACTTCTCTTCATTACACTTATCTTCATAAAACACCACATTCAAGGAATCTTCTAAATAGTATAATTAAATGTAAACTTACCTCTTTATCTTACTAACAAATTAACTAATATTTAACCTATTGATTATTACAATCAATATACATACACACACACACACACACACATATATTTATATATTAATATTAACATTAACCTATATATATATGTGTATATATATAGTTATATATACATATATATGGACCTATTGAAAAGCAAAAATTTCAACCCAAACCTATTAATTATAACATAAGGCAAATTCCCAAATTGCACATAAAAGAATGAAATAAAAATACTAAGAACCAACCATAATACACATAACATAGCAGTTAAATGTGAAATTGGAACACTTAATAAAGTTGTATGTATATATATATATCTATATTTTTTTTGAAATGGATGAAGGTATAAAGGTACCAGTCACTGAGGGACGCTGAATAAACCAGCTGAGAAATATAGGCGAACACCCCCAGAATCTATGGATATAAGGCATATAAAAGAATTTATAATGGACACAATGTACAGTGACCATAATGGATGGGCTAGCAAACAGACGGATGGCGACCATGGTGCATATTAATTGAACATTAAAATCTAGCCATTCGTACACAGGGTAAAAATAAACCCTCTTTTGTTTGAAATGAAAACTACCTAGCCTCACAAATTTTAAAACACTTTCCAGTAAATTATGAGAGATTTATATCTACATATGTATATATATATATTTAACCAGTGAACCTGTATTTATAGAAATAAACAGAAATGCCACATTAATTTTGGTTATTAGACATTAATCAAATATTTGTTCTGAACAAACAAAATTCAAGATCTGCACTGAAACCCAAACAATAATGTTTTAATAATTCTTTTATCAACTACGGTTTTTAACAATTGAATTGTATTGAAGAAATTTAGACAAAATCTTCCCTAGGTTTTATGAAAATATTTGCAAAGTTTATATAGACAAAAATCTTCAATCAATTAATTCAATACACTCAGAGACTAAAATTCATCAAATGATACAGCCAAGAGTATATAAAATAACAGAAGCATAAACACAAGGAACATAATTTTGAAAGGAACCTGGTGTCCTACGGCTGTAGAAGAAATCCAACCCAAATTCTTTCCTCCTTTCAACGCTGATCCTTTCCTACAGCTTCTTTTCTAAAACAAATTCTGAGGCAATCTTCCTTCAAGAATTCCCTTACATCCTCTTTTGTGTTCCCTTAAAAAGAATACCAAAATCCCATTTCAACAGCCCCCTATCTCTTCCTCTTCCTCTGCCATGAAAAAGATTTTGAAATAATTAATTTCATTCTCCAAATAATCCCCACAAGAATCTCTAGCCTTTCTTAATTAATTATTTATTATTATTATTATTTATTTATTTATATTATTTTTTTTTTAAACAATAATTTTTTAAATTACCACCACTTAATTCTAAATCTTAATTAAAACAAACTTTTATAGATAATTAACTTTTAATTAAAAATAATTAAACTTCAATACTTACTAAATCGTAATTAATAAAATAACTTTAATTCATCTTATAACATCTAAAATAATTAAATTACTATCACCAAACCATAAATAAATTAAATAAATTATTTAACTCAAAAATCAAAATATCAAGACAAGACCAGGTCAACACAAGACTCATAACAAAATGACAGACTTGGGTCGGGAATTCTTCCTTAACAACTCCTTTTAACAACATTGTACCCATTGGGTTTATCTTGTGCTCGCCCTATCCTGCTGAAGTAGGTGGAATTGAGACTTTAACCTTGCAATTCCTGCAAACAAATAAATGTCAAATAACATATAATCTCCACTGAAAACACACTGTGATAGGTAATAGCGGCACAGTAGGGCGCTCGCGAGCGAGTGGTACTACTCAGTCCTTCCACCAAGATACACTGAACATGTCATCATAAACATAATATCATAGAAATACATTATCGCATATAAATTTAAAGAACACCATTGCATAATGAATCAAATCATCAATGAATAATGTATCATCAACTATCATATTTAATGTAAAGAGCAGTAAGGAAATAACTAAGAACCACACATGATCAAATATAAATCCACCACATAGAGTATTACAGAGTATCCACAATATCAAAGAGTACCAAGAGTAACTAATGAATCAACAAACATGGGGGTATTACATCGTCCCCCCTAGGACATGGCTTGCTCCTGGAAGCCAGAGAACAAATAAGGGTAAGCCTCCCTAATACGAGATGCATCCTCCCAAGTCATCAAGGTCTCATCATTCGGATCCCACTGGACCCGCACCTACTCAATGTCTCTGCCCTTGAGGGTGAGACTCCGATGTTGAAGCATAGCCATGGGCTCTAGAGCTAGTTTCCCATCCTCGACTTGGAAACCATTCCAATCCAGCACATGAGTAACATCAGGAAAATAAGGTCTCAGAACAGAAACATGAAAAACATCGTGAATCCACGACAGGCTAGATGGCAAAGCTAGACAGTAGGCAATAGGTCTAATCTCTCTAACACCTAAAAAGGCCCAACAAAATGGGGTGCCAACTTAGAACCCTTTCCATAACGAATAGGACTCTTTTGTGGACACACCCGGAGAAACACATGATCCCCAACTGCAAACTCCCGATCAACATGATGAGCATCTGAATACTTTTTCTGTCTATCCTGTGCTGCAATAAGATGCTCTCTGATACGAGCCACCTACTACTCCATATCTCAAAGCATGTCAGGTCCAAGAAGAACCTTGTCCTCTAACCGATCCCAACTCAAAGGGGTATTTCAGGGATGACCATACAATGCCTGAGAAGGTGCCATGCCAATGGAGCTATGATAACCATTGTTATAGGAAAACTCAACCAAATGTAGATACTCCTCCCAACGAGATTGTTGATCCATGACGTACATTCAGAGCATGTCCTCTAGCACCTGATTAACTCTCTCCATCTAGCCATCAGTCTTAGGATGATAGGCAGAGCTAAAATTCAATTGAGTCCCTATAGACTGTTGCAAGGAAGTCCATAGTGCCGATGTAAACACTAGATCTCTGTCAGATATGATCCTCCATGGTATACCATGTAATCAAACTATGTCCTCCATGAAAACCTTTGTTACCAGAAATACAGTATAAGATGATCTGATAGGGGAGAAATGAGCTACTTTAGTTAACCTATCCATAGTGACCATGATCGCATCGTGCTGCCTAGAAGACATGGGCAACCCAATGATAAAATCCATAGAAATGATATCTCATTTCCACTCAGGAACTAGATTAGGCTATAGTAATCCTGCCAGATGATGATGTTCTGCCTTAACCCTCTGACACTCCTGACATCTATCTACAAAATCAGCGATATCCCACTTCATTTTTGACCAAAAATATAATGAACGTAGATCCACATACATTTTCTTAACTCCTGGATGTGTCGAGTAGGGTGCCCTATGGGCTTCAGTCAAAATTAGAGTATGAAGACCCTCTGTAGGAGGTACATACATACTCCCTAAATAACGCAAAACACCATCAGAATCCAAATAATACCCAAAAAATTTCCCCTCGAGAGACTGGCCTGACTCGATCTCAGACTTCACCTCAGAATACCAACTGTCTGAAGAGAGAGAAATGAGGATTTGACTCCTCAAATCAATCCCAAGAGTCACAGCAGAAAACTCATGCCCATGCCTACTCAAGGCATCTGCTACCACATTCTCCTTACCCTGAATATATTTCACTTCAAAATCATATTCACATAAAAATTCCATCCATCTCCTCTGCCTACCATTCAAATTCAGCTGCATAAATATGTATTGTAGACTGTGATGATTAGTATGCAACTTGAATTGATGCCCCAAGAGAAAATGTCTCCATCTAACCAAAGCATGAACCACTGTGGCCAACTCAAGATCATGTGTAGGATAGTTCAATTTATGATCTTTAAGTTTCTAGGATTCGTATGCAATCACACGCCCTTCTTGCATCAAGATGGCTCCTAAGCCTTCCACGAAGGCATTAGTACCCACAAAAAACTCTCCTGAAGGATCTGGTACTGCCAAGATAGGTGCACTAATTAGCTTCTCCTTAAGAGTCTAAAAAGCAAGCTGACACTTGTCTAACCACAAAAATTTATTCCCTTTCCTCTGGAGAGAAGTAATAGGATGTGCAATCCTAGAAAAGCCCTGGACAAACCGTCAGTAGTAACCTGCAAGTGCCATGAAACTATGAACTTTTGAGACATTAGTAGGTACAAGCCAATCCACAATAGCCTAAATCTTTGCAAGGTCCACACAGATTCCTTCACTTGAGATGACATGGCCAAGATACTGAACTTTTGTCTTGTAAAAGTCACACTTTTCCAAATTGGCATACAACTAGTTTTCCCTCAAACACTGCAATACCTGCTTAAGATGCTCCTCATGTTCCTCTATAGACCTAGAATAGATCAAAATATCATCGAGGAACACAAGAAAAAATCTATCCAAAAAGGTTCTGAACACCGCATTCATCAAACTCATGAAGACTGAAGGCACATTCATCAATGCAAATGACATCACTGTGATTTCGTAACGTCCATATCAAGTACGAAATGCAGTTTTATGATTGTCCGGCTATGCAATCCTTAATTGGTGATATTTGGACTTCAAATCAATCTTGGAAAATATCTTTGCCCCTTTTATCTGATCGAAGAGATCATCTATTCTGGGCAGGGGATAATGGTTCTTGACTATCACTTTATTCAACTATCTATAATCAATGCATAGGCAGAGAGAACCATCCTTCTTCTTCACAAAAATCACGGGTGCTCCCCATGGAGAGACACTCAGATAGATAAACCCTTTTGCTATCAGCTCCTCCAACTGAAGACCGAGTTCCTAAAGTTCTTGCGTGGTCATTCGGTACAGAGCCTGAGAGATAGGCTCAGCTCCAGGTACTAGGTCTATCCAAAAATCTATATCCTGCTTAGGCGGCATTCTAGGTATCTCACTCGGGAACACATCAGTGAACCCCTTAAGAAGAGGGTAATCATCCAATGATTTCTCTCGACTATCCCCAGTCTCGAGATCATTCACTACCATAGGAAAGAGCTGACAACCCTGACGGAACAACCTTTTTAACTACATGGAATAGATCATCCGCAAAGAAATAGGCCTTTGAGTGCCCACGACCTCCACCTCCCTTCCAGAATAATCGGTACACCGCACTGCTTTACGGCGACAATCCAACAAAGCATGATGTGAACTCAACCAATCAATTCCCAAGACTACATCATATGAGCCCAGGGGTAAGATCCGAAGATCCACCTGAGTTGAAAAAGCTCCCAAATCTAACTTACAACCCTGCACAAACTCTTCTACAAGAACCTTTGACCTAGAGGCTAGTTCAACTTGCCAAGTTATGCCTTGCCTAGATGCCACCAAACCACATCGCTCCATAATGGAAGGAGATATAAAAAAATTAGAAGCACCTGAATCAAAAAGTATGGATACTTTATTACCCTTCAACACACCTGATGTTTCGATCACAGTACCCTGATGCTCAGCTTGCCAATTATCCACTATTGCAAAAACCTGATGAGCTCTTCCTGCATCACCTACTATTAGCTCTGAAACAACTGGCCTCTGACTAATTTCTGAAGTAGTCTTCTATGGACAGTGTCTTGCAATATACCCCTACTACCCACATGAGAAGCAACCTATACCTCTCCAAAAGCCTCTAACACTAGATGGTGCATTTGACTACTAAAAGCTACCTCGAGATCGTGCCGACTATGCACTTTATGTAGGCTGCACAAAATGATCAGGTTTATCTCACTGCCAACTTCAGAACTTCCTGCACTAAGACCTATCCCTCTGCTAAGACTATGATTTATTCTGTTTAGGTTGAGACTGCTGATGGTGTGAACCACCCTTAGATGGTGTCTGAAAGTTCCTAGAAGACCCTGCAATCTAAGACTGTCTACCTCTAAAACATGTACCTAGTGCCCAAATCTAACTTACAACCCAGAGATCATCCACAAAGAAATAGGCCTTTGAGTGCCCATGACCTCCACCTCCCTTCCAGAATAATCGGTACACCGCACTGCTTTATGGCGACAATCCAACAAAGCATGATGTGAACTCAACCAATCAATTCCCAAGACTACATCATATGAGCCCAAGGGTAAGATCTGAAGGTCCACCTAAGTTGAAAAAGCTCCCAAATCTAACTTACAACCCTGCATAAACTCTTCTACAAGAACTTTTGACCTAGAGGCTAGTTCAACTTGCCAAGTTATGCCTTGCCTAGATGCCATGAAACCACATCGCTCCATAATGGAAGGAGATATAAATGAATTAGAAGCACCCGAATAAAAAAGTATGGATACTTTAGTACCCTTCAACACACCTGATGTTTCGATCACAGTACCCTGATGCTCAGCTTGCCAATTATCCACTGTTGCAAAAACCCGATGAGCTCTTCCTGCATCGCCTACTATCGGCTCTGAAACAACTGGCCTGTGACTAATTTTTGAAGTAGTCTTCTATGGACACTGTCTTGCAATATGCCCCTACTACCCACATGAGAAGCAACCTGTACCTCTCCCAAAGCCTCTAACCCTAGATGGTGCATTTGAATACTAAAAGCTACCTCGAGATCATGTCAACTGTGCACTTTGTGTAGGCTACACAATACGATCAGGTTTATCTCGCTGCCAACTTTAGAACTTCCTGCACTGAGCCCTATCCCTCTGCTAAGATTGTGATTTATTTTGTTTAGGTTGAGACTGCTGATGGTGTGAACCACCCTTAGATGGTGTTTGAAAGTTCCTAGAAGACCCTGCAATCTAAGACTGTCTACCTCTAGAACCTGTACCTAGTGCCCAAATCTAACTTACAACCCAGAGATCATCCGCAAAGAAATAGGCCTTTGAGTGCCCACGACCTCCACCTCCCTTCTAGAATAATCGGTACACCGCACTGCTTTACGGTGACAATCCAACAAAGCACGATGTGAACTCAACTAATAAATTCCCAAGACTACATCATATGAGCCCAGGGGTAAGATCTGAAGGTCCACCTGAGTTGAAAAAGCTCCCAAATCTAACTTACAACTCTACACAAACTCTTCTACAAGGACTTTTGACCTAGAGGCTAGTTCAACTTGCCAGGTTATGCCTTTCCTAGATGCCACTAAACCACATTGCTCCATAATGGAAGGAGATATAAACGAATTAGAAGCACCCAAATCAAAAAGTATGGATACTTTAGTACCCTTCAACACACCTGATGTTTCGATCACAGTACCCTGATGCTCAGCTTGCCAATTATCCACTGTTGCAAAAACCCGATGAGCTCTTCCTACATCGCCTACTATCGGCTCTGAAACAACTGGCCTCTGACTAATTTCTGAAGTAGTCTTCTGTGGACACTGTCTTGCAATATGCCTCTACTACCCACATGAGAAGCAACCTGTACCTCTCCCAAAGCCTCTAACCCTAGATGGTGCATTTGACTACTAAAAGCTACCTCGAGATCGTGCCGACTGTGCACTTTGTGTAGGCTACACAAAATGATCAGGTTTATCTCGCTGCCAACTTTGAAACTTCCTACACTGAGACCTATCCCTCTGCTAAGGCTATGATTTATTCTATTTAGGTTGAGACTGCTGATGGTGTGAACCACCCTTAGATGGTGTCTGAAATTTCCTAGAATACCCTGCAATCTAAGACTGTCTACCTCTAGAACCTGTACCTAGTGCCGGAGCACTGCCGATCTGAACTCCAACATGCCCTTCAAGAGCCATAGCCAAGTTTTCATCTTCTAACTGATCCTTCTCCACTGCCACCTCTATTGTCTTCGGCTTGAAGACTCTCACTCCACCACTAATATGGGCATTCAGACCCTGAACAAAATGTTGAACAAGCAACCCCTCATCATGATTGATCCCAGCATATTGCTTGAGTTCGTAGAACCACCACTCATACTGCTCAACAGACAAAGACATCTGCTTAAGTTCATGGAACTCATCAGCTCTGCACTACCTCCAATGATCAGAGAGAAACCAAACCCTGAAACTATCCAAGAACAACTCCCATCTAACCACACTAATATCCAGGTGCAACTTTTGTTCTTCCAACTTCCACCAGGTAGAGGCGAAACCCTGCAAATGAATTACTCCACACCGAGCCTTGGTATTGCTACCAAATGGGTGCATTGCGAAGCAATGATCCAAATCTATCAACTAGGTTTCTGCTTCCAAGCCTCCTCCCAAGCCATCAAAGGTAGGAGGGTGAGCTCTCAATAAATCCCTCATATGCCCTGCTATTACAACATCCTAATCTACTGGAGCATCCCTGTGCCTTGGAGACCTTTCCCTCTCTCTCTCAATCCATGACTCTTCCTGAGGCCTAGGTCCCAAACGATCAAGGATCTCTCCTAGAAGATGTTGCAATTGACGATCCAAACCAGGTTGTCTTGGGTTCTGGTCACCAACAGGTGGATTACTTTGAGGATTTGAATTTTCCTCATGTTCAGAACCATGGAAACTCAGTGGGCATGGACTATGATGATTAACTACTCAACTGCCACCTCAGCCTCTTCTACAGCCATGACCTCTAGCTCGAGGCATGATCCCACACACAGTTATGGCATGTAAGATAAAAGTTAACACAAAGGTTGCCTAACAGACACCAACTACCCAGAGAACCCAGTGTTAGCAACCTTGGCTTTGATACTAAGTTGTAACGCCCCACCATGCAACCCCAAAGGAATTAAGTAAAATGCAACAATTTTTTTTTTATAAAAGAACAAAGGAGTGAACATTATATAACATAATGTAACCATTATTCAAATTGCATGACTTAATCCTTTGAGGAACATGAGGTCATTACTTAAGAATTAACCCTTAACAACATGAAGATTTGTCTAACCATTATATAAACCATACATTCATACATCCATAAATAGAAACATAAGATAGAATAATATCCAAGTTATAACATCATTGTAGATTCTTTTCATAACCAAGTTTACAATAAAAGTACAATGCATCAACATAAGATTACATTACAATAGCACCATGTACAATAATATACAAAACTTTCCCAACTAGATGGCAGTGATACATCAATATAAGAATAACATAAGTACATAAATATAGACCCCACAAACCAAAGAATCAATTGATATTGCAACTCAGCACTTGAAAGTTGAACCTGCATAAAAGAGAGAATCCCAACGGGTGTGAGACACGTTCCACCCAACCACCCCCATGCTAGGAGTTGCTAAGGAAGGGTTCCCGACCAAGACCGTCTAGACAAAGACTCACTACCAGCTAATGAAAATCACACAACACATGAGACCAATCAAATTCAAACAACTACAAAAATCACCAATACAAGACAAGTAACCAATTCTAGAGGACTTCCAAAAGACAACATAAATAAGAATGTTATAAGAGAGTGTCATCGCATGGCTTAACATGGATTCTCAAGACTACCTATTGTAAGGTACCACCTCCATCTACTAATAGATTATCCAGGCAACCAAGCAATTGGAGCCACCTCCATCGATGGTTATCCAGGCTACCTATCTCAAGGAACCACCCCATAGGGTTACTCATGCAGAACTGTTACCTTTCACAAAGACAAGGCAACAATCATGCCAACCATGGCCTTCTCAATCCCCTTTAGTCTGTGGTAGCACTAAAAGGTGGATGAGGCAACAATTATCTTTTTAGTGTGTTACTACCCATCCCCTAGTTAATTATTTAAATTATCACTTATTAAATTCACTCTAACGAGGGCTATCCTGGCGCCCCTTTGTGTGCCAACCACCCACTTAGAGCCACTCCCTCTAAACACTCAACCACAAAACAATAACATTGAGGATTGTACCGCATAAAGAACTGAATCAAATGACAATCAAAAGTGAGGCATGAACATCTCACCAACCACAAGGAAACACAACCAAAAACTGGTACAATCCAATGTGTAGCAGATCCATAAACATCACCATTCCAAATTCAAAATGAAATCAAGAGTAACCACAATACCCCACCTCTGGAATCACTTGGGTTCCTAAACAGGATTGATAAACTCTAAGGTTCCCTTGCATAACATAAACCCCCAAACAAAAGAAAATTCCATAATACATGAAATAATATAACTCAAAGAATCATTAACAATAATACCAAAGGGACACGTCTTAAAACATGGAACAATTCTCATCAAAATGTATTCCAATAACATTGATAACATCCAAATGATCTCTACTTCTCTTCATTACACTTATCTTCATAAAACACCACATTCAACGAATCTTCTAAATAGTATAAATAAATGTAAACTTACCTCTTTATCTTACTAACAAATTAACTAATATTTAACCTATTGATTATTACAATCAACATACATACACACACACACAGATATCTATATATATATTAATATGAACATTAATAATACTATTAATATTAACATTAACCTATATATATGTGTGTGTATATATATAGTTATATATATATATGGACATATTGAAAAGAAAAAAGTCCAACCCAAACCTATTAATTATAACATAAGGTGAATTCCCAAATTACACAGAAAAGAACGAATTCGAAATACTAAGAACTAACCATAATACGCATAACATAGTAGCTAAATGCGAAATCAGAATACTTAATAAAGCTGTATTTGTATATATATCTATATTTTTTTTTTGAAATGGATGAAGGTCTAAAGCTACCCATAATTGAGGGATGCAGAATAAACTAGCTATCAAATATAGGCGAACACCCCCATAATCTAAGGATATAACGCATATAAAAGAATTTATAATGGAAACAATGTACAACGACCATAATGGACAAACTAGCAAACAGACCAAAGGCAACCATGGTGCATATTAATTGAACACGAAAATTAGACAAACCGGATTATACATAAAGTGAAAACAAGGCACCCGAAACGGAGATTTTACTCCATCCCGAGGACTGTTTGACATACGTTTTTATCACTGCACCATAGAAAATGCAGCGCACTATCCTTGGGGTCAAGGTGATGTGACTGCCACCGGCCACACCCTTCACAACACTCAGAAATCTAATATGAGGCAAAATCATATGGGTGCGAGAAACAATGGCCATCCAGTGATTAAAATGAATATTACAGTTTGCAATATTATAATTAATATTTGAATTTTTGTATAATCACACGATTTGGAAAATTCCAATACGGATTCCTGTATGCATTTATTACAGAGTAAAGAGAATAGAATATATATCAAATATAGTGTGTACTATGTTGCCCTATGGGCGCAATATTCCAGAAAGAACATAGCCAAAGTTCAACAATCATAAATTTCACGAATTACAAAACAATACATTATCTTTCACTAAATACAAAAGAAACAAATAAAATACAAAAGCCCAATATCGATCTATATAGATATAAATATTTATTTAATATAAAATGAATTTCGTACAAAAAAAATAACAATAAAACTCACGGTATTGCAATCTAGCCATTCGTACACAGGGTAAAAATAAACCCTCTTCTGTTTGAAATGAAAACTACCCAGCCTCACAAATTTTAAAACACTTTCCAGTAAATTAAGAGAGAATTATATCTACATATGTATATATAAAACCAGTGAACCTGTATTTATAGAAATAAATAGAAATGCCACATTAATTCTGGTTATCAGACATTAATCAAATATTTGTTCTGAACAAACAAAATTCATGATCTGCGCTGAAACCCAAACAATAATGTTTTAATAATTCTTTTAACTATAGTTTTTAACAATTGAATTGTATTGAAGAAATTTAGACAAGATTTTCCCTAGGTTTTATGAAAATATTTGCAAAGTTTATATAGACAATAATCTTCAATCAATTAATTCAATACTCTCAGATACTGAAATTCATCAAACGATATAGCCAAGAGTATATAAAATAATAGAAGCATAAACACATAGAACAAAATTTTGAAAGGAACCTGGCATCCTACGGCTGTAGAAGAAATCCAACCCAAACGCTTTCCTCCTCCTTTCAAAGGTGATCCTTTCTTGCAACTTCTTTTCTAAAACAAATTCTGAGACAATCTTCCACCAAGAATTCCCTTACATCCTCTTTTCTATTCCCTTAAAAAGAATACGAAAATCCCATCTCAATAGCCCCCTATCTCTTCCTCTTCCTCTCCCATGAAAAAGATTTTGAAATAATTAATTTCATTCTCCAAATAATCTGCACAAGAATCTCCAGCCTTTCTTAATTAATTATTTATTATTATTATTATTTATTTATTTATATATTTTTTTTTTAAACAATAATTTTTTAAATTACCACCACTTAATTCTAAATCTTAATTAAAACAAACTTTTATAGATAATTAACTTTTAATTAAAAATAATTAAACTTCAATACTTACTAAATCATAATTAATAAAATAGCTTTAATTCATCTTATAGCATCTAAAATAATTAAATTACTATCACCAAACCATAAATAAATTAAATAAATCATTTAACTCAAAAATCAAAATATCAAGACAAGAGCAAGTCAACACAAGACTTATAAGAAAATGATGGACTTGGGTTGGGAATTATTCCTTAACAACTCCTTTTAACAACATCGTACCCATTGGGTTTATTTTGTGCTCACCCTATCCTACCAAAGCAGGTGGAATTGAGACTTTAATCCTACAATTCCTGCAAACAAATAAATGTCAAATAACATATAATCTCCACTGAAAACACACTGTGAAAGGTAATAGTGGGGCAGTAAGGTGCTCGCGAGTGAGTGGTACTACTCCGTCCTTCCACCAAGATACACTAAACATGTCATCATAGACATAATATCATAGAAATACATTAGTTCATATAAATTTAAATAATACCATTGCATAACGAATCAAAGCATCAATGTATAATGTATCATCAACTGTCACATATAATGTAAAGAGCATTAAGCAAATAACTAAGAACCACACATGATCAAATATAAATCCACCACATAAAGTATCACAGAGTATCCACAATATCAAAGAGTACCAAGAGTAACTAATGAATCAACAAACATGGGGGTACTACACATTGTATCTACAGAGATACACTCCACCATTGTAATATTGAATTATGAGTTCAAAATAAAATCAATGATGTATATCTTTTCATCTCTTTTGATCATGAATGATTATAAGTTATCATTTTGTAATCTTGGTTGTGTATACACTTTCATTTAATAAAATTTTATGCATCGTAGTGATCTTTCCGTGTACCCCAGAGGACGTGAATGACTTTGTAAATGCATAATTGTTGTTTCTATAATGCATCTACATATTCATCATATGTAATGTTTTGCTATTAAACCAAAAAATATTTTGTGGTATTTGTTGTCCTTTGGGGTTCACACAATAGGGCATTACATTCATTGACTCTCAACGGGTACTATCAAATGAATACAAATATAATGATATAAACTAGCAGTCTCATGCATAGGCATGCAATGATCGACCCATAGGGGTCCACCGCAAATGGCCACTCAATGGGAAATAAGGAAGAAGCTTGGTTTTGCAATGCAATGTGAAGTGTAAATATTGAAAAATATTTGTAATTGTTTGAATGAGTTGAAAATGGAGAGCATGTTAATTATTCAATATGGAATAACAAGAGGTTAGTTAAGGGGGAATATTTTGACTTAGGATTTAATTGAGAACAAGATACGTAGAGTACATTATAATAAACAAAGATATTTGAAAAGATTTTTTGTTTTTAATGGATAGTTAGATGGATAGATTACTTAAAGCAAAGCTATGTGTGCAATAAAAGATATGAATTTGGCTTATGTAACTTGAATATGTTATAAAGCACTTAAATTTGGTGAAGAAATTATTTTATATCTCTACATTTATTTGGAGCATTGTACAAGATTTTAAACCCCATGTTATAGTGTACTTCTTTATTGTTATCTGACAAGCAATGCACGAGAGATTAAGAAGCATTTGCATAAAACATGACATTGATTTTTGCATTTCCACATCAATTATTTTTAGTTGGAAATTGATTATGGAAATGTAAAATAAAACCATAGCTTGTCTTCATTATTTACAATTTATCCATTATTTCCAATCTCAATTAATTAATCATCAATGATTTTAATTAATATTATCAGGAGAATGATTTTTAAATTATTTTTTTCTTAAGAAATCACATTTTGTAAATTGAATACAATTTAAATTTGTAAATTATTACTTTTGTTAATAATAATAATTTTTGTTCAAAATTTAAGGTATTATGCATTTTAGTTTAATAGTTCTTAGGCCTATATGGACATCTATATTTGATGTTTTTGTGTAGGTTAATCAATCGTTTGATTAATTATTATTTAATTATCTTAAGATAAGGAAATGGATGTGAGATTAATAACCATTTGGATAAAAGAGGAAAATGATCTTTGATTTTTTTATTTAATTATTTGAATAACAATATTTTTTAAAAATGATTTTAATTAATAATCTTAGGAGAATGATTTTACAACGAATTTTTTCTTAAAAAATTACATTTGGAAAATTAAATACAATTTAAATTTTTGAGTAATTAGTTTTGTTAGTAATAATTATTTCCCTCCAAAATTTGAGGTATGATATAATTTGAAGAAAAAATAATAGTCAAAGAGGAAAGATCCCCATAGTCATTCAAGACTAATTTATACTATATTAGATGGAAAATGAATGAACAAACCATAGGAGAAGAAAAATGTGATGACATGAGACACACATTTTGCATTTTTACAATAATTGAATTAAAGGTATCTGTTGTTTTGTGGGGAAACAATGATTTATTTGAGTTGGAAAAAGATATTCTACTGAACCAATTAGAATAAAAAAGAAAGAATTAAAAGGAACTAAGTATATAAACTCGAATTTGACATTAAGAACTATTTGCATAAAAATAGGAAAATGGTTTTTGTGTTTTGGAATGAAAATTTATCAGTTGCAAATTGGCTATCAAATTCTAGAATAAAATTATACACCATGTTGAATGAATGG
This sequence comes from Sequoia sempervirens, assembly GCA_007258455.2. Classification (NCBI taxonomy): domain Eukaryota; kingdom Viridiplantae; phylum Streptophyta; class Pinopsida; order Cupressales; family Cupressaceae; genus Sequoia; species Sequoia sempervirens. Next base: position 17,687,133 of record VDFB02000001.1, read on the forward strand.
TTTTAAATTCATTAAAGGGTTTTTCCTTTTTAAAGACTTAATAGTCATGTGTTCTATTCCTAAGATCAAATTAACAAGTATGCTTTTGAAAAAGTGATTCCATTAGTATAGTTATGTCTTTTATTAGTAAGATTGAATAAAAAAATATTCTTTTAAAAATTAATTTTTTTATTTGAATTTTAGTTATAATGGTCATCACAAATGAGTTTTCCAAAAAGGAAAGATGTTATAAGTAGTATCTACTCCGTGATTTTAGGAATGTGATGAAATGATACACATACTTTGCATTCCTATTTTAATTGAATTAGAAGGTACACATTATTTCGAGGGAACATAAAAATGATGTTACTAAATTTATACAAAGATTTGTGTACACATGTATATATATAAGAACATATGTTTGGCATTAAATTTAGAACGACAAAACCCACACTCATTTCCATCCCTACCATATTGGCATCATGAAGTCCCATGGACTCTAGCCAAACCCCAGAGCAAGAGAAGGATGAAACGTCCATGGGAGATACCATGGAGTTTCATCATATATTATTATTTTAATTGAATTAGAAGGTATGCCTTGTTTTGAGGCAATATGAAAAAAATGATAGTAAATCTATACAAGAATTTGTGCACATATGCATGTATGTAACAATAAATATATGACATTAAATGTAAAACCACAAAACCCGTGCTTGTTTTCCACCTTGCCATATTGGCACCATGGAGCCCCATGGACTCTAGCCAGACCCCCAAGCAAGAGAAGGATGAAACACCCACTAGAGATGTTCTGGAATTTCATCATACATCGCACAATAAAAATCTTGGGAAAGGTATAGTGTTTCCATATATAATATCTATTATTGTTGTGTTTTCTTTGATGTGGCAACTTGAAAGAAAAAATGTATCTTGGTTTTCAAATCCCTTTGCATGCTTAAACCTAGTTCCTACAAACAAAATACAAGGGTATGTTAGTGGAAATGCAAGGAAAATAAAAAAGGAAGTATAGAAAGCAAGTATACGGGTAAAATTAATATATACAATGTGAGGCTAAAAGTAATGAATAATTTTTACAATTAGTTAACCAAAGTTGTCTATTGATAATGGAAAAGTATTGTACTTACATACACTATTGATTGTGTTCAACAAAGATGAGTTGTATTGGACTAAGTCGTAGCAACATGAAAGAATTTGAAATAGAGAGTGTACAATACACTAATTTTCTTCAACGCATATTATATTTTTACAAAAATATAAACAAAATAATATACATATACAATAAAAGAGGTTAGCACTATTCATTGTAAATAGAAACAGATAAAGTGGAATATTTTGAATGCATGGCATCTTGGTAAGAGATTTTCTATAAGTAATCTATTAGAGAATTTAAAAAGAGATTTGTGGAAACAATGAGAAATGCAATGATTTGTAGCAAGGGATTTGAAGGAAAAACATGTAGTCATGTACAAAATGAAAACGAATCCAACCATGACACTATAAACGGTTAGTTGAAAGAAGCAACAAACACCATTCTCATGTGCTTCTAAGGATAAAAAATGTGATGCTATCAATAGATTGTTTGTCCACTTAGAAGCACATGAGAGAGGTGTTGTCCACTTAGAAGCACATGAGAGAGGTGTTTTTTTGTCATCCATAACCATGTAAACCCATGCTTATTCTCCTCCCTACCATATTGGCATCATGAAGCCTCGTGGGCTCTAGCCAAACCCCTGAGCAACAAAACCAGGTAAGGTCCATGGAAAATCTCAAGGACTCTTATCATATATCACATGATACCAAAAATAGAGAAATTGTAAAACAACTATTAGGAGAACGCTTAAGAATCACGAGTGATAGATGGTTGGGAACCCACATTAAACAGTTTGATACAAGACAAACAATCTAGTTGAAGAAAATAATGACAAATGGAATGGATAATATAGATTTTGTGTTTAGTAGGGAAGTATGTGTCAAAAAATTGTATCCATGTATATAAGCAATAAGAAATAGACAATGATGGAAGGTAGATGCAATAAAACCACACTCGCTCTCCTTCCCACAATATTAGTATCATGAAGCCTCACAAAAATACAATGAAACATAATGGTACAAGACAAACAATCTATGTGACAGTTGGCTTCTCAATTCCAAATTTGAGCTACATTATTTGACACTAAAAACTATAGAAAAATAGGTAAATTGTAAAAGACCTATTAAGAGTATACGTAAGAACCGCTAGATAAAAAAACTATTCTTTATGATACTCTTTTTTTGAGTTCACCTTAGCAGACCCTTGTTTATTGTAGATTGCTTAAGAATAATAGCTAAATGATAGATGATCAAAAACCCAAAGTAAACATATTCATACTAGACAAGTAGTTTATGTAAGAGTTGACCTGTCAATTCAAAATTTGAACTACATTCTTTGACAGTAAGCCCACATTAATCAAAAATTGTAAAGACAATGGATAGCAATAATCTATTCAAAATGGCTATAATTCCATAGAGTTAATTTGGAAAAGAACAATTTGGTGTGGGGAAGTTGAAACAGATGAGGAGGAAAGAATACAATGAAACATATTGATGTAACACACTGCGATCCTACATAAACTGCAAGCTTTCCCACTTACATAAATAGACCTGGGTAGTTTGTTCGAGGGAGCTTCAAGCAGATCAGGGAAAAAAGAATCTCATAAAAACATATTGATAGAGGATTCGAGCTATGTTATTTGTTAATAAATATTGAAGACAAATAGAGAAATTATATAGGAGGTGTTAAAATAAGAACTATTTGCTACAAGTCATTTTACATGGGTTTTTTGCATAAATTTTTTGTCTGTAATATTTAATGCCAAGCAATGTAGCTTGAATCCACAATTAAGTTTGTGGCACTATACACATTTTGTAGAGATTGATGCATCATATAGTTGTTGTCATAGCCTAAATAAAATAAGTATCGTCATTAAGAATTGAGGTTAAATAATTGATTTGGTAAGCTAAAAAGATATTTGTATACGTGTGTAGGGGAAAATGGTACAGTGGCTTTTAATAATTTTTGATAAAGGAAAAAATAGGTTTTATAGGGACCCGAAACCACCAAGTTTATAACAAAATAAAGAGAAGGAAAAATAAGTCCACCGAAAATAATAGGCTACAATAAAGGAAAAATCCAAATAAAGTAGCATCCAACCAAAAAAGGCCAAGAAGGTCAATCATAAAACCAGCCAAAATGCAAGCCAAAAATCCAGCAGCAACTAACCCAGAGTATTCAGAACAAACTCAGTCTCTGCCTTCAGGTCCTACATATCCTGAACACCCTTCTTGAAAGTTTGAATCATTTGTGGCATGGGGGGCACTTTCCTTTTTAGATTGGCCCTGGTTCTCTTTGAATTCCCAATGTCCTCTTCCTGGTTTTTATTTTTTGACTCTTCCAAATCAACAACCAAGGACCCTTGTTGAGCTTTATCCAATTTTTCAGTCATAGCATTGATAATGATGGCATTATGTCTTGCCATCCTATTGTTCCATTCAACAATTATCTTCACAGTATTTTTCATTTTCTCCAAATCTATTTCAATCCTTTTGTCCTTACCCACATTGTCCTAGATCTCTTTACTAGCAATGTAATCTTTACACTCTACATCCTTCTTGCATAACACATAAACCTTAGCTCCCATTTCTTCCAATTTACTCTAGAGGGCCCAATTTTATATTTTCAGGTCATTAATTTCATGAAAGACCCATTTCAAAAATTTGAAATAGTCCACAGCATTATTCCTAGCTGTGCCCAGGAAATCAGTAGAGGGTTCCCTATCATGATTGAAGCAACTTTTATCAGGGTCAGTGGCTCCAGGGGGTCCAATTCTAACATCTCTATCCATTGACGAGACAACAAAAGATGAATTATTGTTAGCACCAGAATCCTCATAATCCTCAAAATCTTCAAAATATGAAACTAGGTTTTTGACAAGTAGATTCTTTCCGACACCTTTGGTTTTAGGAGTAGAGCTTCCAGGTTTAGAAGTAGGGTAGGATTTAACAGACTGGGGATTATGGATTTGAGTTGTCTTGCCATTCTAGATAGAGGGCAGACTTAGGACCATCCTCACTGGACTCAAATTGGGTATATTCCCTGAACAACTAGGTTTAGTATCATCCTCCTCAGACTCTAGAGAGGCATCCAATTTAGCAGGGGCTGACATATTTTGAAAATGTTCAAAAATTAACCTAATCAAACCAGTATGTAATATAGGATAACTTTTTGGGTTTTTCTTATGGTCTTCTAGACTCTTCCTTAAAGAATAGAGAAGATAGTAGGGAAGAGAAATCTTGACCTTATAGCGAAAATGGTTGAGCAAGGAAAAATAATAGTTGTAGACCCTAGTGAAACAACCATCCAAGGTGATATACTCCATGATGACGCGAATAAATTTTCTCCAAAGAGCTTTAATGGTTTTGGCCTCAAAGTAACTATTAGAAACTTTTTCCAGTTTCAATTTTTCTTTGTCTTTCTTCATAAATATGACCACCGCTTCATCAGAGAAAATCCTATTGTAGAAAAAATTGTGTCCTTTAGTGGAAATACCAGTCACTTTAGCTATGAGCTTTTCATCGAGTTTAACTTTCCTATCAAAAATGGTTATTTCCCCATTGTCCCAATTCTTCTCAAAATACTTAGTAGCTTCTTGATTAGACCCATGTAGTTTTCTAGAAAAGGGAGTAAACCCCCACTTTTAACTTTGTTCCATGCTTTAGTGTTTCTTGTATGCATCTCAAAGCTATCCAACTCAATTGTTTTTCTATCTCATCCCATTTTAGCAAGCACAATAATGCAGATAGAGATGAAATCTTGACTCGAAATGGTCTTGCCAAACCTATGAGCCCACAAAGCATGTTGAGCAAGCTGACAGGATAAGCTAACTAGCTCATCCTCATGCAATTTAATGATAGTGATGTACTTACCTCATTCTATCATCATTAATGTTATGACATGCATCTTTCCCATGTGACACATCATAGTTCAATAAGGGTCGGATATTAGCACCTAAATCACTAATGTTTAGCCAAGTGCACTATCATATGCTTTTAACCCCTTCATTCCGAAAAAATTCCACCACAACATTGGCTTCTCTATAGGCATGGGAAACCTTTATATTATCAAACTTAGCTAAGGTCAAAAAAGCATCATCAATCCAAGACTTTATGGTCCACGAGGGGGGGACCTTGTTAAAAGACATTCAATAATATTTTTAGAGTCCCCTTCAAGCCAAAGGTTTTTAAAATTCAGACTATGACCCAAATTTATAACATGAAAAGCTCCAGCAACCTCAGCTAGGTGATTGGTTTGAGAACCAAGGGGTGTGTCAATCACATTAAGAAAATTTCCAAAATAATCCCTTATAACTCCGCCACATCTCGCCACCCCATCAAAGTTGGCTTTGATCCAACCATTAGGTGGAAAAGTCCAGCAGACACCCTCCCTGTCCTTCTTAGCATGTTTAGGGGCACAAGAAATATCAAAACTAATATTCCATTCCTTATCAATCGTAAGATCATAGGAAGAACAAGCCACTTTCTCAGTGTTACAAACCTTCTGAGGGATAGCATTGAAATTTTCTTTCATTAATCTGATTATTTTATCAAACAGAATGACCACCAAAGATTCTTTATCTCTGTAAATTCTATTGTTTCGTTCTTTCCATAGACCCCAAGCAACATGAGGGAAGGAAAAATCCCACAGTTTTTGAAGTGCAGGATTGTGAGTAGGGGCTTTCCATTGTATGAAGAAGCCTTCAATTGACAAGGGGAACACCCATGAAGAAACAAATGACAAACTAACTCTACTTCTATCTTGCAAAGATAACATCTATTGGGTATTTGAAAGCCACGCTTGCAAAGATTATCAACCATGAGCACTTTGTTTTGAAGTAGGATCCAAAAGAAGATGTTGAACTTAGGAACCAGGTGTTTGAACCAAGCCTCTGAGTAGAAGGGAGGAGGAGCCTAGACCGAAGACAGCTTGGCAAAAGGCGATGGACAAAATAATTGCCTAAGGGTTCATCTATCCAGGCAAGATGATCTTCTGTCTGATCATGGTAAAGTCTGACAGCCAACAAAGATGAGTGAATAGGAGCAAGAGCCCGACTAACAAGACACAGATCCACCCAGTTTCCATTCATCCAATAATCTTTAACATACAAACCAAATACAGCTTTGAAAATATCAACCCACCCACTAAAAGGTTCAATTTTGATAAGGGGCTCATTAAACAACCATCTATCCTCCCAGAATATTGTTTGGTTTCCACTCCTGACTTGCCAACCCACTCCTATTTCAACAACTTTTCTTCTAGTAATTAGGTTGTTCCAGCAAGTTGAGCCTTTGGGTAGAAGATGGGAGTCCATCATTATTATAAGAGATTTGTTATTCTCCAAATATTTTCTTTTTAGGATATCAGTCCATTCCCCTAAGGATGGAAATAGCCTCCAAATTTTTTTAGAAAGAAGTATCTTATTAACCATTCTAATTTTTGTAAGACCTAAACCATCGACCTTTTTAGGTCTACACACCAGATCCCACCCTATTAAAGGCAACCTTTTGTTTTCTTCAACACTCGACCAAAGAAATCTTTTTTGAATCTTTTCAATGGAATTTGCAAATTTGGTAGGTATTTTAAAAAGGCTTAAAGCATAAATCATTAGATTCTGAAGAGTAGCTTTGAGGAGTTGTAATTTACCTGCTTTACTTAACAAAGCTCCTTTCCATCCAACAAGCTTCTTACTAAACCTCTCAACCAATGAAATCAAAAAGGACTCTAGGGGTTTAAGGCTTAAAGGTAAACCTAGATAGGTGGCAAGTAGAGACTCTACCCTACAACCTAGGATTTTGATGATTTTATTTTGTCTGTGTTCAGGAGTATTAAAGAAGAAGAGAGGGATTTTTTGTCAACTAGCTAGATGCCCTTGCATACGCATCCAACATAGATTTCAAAGTCTTTCCCTCTGAAACAATAGATTTTCCCAAGAGCATGGTATCATCGACAAACTGTTGATGAGAACAAATCAAATTGCTAGAGGATGGTTTAAGACTAACAAGGGATCTTTAATCTATCAGCCTTTCCAAATTTCTTCCAAGGCTTTCGACCATTATAGTAAATAAAATAGGAGAGATAGGATATCCTTGTCTTAGACCTCTGGAGCTTTGGAAGAAAATCAAGGGAGATCCATTAACCATAATAGATATAGAAGCAATAGACACAAGCTACTCCACCAATTGAAGAACCCTATTGCAGAACCCAAATTCCTTTAAAATTTTAAACAAGAATTTCAAGTCAACTCTATCATAGGCTTTTGAAATATCAAGATTTAAAAGGAAACCTTTAGTATTTGATTCAACGAGGGAATGGATATTATCATGCACTTGATTATTGAATCAAGGATCTGTCTACCAGGGATAAATCGATTCTGTTGAGGTGAAATCAGAGTAGGAAAAAGAAGTAAAATTATGGAAGTCAAAAACTTCAAGATGATTTTATAAATAGAGTTACAAAGTCTGATGGGTCTGAAAGCATCAAATTCCACCACTCCAGGCTTCTTAGGGATAAGAACCAAAAAAGTTGCATTCAACTCTTTTAGGAGAGTTTTGGATCCAAAACATTCTTTTACAACATTCACCACATCCTCTCCAACAATCTCCCAAAACCATTGAAAGAAGAACATAGGGAACCCATCGGGACCCAGAGCTTTACTCCCTTCAAAGGAAAAAATAGCCTTCCTAACTTCCTCACTAGAGGGAATAGCAGTCAACATAGAGTTATCTTCCTGATTGATCACATTAGGTATAGCCTCTATCAAATGATCCTCATCATTTTGGTTATTTTCCTCATTCTCAGAAATAAGAGTTTTGAAGAAGATAACAGCTTGGCTTTTGATATCCTCCTCCTCCTCATACCTATTACCATCAACTTCAATATGAGAGATTATGTTAACCACCCTATCTTTTGAGGCTGACAAGTAAAAGTACCTAGTATTTTTGTCACCTGTAGATAACCATAAAGATCTAGATCTTTGTCTCTAGAACTCCTCCTATTTTGCAATGATGCCATACATCTTAATAAGGAGCTCATTCTCTTTTTCCTTAATATCATTCAAATATCCTTCCTTCTGGATTTTATATTGGATCTCCCCCAACTCCATCTGAAGATCAAATTGTATCCTAAAAATGTTCCCAAAGGACTCATTTTTCCATTTTTTAAAATTGAATTTAACTTCCCTTAATTTTTTAGCCACTCTAAACATAGTTATACCAGAGATATTAATATTCCACCAAATCCTAATTTCCTCTTTAAAAAGAGTTTAGGATAGCCACATTTTTTCAACTCTGAAGGGGATATTTTTCTTTATCTTTAAAGGATCCACAACAAAACTTATGGGGAAATGGTCAGATCCAATTCTAGAAAGGGCTTTAAGAGAACAATAATAGTTTAAGAACCATTGATCAGAGATTAAATTTCTATCTAATATAACCTTGATTAGATCCATACCCTTTCTATGATTCGACCAGGTATAGGAAGCGCCCTACAAATCTAGATCAATGAACGCCTGATTATTGATAAAGTTTTGAAGATCCTCCAAATTTTTCTTCATTCAATAAGGGAGTATTAAAGTCTCCCATGACTACCCAAGACTCGCTATTAAAAATCCTTTGGAAGGAAGCCAACTCCAACTAGAAAGATTTTTTGATACCTTTTCCATTGGGAGCATAGATATTTGATTGAATCTAACTAAAATTATCCCTAATATGGGTGAATCTAGTAGCAATATGGTTCATACCTTCCATAATCAGATCCCCTTTGATTATTTGACTATTCTAGAAAGTAGAAATACCTCTTGAAGCACCATTTGAGTTATTGCCATGTATACTACAATACTGAAATAGTTTCATTTTTTCCACTTTTTCCTTTGACATTTTAGTTTCCTGAATAAGGAGAATATCAAGCTTATGATCTCTAACAAAATTGTGTAGTACATCTTGCTTATGGGGATTATTAAGTCCCTTAATATTCCATGACATGATCTTCATGATTTACCAGGGGAGTGGAGGCACTCCAGGATGTTTTTTTGAAAGCCATCTGCAATATCCTGAAAACTGTTATGCTCTCTTGTCCATTTAGTAGATTTTTTTCCATGAGAATTCTTTGTTGCTCCACATTCTGCCTTAGCTTTTGACCTAGTAGAAATACCACTTGGAGTCTTCCATTTTTTGTCTTTTCTCTTCTTTTTCTCTGATAAAACCTCTTCTCTATATATATCTTCTTGACTTTCCATCTCTTTACTTGATTCCCATTCCTTATTAGTTAGAAGTCTTTTCTCCCAAGGTAATGTATCCATGATGTCATTCAAATGAAAGGTTGAATAGTCACTAGAAAGTTTAGTAGTTTGGTCTTGATTATCATAGGATTACTTTACTAATTCTGAGGAATTAGGATCTGTAAAGGGATCTACACCCGAAGGAAAAAAACCTTTAGAGGAAGGAAGCAGAAGAGGGATATTCAGCTCCAAGGACAGACCCTAGATAGGTATGTCCTCCAAACCCGAGTTCCCTTCTAGATTCTTTGTTGGTCTAATCTCTTGGAAAAAAGGACAAACATCCTAACTCTACTTTTCTTCACCAACCACCTGTCCCACACTAGCTTCTTTTTGCTTAGTTGTCAAGGTGTCCTCAAAATCCTTACGTTGGAGTTCCTGTGGAACCACACCCTTACTTCCCATATCACAACCAACCTCTTTTGATATGCCTTGAATATTAGACTCTTTATTATCTAGGATTTCTCCTTCTGATTTCTTTCTCCATACAGATTTTGAAGTTCCAACTGGCTTCTCCTTTTCTTTGATGGCATTTAAAGGACATTTCTTAGCTCAGTGCCCAAATTTTCTACATTTGAAACAAGCAAAAGGGATAGTTTCAAACTCAATATCCTATGACCAGGAGCCTAAATTCAAAGTAATCTCGACTAATGAAGGAAGGTCAATGTTATGAGAGACTCCCACACATATTCTTGAAAATACCAACCTCTTTCTAGCAATTGTCATAGAATCAATAGAAAGAAGCTCTCCAAAAGAGCTCGCAATTCCATAAAAGACATCTTCATTCCAATATTCCAGGGGAAGACCTGGGAGTCTAACCCACACTAGGAAATTCTCAAAAATAGAATCTAAAAGGTCTAGATTTGAAGACCATTTTTTAAGAGATAGGGAAGATTTCCCTATTACCCATGGACTGCCACTTCTTATAGCCAAGATATCCTCCCTATAGGTGAATTCAAATGAAAGAAAGCCCTTTGGGAGCACCACTACTCAAAATTTTCCATAATTTCTCCATTTTTTTTGACAAACTCCCTAACCACTTCAATATTTTGTCTGGGGCCCATAAATTTACCCACTAGGGTTCTTTCCATTAAAGCAATGTTATGATCAATTAACAGATCTGGCACATAAATTGCAAACTTATCTTTCTCAGGGATAGATATATTTTGCATTGGAGGGAAAGATGACTTTCCATTTGGTTTAACACCAAATAGAGAGGCCCAAGGTTTACGATTTCCTCCATTTTCACCAGTGGTCCCCACCACATCGTTAGATTTTTCACTTTTCTGATCAACAGGGGAACCTGCAGATTTAGCAACCAGAATATCCTTTCCTCTCGAGTCCACTAGAATTTTGTTTCCTGAATCTACTTCTTCTCAATCAACCTCAACTTTCTTCTTACTCGAGACAAGCGCCGATCCTGCCTATGATTTCATACATCCTGGTCCGCCTCCATTTCCAATGCTTGATTTTTCAAAATCCTTCTTTTCCCGCTCATGCTATTCAATCAATATACTTTCTTGCACATTTTGCAACACATCAGTGTCAAAACCCTCCAAACTTCTATCAAAAGCAACAATAAATAGAGAATGAAAAGTGTGAAGAATAAATTAATCATTTATGCAAAATAACCATGTAAACCATACATATATATACATGTAAAAATATATATATATACATGTATAGATATACATATATATACATGTATGGATATACATACATATATACATGTATACATATAAATATATATATATATACACACATGTATACAAACATGTATATATACAAAATTAGTTTCATCCCTATTAAGTGTTATTCTTTCTAGTATCTCTTCCTATCTATTCAATTTATTTGTTAGAAGTTTCCAATGGGATTTTTTGTCAACCCAACTATGAATAAGACTTGTGTAATAGCTCTATTACAATTTCTCTATTTGTCTATAATATTTGGTGTAAGGAAATGTAGCTTGAATTTTTATTAATCCTATAACATTATGCATACATATACATACACATATACATATATATATATACATGTGCATGTAGATATGTACATATATACAAATATATATATATACACACATGTATACACACGTGTATATATACAAAATTAGCTTGGCCACTCTTAAGTGTTATTCTTTCTAATATCTCTTCCTCTCTGTTCAATTTATTTTTTTGAAGTTTCTGATGGGATTTTCGTCAACCCAACTATGAATAGGACTTGTCATGTAATAGCTTTGTTACAATTTCTCTATTTGTCATTATCTATGTGTATCTTTTGCGTTGCAACCATTACCATAGGAGAAAATGTAGTTATATGTGTGTAGGGTTTAGGGTTGTATGAAACCATTAACATATTGGAGATAAAATTACTTTGGTGGCTATTTATTGTTATTCTAGTAGCTCTTTTACGATTTCTCTATTTGTGTATAATATTATGAAATAATCTCTGCAAAATGTGTTTTGTGGCTTTTAAGTGTTATTGTAATAGTTTGTTGTTCTATTCAACTTTATATCTCTAGCTGATACACTATTTGTTTGAAATTTCTATTTGTTAAGAATAGAGCATTTAATCATGCAGTATGTGTAAGATATTCATAATGCCACAATGACTATTCTGACAATGCAACTGAATCAATATATTTTCCTACATATTTTGGAGCACATATTCATAATGCTAGAATGACTATTCTAACAATGCAACTAAATCAAAATATTTTCTTGCATAGTTTGGAGTATACATTCCCACTACATGTATTTATACATTAATAGATACACATGTATATATATATATATATATATATTTATATATATCTATGTGTGTGTGTGTATGTATACAAAATGCCACAAAATTAATAAAAAATTCAAGCTACATAACCTAGCACTAAATATTATAGAAAAATAGAGAAATTGTAACAGACCTAGATTACAAGACAAGTCCTATTTTGGATTTTCTAGCGATGAGGATGTGACTGGTTGGCAGGGAGTTCATCGAGTTTTGTTGAGGCAACATAGAGCTTGGAAAATTCATGGGTTGGCTATGGTGGAGAGTTATTTAACAATTTTCCTATTTCTGTATAATATTTAGTGCCAAATAATGTAGTTCAAGTTTTGAATATATGTATGTATATATGTAACCATTCAGCCATACTTTGGTGTATTGCTTTTATGTATATATATCTATGTATATGTATACAAAATTCCACAAACTTAATCAAAAATTCAAGCTACATTCCTTGGCACTAAATATTATAGACAAATAGAGAAATTGTAACAGATCTATTATAGGACAAGTGTTATTTTGGATTTTTCAGCAATGAGGATGTGATTAGCTGGTGAGGAGTTCACCGGGTTTTTTTGTGGCAACATGGAGCTTGGAAAATATGTGGGTTGGTGGTGGTGGAGAGTTCTTTGTCAATTTTCCTATTTCTCTATAATATTTAGTGACAAATAATGAAGCTCAAATTTAGAATATATGTATGCATATATGTAACCATTCGACTAGCCTTAGGTGTATTTCTTTTGTTGAAGCTGCCACTAGTTTGCTACAAATTCCAGCAAAAGACCTCTACATGTTGTAGGATAGCTCCGAGTCTACACCAAATCTGTTTCAATTTGACCATCATACATTGGCTGCTATAAATACACAACATATTCTATTATGTTGACTACATTACTCCATGCTCATAGAGCTATCTTTTCAGCTTGATAAATCAACCATATAAAGCTAGTTCTTTATGATAATACATACTTTCTTTAGGTTTTAACAATAATCATATGATGTGATCCTAATTCTTTTTATGTAAAAAAGACCTTGCCCATTTTAAACATATACATGTATACATGTATATATATATAAATATACATATATACATGTATATACATATGTATATATATGTATATATGCATAAATACATGTATGCATGTTTTACTAATAGTTTGTTACAATTTCCTTATTTATCTATAATACTCAATGCTATATAATGCAACTCCTCTTATACAATTACTCTATTTGTTAGCAGACTAAAAAGAACATGGGCACCATATTAAAATCGAAAGCATAGGAGCTCAATGAATGTGCAAATGTGTATATGGAAACACAAGAATATATTACATTCATATTTGCAAAACATGAGTCTTAGATAGGATGTAGGCATACCTTGTGGGTGCAACTAGGTGTAGTATGAACAAAAGAAAAGATTGTGTTCACTCCACCCTACCATATTGGGTCATGCAGCCTCATTTCCTATCATGAAATCCCCAATCTAGAGCATACTTTTCTGACCACAAATCTTAAGCATTATGCATTGTCAAAATCTCATAGCATTAACTTGAGAATTTTATTTAGTTGAAATTATTGTTATACATTTTTGAAAAAATATATATAGTTGTATGATTTATGACAAAGGATTTGACACTTAGTTGTAAAATAAGATATAGAACCATATAAAAATCAAAAACATGGAAGCTAAGTGAATGTGTGAATATATATATTTAAAGATAGGAATAAATTATGCACATATTTGCAAAATAGAAGTCTTATGTAAGATGTATGCATACCTTCTAGGTGCAACTAGATGTAGTTTGAAAAGAAAGAAAGAAGACTTGCTCTCCACCCTGTCATATTGGGTCATGCAATGTCATGGGCTGTCACCAAACCCCCAAGCAAGAACATACGTTTCCCATCAGTATGATCAATGGTGAAGCCAATGTTTGGGTACCTAAGTTTGTTGTTTCTAGATATTTGATTATGTTCAAGTTTTTTTCATCCAAAAAACTAAAACACAATCAAATATCCAGTAATAACAATTCTCAAGCATTATAGATTATGGAAATCTCATAGCATTAACCTGGAAATTTTCTTTAGTTGAAATCAGTGTTATACATTTTTAAAAATATATGTAGTTATATCATTTATGAAAAAGAATTTGGCATGTAGTCATGAAATAAGAGATGGAATAAAGGACATATAGGCTTACCTTCTATATAAATTGAATGTAGTTGCAACTTTTAAACCATTGCAAACATGTGATGACAAAGCTATTTAGTATTGTGGACATGTGCAGTTACAGTTGACAATGTTTGCAATCTAAAATGGCTTCAATCAGATAGAGGTAGTGACAAAGAAAATTTGAAGTTTAGTGTGGCAAACATGTGTAATTGGCAGACAATATATAAATTAAGAAATATAAATAGTTGTATAAATTATAACCAATAATATGTAATGTCTACAATAAAAAAGATCACATAAACAAGATGTAGGTATACCTTCTGTAGAGGATGGTACAACCTCAATAAATGTATGAATATATAGATACAGACATAGGAATAAATTATAGTGATATTGGCAAAACAAATGTCTTAGCATGCCATGTAGTGAACATTAAAAAAGAAAGACAAAATAAATAAAACTTAAGAACATGGAGAATAGAAAAGGTGAACTACAATAATGAATATTTTGTTATGGGAAAACCGAGATTCATACAACACAATAAATCTATGTAACAATTGGCATGTCAATTCAAAATCCAAGCTACATTTATGGCACTAAATATTTTAGACAAAAATGAGAAATTGTAAGAGAACTATTGTCTTTAAGTTTCAAAATTCTCAAATTTTGTAGATTGGTATATAAAGTAGAAAGATGGCATTCATGTGTACCTTTGCATCGCTTTCAATTTTTTATTGCAAATTGTGGAAAAATAATTCTATGTGTTGTAGGACAACTCTAAGTCTACAACATATCATGTTTCTATCAATATTTAGTAGCAAAGTATTGTTATTCTAATAGATCGTATACAATTCTCTATTTGTCTTCAATATTTACCACCAAAGCATGTAGTTTGAATCTTGTATCAATATGCTTCAAAAAAATTTAACTATGTATAAGTTTAAAGAAATGGGAAAGGTTTTTCTTACATAAAAAAATTTAGGGTTGCATCATATAATTCTTGTCATAACCTGAAGAAAGTAGGTATTACCATAAGGAACAAGGTTTCAAGAGTTCAATTAGCAATCTGTAAAGATAGGTCTATGAGTTTTGAGAAATAAAGTAGGAAAAATACAATATGTTGTGCATTTGTAGAACCCAATGTATGACGGTGAAAGGGAAAACAACAAAACCCATGCTCATTCTCCTCCTTGCCATATTGACATCATGAAGCCCCATGGGCTCTAGCCAAACCTTTGAGCAAGAAAAATGTGTAACGCCCATTAAAAATTTAATGGAGCCATATCATATATCAAACAATAGTGAAGTATGGGAAATTTTGTTGTCACTATATCTCATCTATTATATTGGACTATTTTTTCTTCATGCGACAACTTTTAAAAGATTGTTATGTTGATAAAGAGATGCTTATAGATAATTATCATAAGGTCTAATACCTTTTATACAATTCTCTATTTGTGTTCAATATTTACCAGCAAAGGATGTAGCTTGAATCTTGTATCAATATGTTTAAAATTTTGTTATCTATGTATAAGTTTAAAGAAATGGGTTAGGTACTTTTTGCATAAAAAGTTTAGAGTCACATCATATAATTATTGTCATAACCTAAATAAATTATGTATTATCATAAAGAAGTAGCTTAATATAGTTGATTTAGCAAGCTAAAAAGATAGCTCTATGAGCGTGGAGAAATGTAGTTAACATAATAGAATATGTTGTGTATTTGTAGCAACAAATGTATGACAATCAAAAGAAAAACCACAAAACCCATGCTCATTCTCCTCCCTGCCATATTGAAATCATGAAGCCTCATGGACTCTAGCCAAACCACTGATCAAGAAAAGTATGTGAGGCCCATAAGAAAATCAATGGAGCCATACCATATATCAGACAATGATGAAGTAGGGGAAATTTTGTTGTTTGCATATATATATTGAGTAGAGGTGGCAGAGCCACAAATATATTGTATTAAAATAAAGAATTTTTACATAATGAGGAGAGTTGCTAGATACAACAAAATTGCAACTCAGGAGTCTACAAAAATGAGGCACATAGGCTGTATTGATAAAAAATATTAGCAATAAAACTAGGAAACCATTACGAAAACCTGGTGAGAGATACACATATGTAATTAAGAGAACTAGCTAAGAAGAAGAAGCCGGCTAAAAGACAAAAATATTCCATGGAGAAAAGTAGCTGCTGATCCAAAATTGAAGAAGAAGATGAAGGGTGTTGAAGAAAGGAAAGTCTCCAACCCATAGATCTGAAAACCCTGCAAAAAATGTCAAGGAAACAAGCTTTCTCCGAACAAGATATGTCAAAAAAATTGAAGGAAATTTTTTAGAAATTGAGCTTAAACATGAATCCTCAAGATGTGCTTCCCTCTAAAGAAGCAATATCAAATGGTGGAGGGAGAAATGGTTCTTCATGAGGCTTGATGATTGCATGTTGAATGAGAAGGCGAATTATCTTGTACATCATATAAATTGGATCGTTGACAAAGTTACCATATTGTTGAGCAAGAATTTTAAGATGAAATTTGAACTCGCTATTAATTTCATTAAGAAGAGCATAAGACATTGTCGAAAGAATCTTAGAAAGATGATAATCAGTAAAGAGGTGTTGTCTACTAATAATGCCTCCAACTAAACAAGATATACAATTTCCTATATTGTACTATATGTTTCGTGCAACAACTTTTATAAGATGGATACATTGATAAAGAGATGCCTAAACATAATTATCACCATAAGCTCAAAAAAAATCTCTTAGTCTAAACCTCTTTCTATGCCTCAAGTTTTTCCATTTTTGTATGGTCCTTAAGTGTTTCCCTAAGAGTTCTTTGTGCAATTTATGTGTTTGTGTTTAATATTTAGTGCCAATTATAGTCTATAATATTTAGTAGTGAATATGTATTATTCTAATGCCTCTCATACAATTACTCTATTTTCCATCAATATATACATGTGTATATTCATGTTTGAAACAAAAATAATAGTGTATTGCTAGTAGTTTTCTTATTTCATAGATTTGAAATTTTCCTTAGACGTCCATTCTTTAAAAAAGTCTAGTCTATTCTTCTCTGCATTAAAATGAACTTTAAAATATGGAGAATAGAAGAACAAAACTACAGTAATGAATAGTTTGCTAATGGTAGTTGGAGGAAAGGATATCATGAAGAACAAATTATTCTATGAAAGTTGAAATAGACAAGGGAGAAATAAGTTTATAATTATCTAGATTTGTATCTACAAAACTAGCATGCTCACTAGAAAAAATAGTTTAATGTTTATGAATTGCATGTCATGAGTGTGATGTACAAAGGCTTTACGAAACATTCCATGCTCTTGAGACTCTACTCCTTAATTACATCAATTGTTTCATGAAGCCTCTATGCGTCAAGCTTATGTCTACTGCCATGAATGACAAGTGTTTGTTTACACAAGGGTTAATGTATGCTATTGATGTTGTACGACATCACAAAAGAAAGTAAATGTAGTGTTCCATCTGAGAAAGTGTAAAATCATAAATGGGAAAAGGATAAAAAATAATAGTGGGTTATTGATACAAGAGCATTATATGGCTAGCAACAATGATTTTTTTTTTTGGAGTAGGCATTCTAAAGTAAACGTATATGTAGCATGTAATCAACATGATCATTGTTTGGAATAAGCAACCCATAAATTGCCATGCCAAGCAAAACATATTGAAACATAGAGAATCAAGAATAGGTGAACAACAAATATATATATATATATAATATAATAGAACAATTGTGGTGCAATAGCACAGTTGGAAGTAAATAGTACAGTTGGAAGTAAATGCAATATTGAATATTGCAATGTGGGAAAGTATACTCCAAAATATGCAGTAAACTATTTCGATTCACTTGCATTGTTAGAAGAGCCATTCTGGCATTATGAATATCTTATACATACTGCATAATTAAATGCTATGTTCTTAACAAATAGAAATTTCAAACAAACAACCTATCAGCTAAAGATATAAAGTTTAATAGATCAAAGAACTATTACAAAAACACTTAAAATCCACCAAAGACATTTTATAGATATTTTTTCATCATATAATTGTTTCCATAGCCTAAATAAAATAAGTGTCATCATAAAGAGATGGGCTTAAATAATTTATTTGAAAATTTGAAAGGATATTTGTATATGCATGGAGGGGGGAAAACTACCTGCACACAAACACTTTTTCCAATAGTGACTTTTCAACAACAACCAAAGCATACATATATGAAAAACTATTTGAAAATTTATTTATACATATGTAATGTATTTTTTATGGAGACTATAATGAATGGAAGGTACGATACACTTTTTCAAGAAGAGTGTAACGCTATCCCTGCCTATGCTTGTGCATTGTAACTTCCTTCATTCCAGCCTCCATCCAAAAAAACTTAACATTTTTGATTGCACATGCATATATATACATATATTATGATGAAGACTAAAATGTGCTAACACAAAAAACTATTAAATCCTTGTGTATATATTTTAATATATTCTAACGTTCGAACTATGCTATTCCTTTTCTAATCATTCATAGATATAGAATTATATACACACAGATACACATATTTATTTTGTTATAAGTTTATGTTTTATTGCTACTTTACATATATCTATGGCTATACATGTAAATTCATGTATGCTAATGTGCTTGAGCTTGTATGTATACTCGTAGGCTGTGGGAGTACATTCAAGTTAAATTACAATAACGAATAGTTTGTTATGAGAAAAATAATATCACGAAACATATTTCAATAGAAGCCAAGCAATCTATGTAACAGGTGCCTTATCAATTAGACATTTGAGCCGCATTATTTAGTAGGACATATGAAAAACAAATGGGGACACTACAAAAAGAAAAATGATATACTTGAGAAGCATAGGAAAATGTTAGATGTTCAAAAACCAACATTAAAAAGAAGATCATAGAATTTCATTCATTGTTTTAGTTATCTCTGTGCATCTTTTCCATTACACCCATTAACATAGGAGCAATTATATATTAACATAGGAATGATTTCATATATATATATATATATATATATATATATATATATATATATGCAAAGGCTTAGTGTGAAAGGATAAACATATTGGAGAAAAAATTAGTTTGGTGGATCTTTAGTGTTATTCTTTGTAATATCTCTTTTATATGTTTGATTTATTTGTTTAAATTTTTTGGTAGTTTTTTTTGTCATCCTAGCCATGAATAGGATTTTTCATGTAATAGCTCCTTTACAATTTCTCTATTTGTCTATTACTGTTGCATTGTAAAATGAGCCATAGTGGTTTTGGTCTATACATATGTATATCTATTTCTACCTTTGCTATAGGTCACATTTCTTTTGTCAAGGCCAGTTTACATGCACTAGACCTAGATGCACATCTAGATTTGAAGGCTATGTCTTTAGGAATGTCTAAGATTCAAGGTGGGTTGTGTTGTTTCTTGTCTATTTTTAAAATTTCTCTTTCTCTTTCGTATGTGCCCAATATAATGTGTCGAATATATTATTTTTCTTCTTTTCTAGGGCCTTAATCATATTTAGCTTAGTTGTGATTATGTTTGATTTTCAAACTATTGGGACCCCTAGGTATTTGTTGAAGCAACAAGATGAGAAAATGTTGTGGCCATGCTCACCCTCTCCTTCTAAACGCACCTCTAAATTTCATCTACAACTGCCCCCAAAAATATAAAACAACCCTCCAAATATGATCCCTACTAAAGTTTTGAACATTTCTAAAAATGTTTGGATAGTGAAAGGGCGTGTAACACATATTAGAGAGATGCTACATTATCTGCCACTCAGTACTATAGACAAATAGGGAAATTGTGAAAGAACTATTAGTTAAACATGCATATATATATACATATACACATATATGCATATATATAAACATGTATATATATATATATATTACATATATATATATATATATTACATATATATATATATATTACATATATATATATATTACATATATATATTACATATATATATTACATATATATATGTATATATATATATATATTCATACATAGCAATATTAAAGACAAACAAGGAGATTGCAAAAGTAACTCTTAGGGAAACACTTAAGAACCATACGAAAAATGTCATTGTGAGGGAAAGTATACTATGATTAAGTTGCATTGTTGAAACAACCATTATGGTGTTGGTTTCATACCATTTTGTATAGGCTATTTGTTTGAAGTTTTGAATGGGATTCTTGTCAACCCAACCATGAATAGGATTTGTCATGTAATATCTCTTTTACAATTTCTCTATTTCTCTATAATATTTAGTGCCAGGTAATGTAGCTCAAATTTTTAATTAAGTCTGTATATGTGTGTGTGTGTGTGTGTATGTGTACATATATATATATATATATATATATATATATATATACATGTATAAATCTATATATATACATGTATGTATATGTGTGTGTGTGTGTTTATACATTTGTATATATATGTGTATATGCATAAATACATGTATATATGTTCTACTAATAGTTCTATTACAATTTCCCTATTTTTCTATAATACTAAATGCCAGATAATGTAGCTCCTCTTATACAATTACTCTATTTGTTAGCAAACTAAAAAGAACATGGGCACCATATTAAAATCAAAAGCATAGGAGTTCAATGAATGTGTAAATGTATATATGGAAACACAAGAATATATTATGTTGATGTTTAAAATCTACACCATCCTCTTTGTAAGGATTTGAACTTAGATTAATTAGAAAGATACCAAGCAACTAATTGTACAAAATATGTATAATACCAAAATGCAGAGTATATATATTTTTCTATATATCTATATATATATGTGTGTATAGATACATATGTAATATATATACAAATATATATGTATATATACACACATACATATAGATATACATACAAATACATATATGTATACATATACATATACATACATTTTCAATCCTTTGTTTACTTTTTGTAGTTATCTCTATGCATCTTTGTCATTATACTCATTACCATAGGAGAAATTTTAGTTAAATATTCTTTCTTTCATCTAAAAACACAACAAAGTGAAATGTAATTACCAAGGTGCACATCGCCACAAAAAGACTCAGTGAGGGCCCCACCGACTAGGACACCCCTGCCATTGGAAAATCCAATTCACGTCTAGGCTGACGAAAATCCTAGCGGAAACTTTAAAAAAAATAGCCTTATATATATAAATGTTTATATATTTGCATATATATGTATATATGCATAAATACATGTATGTATGTTTTACTAATAGTTCTGTTACAATTTCCCTATTTCTCTATAAAACTGATTGTCGGATAATGCAACTCCTCTTATACAATTACTCTATTTGTTAGCAGACTATAAAGAATGCAACCACCATATTAAAATCAAAAGGATGGGAGCTCAATGAATGTGCAAATGTATATATGCAAAGACGTGAATAAATTACATTGCTGTTCAAAATCTACACCATCCTCTTTGTAAGGACTTGAACTTAGATCAATCAGAAAGATACCAAGCAACTAACTATAAAAAATGTGTATAACACCAAAGATGCACAAAGTATATATATGTGTCTACATATCTATATATATGTATATATATGTATATACATATGTATATGTGTATATATATATGTATATGTATATATATATACATACATATACATATACATATACATACACTTTCCATCATTTGTGTATTTTTTGTAATTATCTCTATGCATCTTTGGCATTATACCCATTACCATAGGAGCAATTACAGTTAAATCTTCTTTCTTTCATCTAAAAATACAACAATGTGAAACTTAGAATAATTAATAGTACTTGCATTTGACTTTAACTAAGTTCTTCACTTTCAATACTCTTTGTAAGTAATTTCACATACATAGATGTCCAGAATGTGGGAAAGACTTATACATGCTATTTTAAATTGTATTTAAAATCACAATGTTCATAAATACAAATAAACATAGTATACATATCTATTTACCTATACACATGTATGTAGAAGTTGAAAAACCAACTTCACAGTCCCCAAGAATCACTTGGATACAATCACCTATCACATGCAACATATATTCAGAACAAAGGAAGAGATGTTCTATAAACCCTCAGAGAAAATATGTGCAAGCCAAAAACCAAAATAATGATTATTGAATGTAAATGTTTTCCAAATAATACAAAAGCCTTCAAAAAGGAAATCATGCAAAAAAGCAAGACATGCACAGCCCTAATCTTATCTTGAGAAAAAAGACAACTCAACTAGATAAGGATTATAATTATCCTAGGAATTAAAAAATTCCTAAGTAAACTTATGCTAAAGTGTAATTAAATAATTAATTACACCAACACCCCCCATATGTGCAACTTAGGGAGAAAAAAATTATTATTCAAGAGATGAGTCCTAATAACAAGGCCTGATTAGGTAGTCATTTACAAATGAAATGCAAACTAAATCAAATGGGGTAAAAGAGAAAACCACATGGGAACAAAAATCCTCCCCAAAATAGAATGAAAACTAACTAAGTGATGAAAGATGGAGGACTCCATAAGACAACCACACTATGACAACTGTAATCTGAGAGACTTGAGTTTGGTGAAAAACTCTTGGATGCTATCAAAATCCTTAGGATTTAAGGAAATAAGCTTATTCTCTAATTGAAACCCTCTCATAGTATCTTGCTTCCCAAACAAAGACTCTAAAATAGTCCAGATCTCATTGGGTGTAGTGCAAGACTCATTATGAAAATGAAGGTCAAATGAAAGAGATAGACATAATGTACCATAAGCCTCATCACACCTATTAAACCATTTTCTGGTTTTAGTAGCACCTATAGGTTCAATTTCTGTACTCATGGTTACCCTATACAACCGTTTATGTTTCAAATGAATCTCCATTTGTTTTTTCCAACCAAAATAGTTGAATGGACTAAGGGGTGCAATATTATGTGTATCCATGACAAAAAAAATAGTATATACTCTCAAATAAAAATAATAATTCTCGCTGATCTAAAAAAAAGCCTGATTGCACACTTCCCAAGAAAATAATTGAAAAGGTAAAGGATGAGATCAAAAAAGAATATCAGATACCTAGTAAAAAATCTAAAAAAATAGGTTTGAGATTTGTGTAGAGCACTGAACTAGCTTCCCAACACCTATTTGTTTTCAAAAAATAGAGTTAGGATGCAAAAGTTATGCCTCCCAAAGTGAAAGCAATAACTTTCAGCTTTGATAGGTGAAAAAAGCATCAAAAATGAAAAATAAAAAAATAAAACCTCAACCAATGGAAAGAGCGTCCAACCAGCTTTTCGATGATATCTCATTTTTGAAAAAAAGCCTCTATTTACAAAAGTTATTAAGAAATGAAAAAATGCCTGTAAAAGGCACTTTTAACACTAACAAGGAGCAAAATTTTGGCCCCTTGGCTATGGCCCTTGGTTCCTGATGTGACAGGTCACCTTAGGGTTTTTTTTAAAAAAATTGGTCTGAAAGCGCTAAGCGCTTGGTTGCCTATATGATCGTCTGCTTGAACCGCTATGGGCTCGTGATTCTAAATGTTGGGGCTTGGTCGGTGGCCCCTAGTCCTCCAAAGGACCCTGGCAGGAGAGGCAAAGCCCTGGGGGCTGATCATCGATGGCAGACTAGTAGACTGACGCAGGAGGAGCGACGTGGCTAGAGATTGGTGGCCGCTAGGCTGAGATCGGGTGGCGAAGTGGATGTGAACTGGCTTCACAAATCTACACTTGATTTTTTTTGTATAGTTTTTTTGATTTTTTTTGAAATTTTTTGCCTCAAACTGTGTGCCCTAGGGCCATATGCCCTTGGGGAAATTTTTTTCCTTTACAGTCAATTGTGGCCAAAATCGATGAAGTGAAAGGTGTTTCTAGGGTTTTGGGTGCTTTAAATGCGATGGCGATGTCCGTTTGGCCTAAAAAATGTACAAAAAATTAGGCTACCCCTAGATCTACAAAAAATCAGCCTAGCTTGAAATCCTTGCATAGAAAAAAAATGTTGTGAGAGAATATCTTCAAAACACAAACAAACAACCATAGGTCCGCAACTTTGATACCATGTAGAAGTTGAAAAACCAACTTCATAGTCCCCAAGAATCACTTGCATAAAATCACCTATCACATGGAACAGATATTCAGAATAAAGGAAGAGATGTCCTGTAAACCCTCAGAGAAAATATGAGCAAGCCAAAAACAAGAATAATGATTATTGAATGTAAATGTTTTACAAATAATACAAAAGCCTTCAAAAAGAAAATCATGTAAAAAAGAAAGACATGCACAACCCTAATCTTATCTTGAGAAAAAAGACAACTCAACTAGATAAGAATTCTAATTATCCTAGGAATTAAAAAATGCCTAAGTAAACTTATGCTAAAGTGTAATTAAATAATTAATTACACCAACAATGTATATATAAATTATTGTTGCTTTCTCGAATGAGCCACGATGCTTTTCATCTACATATATAGATATGTATATCTACCTATATGTATCAAACCAACACCACAATCGCTCTTTCGACAATACAACTTAATCAAAGTATACCTTCCAATAGGACAACATTGAATATTGCATTTATCTCGACCGCCACCATTGAACAACATCGACATGATGCATTAACCCACATTAAATAGAACTTTAAAAAATGGAGAATAGAAGAGGAAAAATACCATAATGAAGAGTTTGTTATGGGGGAAGTTGTAACAGATGAGGAAGAAAGAATATAATCAAATATATTGATATAAGACACTTGCATCCCATGTAATTTGCAACATCCACTGATTACATACATAGACTGAGGAATTTTGTTCTAGGGAGCCTCAGGTAGATCATGGGAGAATGAATATCATGAAACATATTGATACACGATTCTAGGAAATGTAGCTCAATTTTTTTATCAATCCTGTGGCATTATACCCATTTTGTATAGATTATTGCTACTCATTGGATTTATGAGTTCAATTTAATGTGGGTTTGGTTCCAAAGAATGTAGCCTAAATTTTCAATTGACAAATCCAACTCTTACATAGATCGCTTGTCTTGTACAAATACATTTAGTGTAGGTTTCTAACCATCTGTGATTTACCTATGATTGTTAATTTTTTTTCTATTAGTTGTTTTATCTATTGTTCACCTCTAATTACTATACTATTTTTCTCATAAGGAAAACTACTATAATGAGCAGTTTATAATAGAAAAGATACAAACATAAAATAAGGTACAATAAGCACAAACCAAAAAACATGAAAAATAAATTAATCACTTATGCAAAATATGCATGTAAAATGACTAACAGTTTCTGGATCACAATAACCACAAATAAAAAATGAAACCCAAAAAAATTACTAACCCTAAACATATTTTTTCTTGAAAGAAAGAAGATTTAACTCCAATAAATCCATCCATATAGAGCCATAATCTCTTTGAAGTATCTAAAATTAGTATAACCACAAAGATACAAACTACTAACCCTGACCTTAATTTTTGGCAAAAGAAAAAATAATTAATTGCAATAAAACCATCCATATAGACCCATAATCTCTTTGAAGTCTCCAAAATGGGTATAATGACAAAGATACAAACAAATAACAACAAATGATAAGCAAATACTGAAACACATGAATAATAAATTAATCATTCACACAAAATACACATGTAAAATTTTTTATAGATTCCATGATACAACAGTCTTAAAACCCTCCAAAATGGTATAAAACGGAGCCGAAGGCAATGATTTTTACAATAGTCTACTACCAAACCAACACCACAATGGCTCTTTCCACAATGCAAATTAATCAATATACTTTCTCGCACATTTTGCACCACATTAGTTTTAAAACCCTCCAACCTTCTATCAAAAGGAACAATAAGCACAAAACAAAAGACATGAACAATAAATAATCTACTATCAAACCAACACCACAATGGATTTTTTGATAATGCAACTTAATCAATATACTTTCTCACACATTTTGTAGTGGATCAGTGTTAAAACCCTCCAACCTGCTATCAAAAGCAACAATAAACAAAGAACGAAAGACATGAAAAATAAATTACTCATTTCTACAAAATACCCATTGAAAACGACTTACAAATTCTAAAGCACAATAGTTTTACAACCCTCCAGCCTGCTAGAAAATGGAGCCAAAGGTGACAATTTTAAAAATAGTTTGGTATCAAAGCAACACCACAATGTCTCTTTTGACAATACAACTTAATCAAAGTGTACTTTACCACATGACAACATTGAATATACCATTTACTTTGTCTGCCGCCACCATACACCAATGAAAGGATGCATTGACACTTGCACCAACAAGCACTTACCATTCACCTTCCTCGTATCAAGGACATCATTCTCCACCACCAACAACCCACATAATTACCAAGGTCCATGTCATGGAAATTAAAAAAATTAGCCTATCAGCTAATTATCCATTGGAAGAACAAAACTAAAAATACTTAGTAATATAAAAAGAATCACTTTCAAATACTTTATAGCAATAAGCTACTTCAAGGTGCTAACCACCATTTTTTCAAATTTCATAGAATTTAGAGTTTAATAATAATAAACTAACCACTACCTCCCATATACCATAATTATAACTTGATTCCACCCAAGTTTCCCTAACTTCCTATGTAATATTAAAAAAGTGATCGTAATCTTAGTGAAAGGTTATGCTAGCCACTAGTTCACTACACATATCATGTCCCTCCCCTTCAAACCAAAATTATCCTCAATATTGATGATCCAACATAACCATGATGATATTTATTATTTCATATTTCGATAAAATAGTTATAAAATCTATTTTTACATCCTTTTACATCCAACTCAAAATAGATAAATGTTGAAAAATATGGAATCTTAATTCTCTCCCTTTTTTCTACCATATCATGTATTCTACCATAACTTTATGAAATCACCTTTGATCCCCTCTCAAAATAAATTCTACTTGATTCTATGATAAATCTTCAATAATCATAAATTCTAACCTTCTAGATAAATATGGAGATATCTTAGAGCAAAAGCTTCAAGATTGAATTCTTACATAGGTACAACCCATCCTTGTATCATAGAGAATCCCCTTCACATAAATATTAAGACACACTTGAATATCATTTGATTTTTTAATGAGACTATGTGTATGTCTTCCCATTACACTCATGTCTCATCCACTCAATCTACTTTGTAATATTAAAATTATACATAATGGAAATTTTGTAGATGCATCCCTCCTAGATAAAGCATCAATAAAAATATTATCCCCTTCTTCCACAATGTATTATATTCATATCATAACATCTTCATGACACTTTTTTGTTTTTTTTGAGATGAGAACTCATATTCTAACAAATATTCAAGACTATCATGATTTATATTTACATTAAAGTTTCTTCCTATTAGAAATGGTCTATTTTGTTTGATCACATGAAGAATAGTCATTATCTCCTTTTTATTAATATGCTCCAATAAATTCTTACCTTTTATTTTTAGTCTTTCAAATGTAAAGGTTCATACCTTTTTCATGTGTAGCAATCATATTTCATATCCTAAAGTATCAAAAATATGCAATGAAAGTCTTAGAGAAATCAACCATACGTAGAATTTGAGTGGTGTACATAGCTTCCTTTATCTTCTCATATGCCTTGGTTGGTACCTTATTCTAGTAGAATGATTCCTTTAATAAATATTTATGTTGTGTTTCTATGATCCCATACTCTTTAAGAACTTATAATCTAATATTTGGTAACCTCTAATAATTCATGAAAGTTTATAACCTAGTCCTAGGTATTTTCCATTCTATTGTTCCAATGATCTTATGAGCTTCCATATTGATGCCATCATGTGAAATAATACAAGGGTTACTAAAATACAATGGGTCCACTTTATACCTACAAAGCGATATTTTTTTCCCAAAAATAAGATTTCTTGATAATTAGAGAAAAAATTGAAGAGCTTGTATATAGACCATTAACATGGTATAATATATATTTTTTAAAAATAGAAGGGGTGAAAATTTATGGAGTCAAAGAAACATTACAAAGCAATAGAAAATAGCCAAAAAAAACCACCAACCAAACTAGCAACAAAGTTTCCAAAGGAACCCAACCAAGGAACCAATTAAGTCTTCCATGATTATCTTTTTAAGAGAGAAAGAGAGATCTGATGATAACAATCCCCAACCATCAATAAACCAATTATCCAAATTCTTAGAGGCCCATTTCACCAGAAGATTAGGCACCCTATTCCATTCCTGAGGAATATGAAAAAAAGAAACAAATTCCAAACAACTGCACAAGTTCACAATTTGTTTGATCACAATAACTAGTTGTTTATTAACACCATCAAATCTCTACTCATTTAGCATATCAACCACAATATGTGAATATGATTCACAAATATTCCTCTTCTAGCCCAGGGAACAACCTCTTTCAATAGCATGAAGAAGAGCTAGAGCTTCCATGAGATTATTTGAATGATGAACTTTATAAATAGAGAAGAAAACAATACCAACAATCCCAAGATGCGCAGGATTCCCCCTAGAAGATCCATTAGTATTTATCTTTGAAATACCTTGAGGACGAGGGCTCCGCCAACCCTCACATTGAATCTTCTTCTTGACCTAACAAGGGCCATTACTAATGAAGAAATCAGACCCTCTATCCACCAAGTGTAGATTCCTCACAAAAGAAAAATCACTAGGATCCATAGTAATCAACATGTCACATTTAGCTATGATAGTCTCTTGGATCTTGCTGAAGATCTTCCCCCATAAAAGATCCCCAACCTACTTCAAATCTTTGAAAATTCTTCTATTTCTCTCTAGCCAAAGATGCTAGATAATAAAGGTAGGTCCAATAGCCCAAGCAATCTGAAGAAAAGTAGTCTTAGTACCTAGGGGGTATCCCCAAGCTTTCCCAAAACTCTAACAAAGAGGAGGCATGAACACAGGGATGTTCCCAAACCCCCCACCAAAGATGCCAAATCCTCCTAGAGTAAGGAAACTAAAAGAAGAGATGTGAAGTACACTCTTTAATATTATTAGACAAAACATAAATGGAAGTACCATAGAAGTCTCTTTTCCTCAAATTTTCCCATGTAAGACATCTATTTTAAACAACCAGCCATACGAAGTTACACTTAGGCCAAGAAATTTTTTTCCAAACCTTCTTTCACTAGGGAATGCCAACCTTCCCAAACAACTTTCTATCCAAATCCATATAGCCAGAGACGACAAAAAATCTACCCTTTGGATTAGGACCCCAAGCCAAAATATCCTTGTCTCTAAGAGAGCTACACATTCTACTAGTGAAAATGCTAGCAAGCTCTTTCCTCTCCCCCTCAATACCTCCTAGAGGCCACTCCTAGAAAGCTGTTGATCTATCCCCCTTTGACCAAGGCTCCCTATTCCATGGAATTTAAGGAAACCAAATATCTCTTCAGTCTTTCAACAAATAGTTTAGTGATAATCTTGAAATTCATATTACATAACATAATAAGACAAAAATAATATATAGAATTTGCACCCTCTTTTTTTGGAATTAAAGAAAGGTGGAATTAGTGGCCCTAAGCATCCACTTTTTCTTTTGAGATTCTCCAATAACTTCCAACAAATTTGATTTGAGGATGTCCCAAAAATATTGGAAAAAATCTATGGGAAAACCATTAAGTGAAAGGGCCTTAGCTTTCTTCATCTGACAAACAATATTTTCAAGCTCCTCCAAAGAGACAGGAACCAAAAGGGAGTTATTCATCTCATTTGAGACCAAATAGGGAATGTAGCCTGAAACAAGAATTCTTCTCAGCTAGAGTATGTGGACCACTCTCTATGAAAAGAGAAGAATAAAACTCAACCACCTCCTTTATAATATCCTAGTATGAATTTAATTGTTCTCCCTAAGTCAATATTAGAGAAGCAATAACATTCCCACTTCTATGCTTCTTTACCTAATTATGAAAAAAAAGTATGTGTCTCCTTGAAGATAATCAATGCAAGATTTTTGGTTCCCAAAAATCTCCTCTCGTAACTCTCATTCAGTAAGCTCCTTGGAGAATTTAGTTTCTTCCTAAAGAAAATCCATTATCATTCCCTCTTTTGTAATTTCAAATGTTTTACTATCCAAATGATTATGCACTTGTTTCCTCATACAAAAGACGTTACTGAAATACATTCTATTCCATTCCTTAAGATTGTATTTGATGAATTGGAGTCTCTAGAAAAAGGAAAACATTGTAGTGACAAAGATAGGCCTCCCTTCTAGCCACCATCTCTCCAAATGTTGGTGCAAATTATGGTCACAAAATTGCACGAGTTGAAATTGAGAAGGAGGTTACTTAGAAAAAGAGAATAGAGAGGAAAAAAACTTGACTAGTCAATGATTTTAACCTGTCCACCCTGGGATATCAAAGGATGATGTTCAACTATTACCAATCTAGTCATAAAAAAAAAGAAACCTATCAAGTTTCTTAGAGATAAACCCTTCCCACACCTTTGATTATGCTAGGTGAAATTTCCATTAATGGATTTTACATCCACCAAAATAATAAATAATGTGTTATCATAGAAAAAGGAAGGAGAACACCCCAAACAACTAACTCCTCCAAATTTTTCCCCTAAATTACATATATAATTAATGTCTCCTACCAAAATCTAAGCACAAAAAGCAACAAGAGAATGAATAGATCTAATATGAGACCAAAGAAGAGTCTTACCCATAAATTCATTAGGAACATACATATTTGTATGAAGAATAACCACACCAAAATTAAAGAAAAATACCAATAGAGAAAGCAAATTCCTACTAGCCATCCACTAGAGAGGTGTGATCTTGTAGGGATACTGGAGACAAGAAACACCTACAAACAATCCTTTGGATTCCACACTCTAGCATAAACCCCTCCAAATTTTCAAGGAATTCTTCATCGTATCTTTAATAGGAAGTTTAGTTCCCTAAAAGAATAAAATATCAGGTTTGTGATCATAACATTCTAGGAGATCATGATCATTTATGAGAGGAAGAAAAGAGAGTTTCCAGTGTCTTAAGAATACCAAATTCCACTAAAAATTCTCCCATAATCTTGATCTTCTCTATGTAATTTCCCCCCTACTTTAGTCATTTTATCAATGACCCCTTTCTTTAATCTCTTCTAGCAGATTCCAAGAAGGGTTGGTTCTATCCTCTTCCCAACATCCTTAAATCCAAAATTAGTCTCTAAATCAGTTCTCACATCAATATCTAAGTGCTCTCAAGGAAGAACACCCAAGTGGTTTGGAGCCAATTTAACTGATGGATCCCCCTCAATCTCTTGATGATGCAGGAGCATCTAGTGGTGTAAGGGCAATCTTGCATCACCCAAAAATAGTTAATTTTCAATTTTATCATTTTCAGATGTTTTTACATTTTTGGATACCCTTTTCATCATAATGAAATTCTCAATTTACAGTTTTTTATTTTCTATTCCTGGGTTGAAAGATATTGCAGTTTTAGTTTCCCAGATTTGCACCTAAAAATCTTCCAAGTTGGATTTGGGGAACTTAGAGCTTCCGAAATGGCCCTAAAACTTGATAAAATTTTCATAGCATATTTTGAGCGTGTTGTTGACT
This sequence comes from Sequoia sempervirens, assembly GCA_007258455.2. Classification (NCBI taxonomy): domain Eukaryota; kingdom Viridiplantae; phylum Streptophyta; class Pinopsida; order Cupressales; family Cupressaceae; genus Sequoia; species Sequoia sempervirens. Next base: position 17,719,108 of record VDFB02000001.1, read on the forward strand.
TTGAGAACTTTCCAACAGTTCAAACGGTTCGTGAATCGGAGCCCCGGATCAAAAGTTATGGCCCCGAGAAGTTGGCGCACTTTCTAGAAGATAGCATTGCAAATGCTCTTTTGAAATTTGAACTTCATGTTGTAAATTTTTGGTACCAAACTGCCTAAACTCAATTTGAATGTTTTTTTGGCTCCAAACTAATGAGGAGCTCTATTTATGGGCGGTTTTTTCTAATTTTTGGGTAACTTTTTTGGGGACAAGCTCACATATTGCGAAAGGGTTATTCTATAGCTATCTATAACTTGCATGTGCTATAGAACTTGGGGATTTGAGATCCTCTACATGTAAGAAGCTCCATTTTCTGAATAATAAAATTATTCTCTTGTTTGTGGGTTTTTTTTTTGTGTCTCGGGTTGCACCCTCATCAAGTGGTATCAGAGTGAGGTTTTCTTGAGTGTGTGGACAGATCACCGATCGTGAGGCAGTTCACACCAGAACTGTGGTTTTGGGTCGAGGTCAAGAAAGATGCCTCCAAGAGTGATGCCTGGTAGGCATGGTGGTGCCAGAGATGGTCGAGGTAGCAGAAATTCTAGTGGAAGAGATGCACTGGCAGCCCTCCAAAGACAGATTGATGTGTTACAAGAGCAGGTGAGGAGAGGGTTAAACTTGAGGGAGGAAAGTGAGGATGAAGGAGAGGAAGAAGGTTCAAATGTAGAAGAGGAAGAAGAATTAATTGATCAAGACCAAATGCGGCTAATAAGGGCCATTTCAAAGACCGGGAAAAGAGCCAAAGTAGAAGTCCCCAGTTATTCTAGAAGTCTGAACCCGGAAGAGTTGATCGACTGGATCAATGAGCTAGAAGAATATTTTGAGTATGAAGAAATAAAGGACCCAGACCAGGTTAAGTTTGCAAAAATGAAGCTGAAGGGCCATTCCAGTATTTGGTGGAAAGAGGTCCAGTTGGAAAGAAATCAAAGAGGAAAAATCAAGATCACCAGATGGGATCGCGTGGTAGAGAAACTAAAGAAGTAGTTCATACCAGTGGACTACAAGTTAGATCTATTAAAGAAATTGCAAGGGTTGAAGCAAGGAAGTAGATTTTTGAAAGAATATACTAAATATTTTCACAAGATAATCATCAGAACAGGTCACACAAAGGCTAATAAGGAGAAGGTAGCCTGATACCTTAATGGGTTACGACTGAGCATTTAGGAGGAGTTAAGCCTAGTCAAAATGACCACCATTGAGGATGTGTATCAGTTTGCTCTGAAGGTGGAAGAGAAACTGAACAAAAGATTTGAAGGCAAGCAAAAAGGATGGGGAGGTCAAAGCGGAAAGGGCAATGGCTGACCTTCAGAAAGCTGAAATGATGATGAAAAGAAAAGTGAAGATGTGTGTACCAGTCGAAGCCAAAGGAATGATAACTTCTACTACCCTCATGATCAAAACAGTGGTGATCAAAGAGGTAGAGGATGAGGGAGATATGGACAAGGATCTGGAAAAGGTGGTTTCAGAGGAATGTGTTTCCAATGTGGTGAAGAAGGGCATCGAGCCTATGAATGTCCACAACACCAAGGAAGGGTAGAAAAAAGGCCAGAAGGTTGTGGAATGGTTGCGCATGTAGATGAGGAGGCCCAATCTAAACATTCAAATGATCCTGAAAGGGGAGAAACCCTAGTGATTAGGAGAGCCCTAGTGACTAAAGAAAAGGAACCAGAATAAAGGAAGAATCTATTTTGCGCAAGGTGCAAGTGTGAAGGAAAATGTTGTGATGTCATTATTGACAGTGGGAGCACTAATAATCGTGTGTCAGAGGAGATGGTCACAAAGTTGAAGCTGAAGAGGGAAAGGCACCCAAATCCGTATCAGATTGCCTAGTTGCAGAAAGACCACAAAGTTTTGGTCAATGAGCAGTTCCTATAAAGTTCAAGATCAGGAGCAACCATGATGAGATACTCTATGATATCATCCCCATGGATGCATGTCACATGTTGTTGGGGAGGCCATGGCAGTTCAATAGGTGAGCTATACATGATGGCCATGCAAACACTTATTCCTTGACAAAGGATGGGGTTCATCACAAGTTGAAACCCTTGAAAGAAACTGAGGAAAAGGTATGTAGTAGTGCTAGAATTTATTATGTAGATGGAAGAATTTTTTTAGAAAGTATGAAGCATGAGCGTGTGTGTTATGCATTGATTCCTAGAGTGAGTAATGAAGATAGTGAGAAGGTTCCAGAAGAAGTTTTTGGGATGTTGGATGAGTTTCAGGATATTATATTTGATAATGTACCTAAGGGTTTACCACCAATAAGGAAGATCAGTCATCAGATTGACTTGATTCCTGGAGCTAGTTTGCCAAATAAGGCAGCTCATAGAATGACTCCAGCAAAAAATGAGGAGTTGAATAGACAAGTTCAAGAGTTGTTGAGAAAGGGTTTGATATGGGAGAGTTTGAGTCCATGTGTGGTACCTACAGTACTAGCACCAAAGAAGGATGGGGAGTGGAGGATGTATACAGATTCCCGAGCCATAAACAAGATAACAATTAAGTATAGATTTCCCCTACCAAGGATGGATGACCTGATGGACTATTTGAGTGGAGCTCAGTACTTCATAAAGATTGATCTAAAGAGTGGATATCACTAGATCTAGATTAGAGAGGGAGATGAATGGAATACTGCCTTCAAGACCAAAGAGGGCCTATACAAGTGGTTAGTCATGCCTTTTGGGCTAACCAATGCACCAAGCACATTCATGTAGCTCATGAATGAGGTACTAAAAGAATTTCTAGGAAGTTTTGTTATTGTGTATTTAGATGATATTTTTATTTTTAGTACGACGTTGGATGAGCATCTGATGCATATTCGGAGAGCCTTTGAGAAGTTACGAGAAGAGAAACTATTGATTAATCTGAAGAAGTGCAGTTTTGTGAAGAGGGAGTTAGTGTACTTGGGGTTTGTTGTCTCAACAAAAGGTCTCAAGATGGACCTAGAGAAGGTGAAGGCTATTCTAGAATGGCCTACCCCAAGAACTACTACTAAGGTGAGATATTTCCATGGTTTGGCTAGTTTTTATAGAAAGTTCATTAGAAAATTCAATAGTATTTGTGGACCCCTGACTGAAACAATGAGAGGGGATAGAAAAGAATTCAAGTGGAGCACTGGAGCAGCAAAAAGTTTTAAACTGTTGAAGCAGAAGGTGAAAGAGCAACCTATTCTAGCTCTCCCAGATTTCAACAAGGTGTTTCAGGTGGATTGTGATGCTAGTGGTTGTGCCATTGGAGTAGTGTTGAGCCAAGAAGGTAAGCCCATTGCCTATTTCAAAGGAAGGTTAAATGATGCCAAGAGAAAGTATTTTGTATATGATCAGGAATTTTATGCAATAGTTCAAGCATTAAATAAATGGAGACATTATTTGTTGCCAAAGGAATTTGTTTTATGTACTGATCATTAGGCCTTGCAGTACCTAAATAGTTAGGGAAAATTAAATCGAGACATGAAATGGGTAGAGTTTTTGTAGAGTTTTACCTTTGTTTTGAAACATAGGAGTGGGAAGTCAAATAGGGTTGCAGATGCCTTAAGTAGGAGGCATACATTGATGACAAAGATGCAGATTGAAGTGGTTGGGTTCAATGAACTTAAGACATTGTACATAGAAGATCCTGATTTTGCAGAGGTTTGGAAAGCTTGCAAGGACCCTGTTACAATGGACAGGACAAGGTGGCTGGATTTCATAATCCAAGATGGCATGTTATTTAAGGGAAGTCAATTGTGTATCCCGAGGAGTTCCATGAGGGAGAACCTAATAAAAGAGAAGCATAGTGGAGGAATGGCAAGACATTTTGGTTGGGATAAGACCATTACCATTATCAGTGAGCATTATTATTGGCCTCAATTGTCACAGGATGTGAAGAAGTTTGTACAAAGTTGTAGAGTGTGTCAGATGGCTAAAGGAGTGAGTCAGAATACAGGCCTATATCAACCCTTACCTATATCAGAGAGGCCATGGGAGGATATAAGTATGGACTTTGTTCTTGGTTTTCCAAGGACACAACGAGGGAATGATTCAGTTTTTGTGGTGCTTGATAGGTTTTCGAAGATGGAACATTTCATTCCATGTTAGAAGACCCATGATGTAGTCCGCATTGCTGACTTGTTCTTCAAAGAGGTTGTGAGGCTACATGGTCTGCCAAAGAGTATTGTTTCAGATCGTGATACCAAATTTGTGGGGTACTTTTGGAGGACCTTGTGGAAGAAGCTGAAGACAGAGTTGAAGTTCAGTTCTACACACCATCCACAAATAGATGGGTAGAGAGAGGTTGTTAACTGGAGTCTGGGTAACCTACTGAGATGTTTGGTAGGAGATAAACCCAAGGGATGAGACTTGATCTTACCCTAGGAAGAATTTTCTTACAACAATTCTATCAACAGAAGCACTGGTAGATCACCATTCTAGATTGTGTATGGAAGTAGCCCTAGAAAAGCTCTAGAATTGAGGAAGATGGACCACGAGAAGAAAATAAGTGTTGAAGCTGAAGATTTTGTAGAACAGATCAAGGATATACATGAGAAGGTAAGAGAACATATTAACAAGATGAATATGTAGTATAAGGCTAAGGTAGATCAAAAGTAGAGGTATAAGGAGTTTCAGATTGGTGATGAAGTGATAGTCCACTTGAGGAAAGAAAGGTTTCTAGTGGGAACATATAACAAATTGAAGATGAAGAAGTTCAGTCATTGTAAAATTTTGAAGAGGCATGATTTAGGGAATGCATATGAGGTAGAGTTACCGGATGGATTCAACATTTCCCCTGTGTTCAATATTTCATATTTGACAGAGTATCATGAAGGTGGTGTAGAGGAAGTACCAACAATGGAACAATGTGGGATTCCAGCACCTACTTCAGAAAAGGAGGAGATTGAAGAAATCCTGGATAGTCATGTGGGAAGGAGTACTAGCAACAGGTAGTATGAAGAATATCTGGTGAAATGGAGAGGAAGGCCTATTGAAGATTCATCCTGGTTGCCTAAGGCAGAGGTTGACCATTTGGGTTTTCCTCCACCATCTAAGACGTGACAGGGTCACTTCTCAAATTACACTGGGTGTCTGATGCAGGAGCATCCAGTGGTGTAAGGGCAATCTTGCATCACCCAAAAATAGTTAAATTTCAAGTTTATCATTTTTTAGATGTTTTTACATTTTTGGATACCATTTTTGTCATAATGAAATTCCCAATTTATGGTTTTTATTTTCTATTCCTGGGTTGAAAGATATTGTCGTTTTAGTTTCCCAGATTTGCACCTGAAAATCTTCCAAGTTGGATTTGGGGCACTTAGAGCTTCCGGAATGGCCCTAAAACTTGCTGAAATTGGCATAGAAAATTTCAAGTGCGTTGTTGACTTCAAGACCTTTCCAACGGTTCAAACGGTTCGCAAATCGGAGCCTCGGATCAAAAGTTATGGCCCTGGGAAGTTGGTGCACTTTCTAGAACATACCATTGCAAATGCTCTTTTGAAATTTGAACTTCATGTTGTAAATTTTTGGCACCAAACCGCCTAAACTCAATTTGAATGTTGTTTTGGCTCCAAACTAATGAGGAACTCTATTTATTGGTGGGTTTTTCTAATTTTTGGGTAACTTTTTGGGGGACAAGCTCGCATATTGCGAAAGGGTTATTCTGTAGCTGTCTGTAACTTGCGTGTGTTGTAGAACTTGGGGATTTGAGATCCTCTACATGTAAGAAGCTCCATTTTCTGAATAATAAAATTATTCTCTTGTTTGTGGGTTATTTTTTTTGTGTCTTGGGTTGCGCCCTCATCACAACATTAGAAGATTAAAAGCATAGTCATGAGACTGAGATAAGTATGGGTTAAATGGAATAAACAGTATAGCCAAGAACCATATGATGTCCATATGCAACATGACTTTATGAATGGACATGCCAAAGTAGTAGAGAAAACATTTTAGTAGAATTTTGAGGCTCATTTGGATGGGGAAGGCAACTCGAAGCCCACCATCTATTCTTCTTGATTTTTAAATAGATATCTAGGTGTTCCAATTAAGTGAAAATCTGAAATTTTGACATCTAAGGACAATATAAAAATTGCTCTAGAACTAGACCAAGATCAAATATTATAAAAGGTGGTCCCCAAAAACAAGAAAGCATACAATAACAAGCACAAGTAGTGCAAAAGAATAGCCAACCTTGATTCTCACAACTTCGTACACACATAGTTTGTCAAGCACAAGATGGAACTTATTCTCAGTGCCCCTTCAAACAAAAAGTCATTGTATATTTTAGGAAAAGTGTATATCTACATGTGGGTTCCATCAGAGAGGAAAAATTTGTAATGGTCAACTAGGCTTTGATCACTACTAGTTTTCTAAAAAGACATTAGTTGAAGAACCAAAGATGGGACGACATCTCCAACATCAATAGATTGGATCACATGCCTAGTGTCAAGGTTCGTTGTACATTTGAATCCTACGAGGCCATTTTTCTCAACTACGACAAAGCAATGAAATGTTCAAGACTATGACATGACTCTAGAAGTAAAAGAGGGGGAAAGATGCAACACATAACAAATCAATTATTGGTATCCGATATGCAAACACATAGATAATTATACATGGTTGTAGGATCATAGTGACTTTAAAATTGCATATAATAGATGAATATGAAAGGAGGTCAAGGTTGAGCAAGAAGCAAACAAGATTATATTTTTCATTGAATATAAACAAGAAAGAGCATAGCAATGTTGACACATCCGAAAACTACAACCCTTTTTTTTCTAACACATAGGTCACTCCCAAATGGCTAGCAAACGAAAGGGAAAAGGAAACATAAAGAGCTCAAATATAAATTAGTTAGACTATATATTACAAGGACTATTAATTCAAATGAAGTGCATTAATAATTCACTAGATGCACATGGCAAAGAGCCAATATTGTTCTCAGTAGAAAAAAGGAAACAAGGAATAGACTTACATGATTGGTGTCAGAGGGTTGTTCAACAGCCTAGGGAGAACCAAAGTCCACCGACATTGTTGGGGCTGGTCTTTAAAAAGATGAGAGTTAAAATGCCAATAGTTTACTACGATCTCTATGCCACAACAACATGAGGGATGAATGTTCAATTAAAGAAAAAAAGGTTGATGAGAATCCCAACCAAAACACATACATGAAATATAGAACACCAATAAAATGACAACCATCAAGATCTTCAAAACACAACATGATCTCTCAATTTTTTTTGTAGAGACATTGACAATATGAGGGAAAAGAAATAATAAAAAAAGGCTTCAAAGTCACATATAACACTTAATATAAAGTTTATCATTCCAAGAATTCCCTATTGAGGCTCAAACAAATAACAACTATTTTCTGAAAAAGAATAAACATAGAGAAGAATATGTATCGATGTTGTTTACATCTACTTTGACATACATACATATTTACACATTGGAAACTAAAATGAAACACAACGAAATAAGGCATGCTATCCACCCAACCATATTGGGTCATGGAGCATCGCAAGATCTCACCAAACTATGGCAGGATGGAGACAAAACCATCTTTTCATGTCACTCATTTTATTCTCCCTACGTGTAGATATCTATGTATGTGAAATTATATGTAAGAAACATTATTATATAGAAAAAATATTCATATGCAACATGCAACCCATTTTTAATTTTTTTACATGGGTTTGTTACTGTGAATTCTTCTATTTTTTGGTTTTTTCCCTCTAAAATGATTTTTTTGAATTTTTATAGTGGCTGCATAAAGAACACATCTAAAAGAAAGCAAGCAAGAAGAGGCACATTTGAAAACCCCTTTGTAGAGCATTCCAAAAAAGTCCATGTTCTTGCAAAAAAACCAACCAAGAACATACATTGTCCACCATTGAAATCAATGGTGACATCAATGTTCCATATAACACTTAAAATACAACTTATCATTCCAAGAATATCCCAAAAGAATAGACATAGGGATCAGTATGTATAAATATTTTTTGCATCTACTATGAATTACATACTTATCTGTACATAGGGGAAATATAATAAATACAACAAAACAAGGCATTATTCATCATTGCGATCAATGGTGACATCAATGTTCCATATAACACTTAAAATATAGCTTATCATTCCAAGAATGTCCCAAAAGAATAAAAATAGGGATCAGTATGTACCAATGTTGTTTGCATCTACTATGACATATATACATATCTTCACAAAGGGGAAATAAAATATATACAGACAATATTCATATCTAGCATTCAACACACTCTATTTTTTTTTTTGCATGGGTTTGTTACTATCAATTCTTTTGTTTTTTGTTTTTCTTCCTCTCTACCAATTTTATTTATTCCACATTCAATTTTTGCACATGGTTAAAATGCATAATGTAATCACAATTATGTCATTTGATTTTTGTGGTTTTAATCTTCTTGTCCTGGCTAAGTGTAGAGGATATTTTTTTGCTACATGTGAGTTCATAAAGTTATGTTGCATATGTATACCTTTGATATTACTATGGTTGCATGAGTTATTTTCAAGCACACATACATAGATAGAATAAATGCATAATGTTGCTCTCAAACATGAAAATTGCAACTTTCAATTGAAACATATGTATCCGCTCTTTTGTGGAGATGGTTGCAATGCAATAAAATAGTTAATGTTGTACAATTTATGTTGTTTTCCATAAGGAATTGTTGATTGTTGTTCTCTAGCTTTGGCTATATTGTTTCATTTTTTATAATGTACTATTGAAAAAAGAATTTTTTCACATGTGGGGTTTTTTTTCTTTTCATGGGCCTGTTACCATGAATTCTTCTATTTTGTGGGTTTTTCCATCTAGGTCACTATTGAAGCCAATATTGTTTCATTTATGGTTCTCATTTTGTGGTGATTTATAGTGAATTCTACTGTCATCTAGGGCACTGTTGGAGCCAATATTTTTTTATTTATGGTTTGCGTGTGGTGCTGATTGTTTCTATATTAAGTGCAATAAGAAAAATAGGTTTCACCAATGATCATAGTGGTGGATAATGTATGTTCTTGCTCAGGGGTTTGGTGAGAGCCTATGAAGCTCCATGAACCACTATGGTAGGGTGGAGATCAGGCCTTCTTTGTTGTGTTTCATTTTTGTGGAAAAAATTACTAGAGTTGAGACTTTTGTATTGCTTTTGCAACCATTGCCCCATGCAAAAAAAAAAAAAAACCTCCAACCATCTTCACAGAAGCTCACCATCCTGGCATCAACATTAATATTTGTATGGTTTCTATGCAGTCACAATAATTGTAATAAAACCTATCATTTAAAACCTTAGAAAACATAGCAAAATCCTACACATTGTTGGGTGTCATTTTTTGGCTTTACCCACTATCAGAGTTGTGATCCAAGATGACAAGATTTTGTTATGGTGCAAGTTCAATTTCCCTATTCAACTCATGTATCAATAGATGTAGTTGTTCTTATAAATACTCGTGGACATAGTTGTATGCATGTATACATCTACATATACATATACATAAAAATATATGCATACAATTGAATTTTTTGAGTTCATACAACATCTTAATATAGATATTTTTAGATATATGTGTTTGTAATACATTTGTATGCATATATGCATGCATATTTGAATGCTTATATGCATGTATGCATGTGTATGTGTGTATGTGCATTTTCCACATGTATTATATTAAGTGTAATAAAAAAAATTATATAACCATTGATTACACTGGTGGAAAATGTATGTCAGTCTGTGACTATAATCAACAGTGAGACCAATGTTTCATCTCACACTTAATATATAGCTTGTCATTCTAGGAAATCCTTATTAGGGCCTAGAAAAATAACAAGTATCCTTTGAAAAGTATAAACATAGGTCCTCTTTAATTCATTTCCAACCATCGGTAGTATATAGGAACCACAAATGAAATAGTATTGCTAAAGCTAGAGGTCAAAAATCACCAATACCTTATGGAAAATAATGCAAATTGTTACCACAGGCCATAAAAAAAAGTGCCAACAATGCCTTATTGAGAATAACATGAAATATTTTATTACTTTGCAACCATCACCACTACACATAAACCATACAAGAATTAATGTTGATGCCAAATGATGTTTAATTTGGATGGCATTGTATATCAATGTTCCAAACACTTTTAGTATTAAAAATAAAAAATCTGCCACCATATTTCCAACCGAGATCTAGGTGTTGGAAGGGTTAAAGACTGAGAAGGCTAACAAAATTTTTGGCAAAAGTGCACACAATAAGGGAAAACCACAAAACATAAGGTTTCATAATTTTGTCATTTTATATCTATGGTTTTAATCTTCTTATGTTGGCTAAGTGTATAGTATATTGCTAATACATGTGAGTTCATAAAGTTTTGTTGCATATGACTATCTTTGATATTTCTACGGTTGCATAGCTTAGAATGATAGGATCTATATTAAGTGTAATAAGAAACAATGGTTTCACCATTGACCATAGTGGTGTAAAATGTATGTTCTTGCTCAGGGGTTTTGTGAGAGCCTATGAGGCTCCATGACCCAATATGGTAGGGTGGAGAGCAAGCCTTCTTATGTTGTGTTTTATTTTATTTTCCCTATGTGTAGATATGTATGTTTGTGAAATTAGATGTAGACAAAAATCATATGTATGACAACCTATATATTAAGTGTAATAAAAAAAATTGATATCACCATTGATTACACTGGTGGACAATGTATGTTGGTCTACCACTATAATCAATAGTGAGAGGCTCTATATTAAGTGCAGTAAGAAACATTGATCATAGTGGTGGAAAATGTATGTTCTTGCTTACGGGTTTAGTGAGAGCTTATAAGACTCGATGACCCAATATGGTAGGGTGGAGATCATGCCTTCTTTTGTTGTGTTTCATTTTATTTTCCCTATTTGTAGATATGTATGTTTGTGAAATTTGATGCAAAAAACATTCATATGTATGACAACCTATATATTAAGTGTAATAAAAAACATTGATATCACCATTGATTATGTTGGTGGACAATGTATGCTGGTCTGCCACTATAATCAATGGTGATACCAATGTTTAATCTCACACTTACTATACAACCTATCATTGTAAGAAATCCTTACTAAGGCCTAGAAAAATAATAACTATCCTTCAAAAAGTATAAACATAGTACCCATTTAATTCCTTTCCAACCATCACCAGTATATGAAAACCACAAATGAACTAGTATTGCTAAAGCCATGGGTCAAAAATCACTAATGCCTTATGTAAAATAGTGCAAGTTGTTTCTGTAGGCCACACAAAAACAACCAACAATGCCTTATTGAGAAGACCATGAACTATTTTATTACTTTGTAACCATCACCACTACACAGAAATCATAAATAAAATAATTTATTTGAGGCCACAGAACAACAATCAACAATTCCTTATGTAAAACAACATAAACTATTTTATTACTTTGACAAGTTTTAAATCCAAGGTTGAGAAAATGAAAATGGAGCATATCAATCAATAAGAGAAATAGGTATGTACCTTTGAGTCATTCTATAATGCAATAATTGAATTGTGAAAATATTATTATAAGTAAAACTAATAATATCATTTTGATTGAACCTTATGGTCTTTATTCTCAAATTCCATGATTAAATCTTTAACTCTTAATACCTTGTTATACTAATTAAGTATCATATGAATCATGAGTGGAATTCATGTTAATGAGAATTAGATTTTAAAGGAAACATTATTTAGATAGGAAAACAAAACATTCATACTCAATAAAGCATGGGTTCTCTATATTTTATATTCTCACATCCCATGTATGAGGGTTTCCCCTTATAAAATGATGAATTTATGATGTGTGGGATTTTGTTCATGTTGTTGTGCATATCTATATTATGTACATCTAGATAAAAAAAAAAGAACATTGGACCATGATGTATTGAAACCTAAGAAATAATTTTTCTTGATGACTATGGAAAGAAGATTGTTTTTTATATATCAATAAGTAGTGAAGGTACTGATGATCATTTTAAAATTGTTACTTTCATGGAGTTAGACATGACATCAAATCGAGTTAATTATTGGCTAGTTATTTGTTTTAATGAAGTTATGGTGAATTAATTGTTGGTTTATTAATGCATAACCATACTATTATATCTTGAAGTTCATAGATGTTCCTCAATTAATACATTCAATTAAATACAAAGGTACAATGTCATTAGGTATTAAATTTTCTTGTACTTCAATTAGATGTAATGAAAAAAAATATCATATTAATTATTGCAATACATTGGATGATGCTTAAATTTGGACAGGAGGTTTCATACTATCTAAGCTATACCAAAAAAAATAGAACAACCCTGTAGCCCAATAAATTTTTTTAAACAGTGGATTATAGGGGAAAAACTACAAAACAAAAGAATTCATAGCAACAAACACATGCAAGGGGGAAATCAACCCCAATAAAATATTTTTTTTAATTTCCTTGCAACCATTTCCACCAAATGGAAACCATAAATGAAACAATATTGGTTTCAACAGTGTCGTAGATGACAACAAAATTCACAATAACAAACCTGTGCAAAAAAATAAAATAGAATAACCCCACATCTAGACAAATTATTTTTTCAATAGTACCTTATAGAAAATGAAACAATATAGCCAAAGCTAGAGAACAACAGACAACAATGCCTTATGGAAAACAACATGGGTATGTGCAAGCTCATGATGGGCAAAGAAATGGCAATATGATGGGTATGTGGCTGACAAACTTCTATTTACCCAAAATTGATGAAATGAAAAGGGTTTCTAAAGGAGATTCTTAGGTTTCCACCAATATAAATTATTCTTTACTTCAAATTTAATAAGTAATTATTATTCATTTTCTATTCAAATTATGGCTAAAATCATGATTGATAGACTGATTGAAAAACATCTATAGCTTTCAAATAATATCTCATTTCTTGAATCCAAAACATGATTCACATTCTATGCTTTGTATAATATAGGATTAAAAAAAAAAAATTGAATTTCATGAAGTTTTGACCAAGTTAAGGTGGCCAGACATACGAGTTTTTTATATCTTTTAAAAGTTGGAATGAAAAATTCATAATTAATTATTTTCTTGGAAAAAAATTACAAAAAAATATGCATCACATTGGGACATGAGTCCTCTACTTATATCTAAAATATTATAAAAAAAATTATAATTTTATTGTGGTTAGGGTGGTCAAACAAACACCTACTTCTTAATTTTTCCTTGAAATTTAAGTACTATTGCATTGAAATTTCAAATTTTCACCAAATAGATTTCCTTTTTCTTAAAAGACCTAGTAGTTTAGAAACTACATTCAATTTTCTATAGATTATATTCTTACATATTTTTGAAATAATATAGATAACTTATTCAATTTTTTACGTGAAGTTTCCTAACTCTGATTTTTCTATTTTTTTACCACTTAAGGGCCTATTTTTTCCATGATGATCCTGTACATACCCACATAAACTGTATAACATTAACTATTTTATTGTGTTGCAACCATCACCACAAAATGGAAGCCATATATGAAACAATATTGGTTTCAATAGTGTCCCAAAAAATTATTTTTTCAATAGTACCTTAAATAAAAAATGAAACAATATAGCCAAAGTTAGAGAACAATAGTAAACAATGCCTTATGGATAACAAAATAAACTATATAACATTTAATATTTTATTGTGTTATGACCATTTCCACAAAATGCGAACCGTAAATGAAACAATATTATTTTGAATAGTGACCTAGATGAGAAAACCCACAAAACAAAAGAATTCACAGTAGCAAACCTATGTAAAAAAATAAAAAACCCGACACGTGGACAAATTCTTTTTTCAACAACACCTTATAAAAAATGAAAAAATATAGCAAAAGCTAGAGAAGAACAATCAACAATTCCTTATGGAAAACAACATAAACTATATAACATTAACTATTTTATTGTGTTGCAACCATCACTATGAAACGAAAACCATAAATGAAACAATATTGGTTTCAACAGTGACCCAGATGAAAAAATCCACAAAACATAAGAATTCATAGTAACAAACCCATGCAAAAAAAAAAAACCTCACACATGAACAAATTTATTTCCCAATAGTTCCTTGTCAAAAATAGCATAAACTATTTTATTACCTTCCAACCATTGCCACTATATGGAAACCATAAATGAAACAATATAGCTATTGCCTTGCAACCACTATGACTACACAGAAACCATAAATGAAACAATATTGGTAAAGCCATATAACAACAATTAACAATGCCTTATGGAAAATAACATAAACTATTTTTGAAATACTCTACAAAGGGTTTTTTCAATATGCACCTCTTCTCGCTTGCTTTAAGGGGTTTTCCCAAATGCACCTCTTCTTGTTTACTTCAAATGAGCCTCATCCCGCTTGCTTTCTCTCAGTTCCCTTCTTTCTCCAATGATTGTGTAAATGGGAAAAAAAATATCAGAGCTGAGACTTTTGTATTGCTTTTGCAACTATAGCCCCATGCAAAAAACACAAAATAAGCTCCAACCACCTTCACAAAATCTCAACAATGGATGATCAAACTTGCACCTTCATAGAAGATCACCCTCCTAGCTCACAAATTTGATTCATAGAAGCTCACCCTCTTCGCTCATAGCTCTGATAACAAGTAAAGCCATAGAATGACACCCAACAATGTCTTACCAAAATTTGTGCAAAATTTTGCTATGTTTTCTGAGGTTTTAAATGGTAGGTGTTATTACAACCATCGCCATACACAAAAACCATACAACAATTAGTGTTGATGTCAACCGACATTTAATTTTGGTTTCTTTCTTTATCGATGAGCCAAGATGCCACTTACCATTTAATTTTGATGGCCTTCTCTATTGATGTGCCAAACACTTTTAATTAATTTTTGAAATAAAAAAACTACCACCTTTTTTCCAACTGGGAGCCAAACATCTAAAGGGATAAAAATGGGGAAGGCTGAAGAGAATTTTGAGCAACATCCACACAATAAGCCTATCAACTAAAAATCCTTGAAACCATCCCTACATGGGATTTCATAGGCACAAGTATGCTAGAAATAAAAACACATGTAATAGAATTTAATAAGTGCACTAAATTTTCAAAAAAATCCATCACTACAACAATATTTACAAAGAATTTATAAAATAACTGACAACTAGAAAGAGTTGAGAAAAAAAAGACCTATTGAGATTAGAAAAAAATTAAATCTTGAGCACATGACTTGATAATCTCAAATGGAGACTTGTAGTAGCTATAATATAATATTTTTATTTTCTTATTATTTTAAATAATTTATTATTATTTTTTTAAACTGAAAATATTTGATAGTAGATAATATTTAATATGAAATATGGTTGAATGAGTTTGAATTTAATACTACATAATTAAATCATGATAAAACATTATAGCTTGATGCATTGCAAAAAATACTTCCACTTATCAAGTAAATTTAAATTATTTAAAATTATTTAATAATAATTTTAAATGTAAACATTAATACTTTTAATCAGCACTATTTAATTTAAAATTATAATTAAATAATAATATCATAGAATTGCATCCAATTAGTGCATAATATAGACACCTAAAACCATCTAAATCCTAACTACACCTAATTCACTCACATTTATCCTTTTTCAATATTAATTTAACAAAAAAAATTATTTAATCATTGGCTCCAATCATCTCCTTAAAATTAATTATATAAAATCAATTCATTTATTTATTTAATTAATTATTTTAGACTATCCCTCTATATTAACACACCTGTTAAATAAATTTAGCATTTATTTTATTAATTTCAGCGTTCATATCCCTAACTTCTAGCAATTAAATAAACATATTTTTTTATTTCCCTCATTTCATCTTAAGTCATTATTTGAATATTTCACCAATTCTAATTTAATTAATGAATCCACTTGGAAATTCTTAATCAAACTTAAAATAAATTTTACATAATACTTGTACATGGCCCATACTTCCCAATTTGATTTTAATCACTCCCTCTATAATCCAACCTTAATTAAACTACCGATCACATGCACATGCATGCAACAATCAATCGATAGGGGTCCACTGCAAATGGCTATTCAATGGGAAGCAAGGAAGAAAGTTGTTTTAGTAGTGCATTGTGAAGTACAAATATTCAAAAATATTTGCAATTGTTTGAAAGAGTCAAAAAAAGGAAAGCATGTTAATAATTCAATATGGAATAACACGAGGTTAGTTTATAGTAGGAGGTGAGAAAGGATAAGATTTGTTGAGTAGATTATAATGAATGAGGATAAGATTTGTTGAATAAATTGGTTATGGAAATGTATAATAAAATGGTAGGTTGTGTTCATTATTTGCAAGGTATCGACTAATTGCAATCTCAAGCAATTAATAATGAATAATTTTAATTACAATAATTATTTTAAAATTATTTTATTTAATTACATTTGGTAAATTAAATACAATTTAAATTTTCAAATAATTAGTTTTGGTAATAATAATAATTTCTCTCCAAAATTTAAGGTATGATATAATTTTATATGTATTTTAGTTTAATATTTGGTAGGCCTAGATGCACATGTATATTTGAAATTTTTCTCTAAGTTAATCAATCAATTGATTAATTATTATTTAATTTTCTTAAGATAAGGCAATGCATTGGAAGACTAACAACCATTTGCATATAACAGGAAATTGATCTTTGATATGTTTTTCTAGGTTAATCAGTGAATTGATTGATTATTATTTAATTATCTTAAAATAATGCAATCCACGAGAGATTAAGAACCATTTTCATAGAGTGGGAAAATGATCTTTGCATTTCTACATAAAAAAAACTTAGTTCAAAATTTATTATGAAAATAATCTTAGGAGATTGATTTTTTAATAAAAAATTTCTTAATAAGTTACTTGTGGAAAATTAAATATAATTTAAATTTTTAAATAATTAGTTTTTTTATTAATAATCATTTTAGTCGAAAATCTAAGATATGATATAATTTTATATGTATTTTAGTTTAATAGTTGTTAGGCCTATATGCACATGTATATTTAATGTTTTCGTCTAATTGATCAATCAATTGATTGATTATGATTTAATTATCGTAAGATAGATATGGATACTAATACATGGAAAACTTGAAGTTGTGGATTATAAAATATTTTAAAAAAACATGGAACATTAAAGAATTATCATTTATTAAAAAGTTATTTGTGATCCCCATAATTACAATAAATGAATAAAAAAATTGACTTATACGGTGCTAAATGATTTATTATTTTTATGTTATTTGTTGTGATTATTTTTTATTTGAATATTAGTTATGATGATCATCATTAATGATTTTTTTTAAAAAAGAACTTTAATATATGAATACTTTTTATAAATAGTATTTACTCAATAATTTTGTAAATGAAAGCATTATTATCCATGTGATTTAATTGAATTAAAAGTTATTCCTTGTTTTGTTGGGAAACAATGATTTATTTGACTTCAAAAAAGATATTGTACTCAACCCATTGGAATAAAAAAGGAATCATGAAAAGTAACTAAGTAAATGTGCAAAACCATCAAAGACAATGTCAAAGTAAAAATAATTAATGGTATTTACAGTTGGTTCACTGAATCTATTTATTGACATACTAACATTATATAGTTGGGAGCGTTGAACATTTTTTTGGAGCACCCATGCTGAAGCAAATGTATACATAGCATTGAATCAAAATAATCGCCATGTGGAAAATCTAACGTATGCACACCAAAGCACTTTTGGCCTATAGGGTATGTAGTAAGAAGTGCTCTAAAATCCATGGAAAACAACATAACTTATAATTTCATGACGAATGCCATGAATTTAAAAGTCATGACAAATGCCATGGATTTTATAACACTTGCCTACATACCTTGTAGGGAAAAATCACTGCTTTTGGTCCTTCATCTCCATCATTTTAAATGAAATATATGCTATGCAAATATGTATCCAATGAACATCTCTGATGATTACAATTATGTATATTTCCACCTACAAAAGTAAGATTTCCATGAGAAAAGAATAGTTTCATTTTTATGAATTACATAGCATGTGATTGACTACACTCAGTTGTCTATGTGTAAAGTTAGATTATTGGTAGAATTACATTCCATTGCAAAAAAAAGTGAGATAAATAATTAATAATATTTATAGTTGGTTAACCAAATCTATTTATTGATAATAGGAAAGTTTTGTACTTACATGTGATATTGGTGGTGTTCAACAAGAGTAAGCAACATTGGAACAACTTGTTGGACCAATAAAGAATATGAAATAGACAATTTACAATACACTAATTTCCTAGTATGTATATTGCATCTATGCAACATTATCAAGGAAAAAATATAGACATAGAATACAATAGGTTAGCATTATTTGTTGTAAATAGAAAGAGATAAAATAGGAGATTTTAAATACATAGGATATTGGAAAACAATTGTGTAGAAGTAATCTACTAAAAATATTGAAAAGAGAGTTGTGGAAACAATGAAAAATACAATGGATATAATAGAGTATGTTTTTTGGTGGGAAAGTGGATGTGAGAATTTGTGTGTCTATGTATATAAGAAGCAACAAATATATGATGATAGAATCCAAAAGCACTAAACCCACGCTCATTGTCCTCCCTACCATATTGGCATCATGAAGCCTCATGGGCTCTAGCCAAACCCCCGATCAAGAAAGGCAAGTAAGGTCCATGAAAAATATCAAGGACTCTTATCATATATCACACAATAAAAAAAAAACAAATTCTAAAACAATAATTGGAAGAACACTTAAGAATCACAAGTAACTTGAAATAGACAATTTACAATAGACTAATTTCCTTGAATGTCTATTGTATTCATGCAACATTAGAAAGGGGAAAATATAGATATAGAATAAAATATGTTAGCATTATTTGTTGTAAATAGAAAAAGATAAAATAGAAGATTTTGAATACATGGGATACAATTGTGTATAAGTAATTTATTGATGAAGTTGAAAAGAGGACTGTGGAAACAATGAAAAAAATGATGGATAGAATAGAGTATGTTTTTGATGGACAAGTGGATGTGAGAATTTGTGTGTCCATGTATATAAGTAGCAACAAATATGTCACGATAGAATACAAAAACAATAAACCCATGCTCATTGTCCTCCCTACAATATTGGCATCATGAAGCCTCATGGGCTCTAGCCAAACCACCAAGCAAGAAAGGAAGGTAAGGTCCATGGAAAATCTGGAGGGCTCTTATCGTATATCACACAATAACAAAAATAGAGAAATTTTAATACAACTATTGGAAAAATACTTAAGAATCACACATAAGTGATGGTTGGATCAATTTGTTGGAGCATAAAAGGATTTGAAATAGAGAATCTACAACACACTAATTTTCTTGAATGTATATTGAATATGTGCACCATTATAAAGTAAATATTATAGATATAGAGTAAAAGAGGCTAGCAATATTTGTTATAAATAGATAGAGATAAAATGGAACATTTTGAATACATGGTATGTTGGCAAAAAGTTGTGTGTAAGCAATCTATCAGGGAACTTGTAAAGAGAGTGGAGACAATGAAAAATGAAATGGATAGAATAGATTTTTTTTTTAGTAGAGAACTACGTGTCAAAAAAATGTGTGCTCATTACCCTCTTTATCTTACAAGAATGAAGAAGCCTTGCAAGGTCTACCCAGAGCCTCGAGCACAAAAGGGAGGTAATAACTATCATAGATCTAGTGGTTTTTTACCATATATCACCCTGACACAAACTAGTCATTAAAATAGGTGTTCTCAAATAGGATCTCTAATCTTGCACTCCTTGTTTTCGATGTGACAAATTTTTGACAAATAATGGAGCTCAAATGTAGAATATATGTATGCATATATGTATGTGTGTGTGTGTGTGTGTGGTGACTTGACCTAGTTTTCTAATGGTGACATGGAGCTTGGTAATTACATGGGTTGTTGGTGGTCGAGCTAGTGTCCTCAATATGCAGAAGTTGAATCGTAAGTGTTTGTTTGCAGGAGTGTTTATTCACCCAATCATTGTTGCATATACAAACACACACATATACATATATATACACACATATACACACATATACACACATATACATATACACATACACATATATGTACATATATATATACATATATATACATCTATGTATATGTATGTATGTATATATATGTATCTATATGTAAATATATATATATATAGTGGTGCTACTTCAATAGCAGAGTATTCTAAAAATCAAGGGCTTTGGCTTCGTTCTATATTAGATTGGAGCATTTTAAAAGTGTTGTTCTCTTGAATCTATAAGTCATTTTGCATAGGTGTTTTGAATAAATGATTTATTTATTGTTTATGTTAAAAATATTGTTGTTCACAGTGTGTAAGTCATCTTACATGGGTGTTTGGCACCATGGTTTTGTATGGATGGAGAAATTATAGTTAAATCTTCTTTCTTTCATCAAAAAAATATGGTTAGGGTTAGTAAGGGAAAGTATACTATGAAATGTGGCATAAAATATATTTATTAGGTTACATTGTTGAAAGAGCCATTGTGATGCTAGTTTGATAGCAGATTATTGTGAAAATTGTGCCTCCATCTCTATTTGAAGTTCCCCTTAACAAACTATTGTTCATGTTAATATTGGCACTGAATTTTATAGAAAAAATAGACGAATTGTAAAAGAACTATTAGAAAAAGACCTAAAAATCACATGTAGATGGTGCATGATCGAAAACCCACATTAAACATATTAATACAAGATAACTAGTCTATGTAACAATTGAGTTGCCAATTGAAAATTTGAGCAATGTTCTTTGGCACTCAACCCACATTAAATAAAAGTGGTAAAGCCAATGGGCACAAATACCTTGCACAAAATGGGTATTAACGCAAAAAACTTAATTTAAAATTCGAGGTGCATTACTTGCAACTAAATATTATAGGAAAATAGAGAAACTATAAAAGAGCTATTATAATAACACTTAGCAACCACTAAACTATTTTTATTTCCAAAATGGTTATATGGTACTCCTTTTGCCAGTTCCCCATAGCAGACTCTTCATTACTATGGATTTCTTAAGAATTACAAGTAAATAATAGATCATTGAAAACCCATAGTAAACATACTCATACAAGAGAAGCAATGTATGTAAGAGTTAAGCTATCAATTGAAAAATTGAGCTACACTCTTTGGCAGTAAACCCACACTAAACAAAACTTTTAAAGGGAATGGTTACCAATAATCTGTGCAAAATGGGTATAACATCACAAAGTTATTTGGGAATTTGAGCTACATCACTTGGTAGTAAATATTGTAGAAAAATAGCTTGAATTTATATCTATATATATGTATTGAATTCCCCATTGTGCTACATCAGTTGGCAGTAAATATTATAGACAAATAGCTCAAATTTATGTCTATATATATCTATTGAATTCTTCATTTCATATTTTAAAAAATACATATAGGTAGAAATGTATATCGATATATATAGACCAAGACCACTATGGCTTGTTTGAGAATGCAACAACAATTTATATATGCACATGTATATCTAAACAATTGTGTATGCTATCTTTATTTGTATTTAGGTACACTTTGATTTAAAAAGAGTTAAAAATAGCATATGTAAGTATTATTTAGCTCTAAGAAATTTTGTACAATATAGCCATGGCATTAAATGATATTATTTTTTCCTCAACTGTTCAAAGAGCCCTCTCATAAATTATTTTATTGTTCTTGTAAGAATGATTGTTTTCAATTTTTAAAATTCTAAAATTTTTCCATTGGTTTTTTGTTTGGATGGGACATGTTATATGCCTTGTGTTAATATGTTTCATGAAACTCTTTTTTTCTCATCTATTTCAAGTCCACAATAACAAACTACTCTTGATAATATATCGTTTCATTTAGTTGCCCATTGTGACATAGAAAATGGGACCCTCTTGACAAAAGAGACAATTTCATGCCTAATTAGACCTACTTTTGAATACCTTTACACTATCAATTCCTCAAAACAACATTTATAGGCCCCTAATACCCATTATTTTTTATCTAGAGACCCATTTCACTTGAGAAATTACTTAAATCCCAACAAACAACATTCAACTCATCCATATCCTAAAAACCTACCTTTAAAAACCACTAGTGGGACCCATCCACAACCTTGGGTGAATGTATCCCCTCTAGTGGAACCCATTCTCCAAGGGTGGCTAATGAGTCCCTTTTGAGGGAAAATTCAATTTTGAGTGAGAATTAAAATTAATTCAACTTAATTTTTCAGTGAATGTCAGCCTCTTAGGTCTAAATAATGGGAAAATTAGGTGTTGTTGCTTATAAATACTCATAGTAA
This sequence comes from Sequoia sempervirens, assembly GCA_007258455.2. Taxonomy (NCBI): domain Eukaryota; kingdom Viridiplantae; phylum Streptophyta; class Pinopsida; order Cupressales; family Cupressaceae; genus Sequoia; species Sequoia sempervirens. The sequence goes on from VDFB02000001.1 coordinate 17,741,557, forward strand.
GTCATTTTACACATCTTTTAGTCATTTTAACAAGAGAAAACTCTAAGGTGAAATCTTCTACAAAAAGTCTCATTAGTAAAGTTGAAGTTTTAGGGTAGCAAACTAGGGTTTTTATAGGTCTTGAAGCTCAATTTTTTTATCAAGATTCAACATTGCAAAGGGTTGATGATGGATATCTATTGTGAATCATGGAGAAATCTTGGTTGAGGAGATGCAAATAACCATCAAATCACACCTAAAGACTTGTTTTCAAAGTGATTCCATCTTCCATTTCTTCTATATCTTCATATTAAGGTTTACATTTTATTTGCATGCCATTTTCATGTCATTTTATCTCCATTTTCGATGTCCTGAAAGATTTCTAGGGTTGAGATCTTGCATCACTCAAATCAAATTTGCATTTCTTATTCTAGCACAATAGAATAGGTTTTTGATATACTTTAGATTTTCCTAGTCTTTAACACACTTTAAGTCTAGGGTTTTATACATATTTTCCTCTATTTAAGGTTTAATTACCCAACTAGGGGTTTGACTAATGCAAACCCCCCATTAGAAAAACAATTTTAAGCTATTTTGCAAGATTTTTTTGAGATCCTGATTCGGGTTTCTGTCAGAAAGTGTTCTATAGGTCTGAAGGTACATATGAAAGATTTGAAATCATAGAAATTTGAAAGTGAATTGATTTTCCATGCATGCTGAATGAGTCCCTCCTAAGGTGAATTTTTGAGTTAGATGCAGATCTTGGTACATAGTTGGAAGAAAACACTTTTTGGGCAAAAAAAACCTAACCTAGGACTCATTCGCGCAAGGTAGCGAATGAATCCCAATCAACTCAAAAGTCAGAATTGCCAGATTTCAAGATTGATTTCCAGTCCTTTTCAGCTTTACAGGTGCACATGTTCTGAAAAATAACTTTCTACTTAGTAAATTTGCATTTTCATTCATCCTTTTAGGCTTTTTGCAAATCACATTGTGTTTTCAAACATTACATATTTCCTGGGTTTTGCATTCATAATTATTTAGTTACTTAGCTTAGTTGCATTTGAAATATCTCATTTAGCCTTAATTACATCATACACTTCCTAATTTGAGTGAACCACTTTGTTTTTTTGTGAGGTTTATCTCTCTCCTTTTAGGTGAAACATCCTAAGAGTGTAAGAGTAGCCTACAAGCCTCATGCCCAAAAATATATGGTTCATTTTGGTGAAGCTACATATTGAACATCATATCATTCTAATTTGCATTTATATTTGCATCCTAGGATTTAATTGCATTGTCTTAAAATTGCATTAGTGAAAGCATTGATCATCTAGAGTTCATTATTGCATCTCATTACATTAAAAAATTAAAAAATTCTACATTTTCAATTATTATCTACATTGTACAAACTTGGAAAACATTCAAAAAAGTCAAAAAAATAAAAAATAAAAAACCTAAAAATACCTCCCTTGGGACTCATTCGCCACTTTGGACAAATCAGTCCCACTACAATTTTTGAATCAAGTTTCTAGAATTCATTTTATTGCTTTGCACATTTTTGTTTCATTAGCATAAGCATCATTTTCTTTCATGGAATTTATGGATAGTCTTAGATTTTTGCAAATTTCTTTTTTAGTATTTTTTCCTATTTCTTTTAGATTAGATTCATCGATACATAAAAACACAAAAATGAAAACATCAAAAAAACCTTTCGAACAAATGAATCACGTTAGGAACAACATCTCATCCAGTCCCCTTAGTAGTGATGATGTTGAAAAGTTAGATGAAGTTCTTCAGGACTTCCTCTCACTCACTTCATCCTCTAACACTTGTAATGAGAAACCTAAACCATTTAATGATAATGTATCCCTCAAACCTTTTGGTTGTGATGACTTTGACTTGTTAGATGAATCCCTTCAGGACTTCATCTTGCATAAGTCATCCACTAAGGTTTGTTGTGAAAAATCCACAATAAGGAACATTAACACCTTTAATGATAAACAACTTAAACCAATTGACGATAACTTACTCCTCAAACCTTTTAGTTGTGATGACTTGGACTTGTTAGATGAGTCCCTTCAGGACTTCATCTCACTCAAATCATCCACTAAGCTTTGTTGTGAGAAATATAAAACTAAGGATGTTAATGTGATTCAACCTCAACTTATTCTTTACCCGCCCTCGCATAAACTTCATTCTTCTAATAAACCCGAGTACACTCTTTACCAACCTAAAACCAATGTGTTGTAGTAATCAAGTAATGTTGCTATTGCTCGTAAATATAATACCTGAAGTAATCCACAACCAACACAACCAACCCCAACCTCTTTACCTTTACCTAATCCACCTAGTGCTCCTCACTTCTTCCCAAACACAAAGAAGTATGATCTTGTTGAACAATTAAATAATACTCCTGCAAAGATTTCCCTTTGGGATTTACTTTAGAGTTCACCAAATTACCACACTATTCTTCAAATAGCCTTACAAAAAATTGCAATTCCCCCTGGTACAAATTTGAATAATGTGGCAACTTTAATCCATAGAATGAATCAAATTAATCTAGACATTACTTTCTATCAACATGATCTCCCTCCTTTAGAGTTGTCAAAACAAAATGAAGCCTTTATCATAATTTCTCAATTCAATCACATAGGTATCAAAAGAACCCTTATCGATAATGGTTCTACTCTTAATGTCTGTAGTGTGAATCTCCTTGATAGATTGCATGTTGAAAAGTCACAAATAATACTTGATTTCGTATCCATTCAAGGATTTGACAATACAACAAAGAAAGCACTTGGTATAATCACTTTACCTATTATGGTTGGGGTGGGTACTTTGCAAACTCCTATTCATGTCATGCCTTATGATATTTCATATAATATTCTTTTAGGTAGACCATGGATTCATGAGATGAATGCAGTGATTTTGACCCTTCATCGTATCATGAAATATGTCTATAAAAATCACATTTATCAGGTTGAAATTGATCCTGACCCTAAAAGTTGCTTGCACCTTGAAAAAGGAGCTACAAGTCCTCTGAAAACATTAATTCCAACATCCAATATAGACCCTCTTGAAATTGAACACAATGATGTGGAATCAGTATCTAAATTCTTTTGTGATGATTGGGGATCCTTAGAATTCAAACCTTCATTTATGGGTCAATACATAATCACACAAAAGACAAATGAGAAACAAGAACAACCAACCATCATGTCAACTCAAAATTCTAAACAATCTTCTCAAACATCTATATCTCCTACTTTGGATGAAAATGAAACATACACAAATTTTTTTGATGAGATAGATTATCAATCCCCACCTAATCCATAAGAAATGGAAAGACTTCATGGAAAAGGATATGAACTTGTGAAACAACTAGGATATACTAGAAATGGGTGTGGAAAACATGAACAAGGTATTTGTGTTCCTATCAAACCTAATATGCAAGAGACCAAAACTAGATTGGATATTCTTTTTCCAAGATGACAAAAGCTACTTAACAGCCATCTTTGAACGTTGACATTATTACATGTCAACCAAAACATAACCTCACCATCAAACATCCTGAATTGCTTGATATAAAATTACCACCATCATGGAAGTATGTTGATAGTGATGAAACTCTAAGAAAATGTTAGAAGTTTATGATAGCGCATTGTCTCCTACTCCCATGAAATGAATTATTCATGCTATGATCATTGCAAAGCAAAAAGAAAGTGATATCACCGAAGAACACTATGAGTTTGAAGTTCCTAAATCTAATGCACTCCCTTTAGAAGATACAATTGATGTACCAATGGACATAGAGGATAAAGACAAAGTTTTTAAGATTGGGAAGTTCCTTGATGATGAAGAACAAGAGGACACTACAAATTTACTTCATGATTTTCCTAAAAAAAATTCTTGGAAATATTCTAATATGCCAAGAATTGACCTGAAAATTGTGACACACAACATTGTTCTTGCTAAAAATGCTAAACCCATTTGTCAAAAGATAAGAAAAATACACCATAACATAGCATTGCATGTTAAACCAAAGCTTGAAAAAATCCTTGATGCAGGCTTCATTCGACCTATTGATTATTCTCCTTGGATCACAAACATTATCACAAAACTGCTAAACTTGATAATTGTATTAGGATATGTATAGATTCGCGTGACTTGAATAAAGATTCTTTAAAAGATGACTTTCCACTTCCTAATATTGACATGATTTTGGATTCAACTGTTGGACATGCTTTGTTGTCATTTATGGATGGATTTTATAGTTACAATCAAATCCTTATTAATACTCAAGATCAATACAAAGCTACCTTTACAACTATTTGGGGAATATTTTGTTGGGTTGTGATGCCCTTTGGTTTAAAGAATGTCAATGCAACTTATCAATGAGCAATGACATTAATCTCTCATGATTACATCCACAAAATTTTGGAAGATTATGTTGATGATATCCTTGCTAAATCTTTAAGAAGACAAGACAATGTAAATTTTCTTCGAAAAATCTTCAAATGAAAACACAAATATAATATGTGATTAAATCCGAAAAATTGTCTTTGGTGTAGACTGTGGTAAAATTTTTGGGTTTGTCATATCTCACAGAGGCATTGAGGTGGATATAAAGAAAATAGATTCCATTATTAACATGCCACCTCCTACGAGCATTTCTCAATTGTGAACATTACAAGGCCAAATTCAAGCTATTCTTCATTTTGTTGCATCTTTAGCCAATCACAAATTACCTTTTACGTATCTTCTTAAAAAGGGTGTACCTTTTGATGGGGATGAGGATTGTAAACATGCTTTTGAGAATTTAAATAAATACCTTGCAAGCCCACCTATTTTATAGCCCACCATTCCAAACAAAACATTTATCATATACATAGCCACATCAGCCAATGCTCAAGATGCAGAATTGTTGGCTTAACAAGATGATCACGAAAAAGAACATCCTATTTATTACATTAGTAAAACCTTAATTGATTATGAAACTCAATATTCACCAATTGAAAAAAAATTCTTAGCTCTTGTATTCACTACTAGTAAATTATGACATTATTTACTAAATGCTAAAATACAAGTCATGAAAATTTTTGATCCTCTCAAACATCATTTCAATAAAATAGGCCTTTTTGGATGCTTAGCTAAGTGGGTGATGTTAACTGAGTTTTACCTTAAGTTTATTTCACAAAAAATCAATCAAAGGACAATCCTTAGCCAATCACTTAGCTGATGCTCCTTCTCCTTGGTGATCACACAATACTGGTTTACAATTTGTGGCCAAACTGGACACTAAACTGATTTTTTCTAACTAAATCTTCACTTTTAGGCACTTATAACAGCTAAACCGTGAGGAATTTGAAGATGATGCAAACTAGTGATTTGTGAAATTTTTTCTATAGATTCTAGATATATATTTTTTTAAAAAAATTGAATCAGATTGCACTTCTTTTTCAATCTCCTTCGAAAACTATTTTTTTTGAGTAAACACCATTTTAAGGAATGACACTCACTGTATAACACATAACTTTTTTTCATTGAAGGATAAAATTCTTTTTTTTTTGAATTTAGATTTGTAACTATGATACCTAGTGCTTCCAATTGGTTTCATAGTGTTTTATTGAATATTTTTTCCTTAATCAAGTTTTGAAGTCAAACTAATTACAATTCAGACATAGGCAAACTATATAACACAATATTTTTTTGTATGTATCGAAATTCAATTTATTTATTTTTGTTGGATCAAGGACTTCAATATGTGGTACACTCATTTTTCAATTTTTTTTGATAATATTCTATTTTTCGTGCAAAATAGAGAGTTTGATTTTTGGTGAAAAACCTACATTCACAAGAAATAAAAAATAAATATAATAATAATAATAAATTTATTTAAAATTATACTTTTTGGGAAGCTTATAATAAGGACTACATATTTACAAAAAATAAATTTTAAATGAATTCATTTGATCCCCCAAAAGGTAAATCAAAAGTGGTTTTTTATCAGCATTTTGATAGGTGTAATGGAGACTCCAGTATAGGTATGGTTTAAAACTAGCGGGGTTCTTTCCAAGGGGGTTTTATCTAAGGTAGGTTGATCAAACCCTCTTCAATTGGAATGATTTAAATTGAAATTTTTAAGGCTTAAATCATTATATTTTCTAAAAATATGTGATTTCAGAAAAAATTAGAATCTCCCAAAAATTATAAACTAGCTTTGTGGGATCACCCATCTCTCGCTTTACCTAATCACTACTCCTTTCTTGATGATAGCATCTTGACCGCTGATATTAAAAAATAGGAATTGTATTTCAATGGATCTAAGTGTAGAATAGCTTTCAGTGTTGGAATGGTATTAATTATGTCTTCCTTTGTCCTATTGATTAAATTTCCTATGCACAAGCAATGCAGCTAAGTATGAGGCATTAATCACGGGTTTGTGAGCTTATTTAACAATGGATGCTAAACATATCAAGATATTTGGTAATTCATAGTTATTTATCAAACAAATCAATCGTACATATCAAACTAAACATGACAAGTTATTGAAATACAAGGATCTTACAATGAAATTGTTAGAGAAGTTTGAATCATTGACCATTGATAATATCTAGCGAAAAGGAAATAGACATGTGGATGCAATGATGAGCGTAACATCTCTTATCTCCCCACATGATCCTTCAGCATACTTCACCTTTGTTATTCATCCAATCATGAAACCTTCAATTGATACTCGATTAGAAGGAATTTTAACAACAATTCAAGATGACTTGTGTGAATGGTATGATACAATTTACCATTATTTAAAAGATGTTACGATTCCTGAGCTAACAATGAAAAACACTCGAAAGGGTTTTTGCAAACCAGTAGCTAAATATGGGATCCTCGTAGATGTGTTGTATATGAGATCCTTTAATGGTCTCATACTAAGGTGTCTTAAGGATTCTAAAATCCCTATAGCCCTTGAGTAGGCTCATGTTGGTGTTTGTGGAGGTCATTTTGGAGGATGGTTGTTAGTGCAAAAACTCATATGTATGGGATATTATTGGAGACATATGGAGAAAGACTACTTTGCTTGCGTTAAATGATGTCACAAATGTCAAGAACATACTAATTTGATCCATGCTCTCACTTTTGAGCTCCATGCCCAAGTTCCCATTTGGCCTTTTTTTGTATGCGGATTGGATCTTATTGGAAAAATTTCACCTCCCTGTTCTGCTAGATATACATTTATCATCACCGCAATAGATTATTTCACAAAATGGGTAGAAGCTATTCCTCTTCGATCTACAAATGCTGAAGTAATTTTTAATTTCATATTGGAACACATAATCGCTCACTTTGGACTTCCTTCTACAATCGTTATAGACAATGGAACCCCATTTAAAAATAACAAAGTGAAGATTTTTTTTGAAATTTTCAACATTCAACATCAATTTTCAACACCGTATTATCTGCAATCTAATGGACAAGCTAAAAGTACTAGTAAAATTCTAGAAAAAATTCTAAAGAAAACTATTAACAAACATCATAAGGATTGGCATACACAATTACATTATGTGCTTTGGGCTTATAGAACAAGTGTTATATTATCAACAAAAACTACACCTTATAACCTCGTTTATGGAACTGATGTGATCATGCCCGTGGAGTTAGAAATTCCTACATTGTGAATTGATCTCCAAGACCTTATTGAAGATGACACTTATAAAGAACAATGACTACACCAACTTGAGATGCTTGACCAAAAGATCATTAATACTCTTGAGCATCTCCAAGCTTACATCAAATAATTACAATGAAAACATAACACACATGTCATTCCTAGAATGTTTAGTAAAGGTGATTTTTTTATTTATGTGAATCAACGTAATACCAATGTTGACAATGAAGATAAATATAAATTCAGCCCTAATTGGTTAGGACCTTACATAGTTGATACCAGTTACGGGTCTGGTGCTTATGTCTTAACATAGCTTGATAGAAAACCACTTAAAGAGCTTATTAATCTTGGGCATTTGCATCGGTATTACCTAGAATTTCTTTGAATAGTATGATTGTTAAAGCAGTGTTGTATAAAGTTATTTGATGTCATTCTAAATAAATTTCACATTTCTTCGTTCTTGACAACTAATCTTGTGTTTTTCTTGAACACGAAGGTAACTATTTAAGTTCATCTTATAGTTACTTTAGGAGTTCATGTTGTTCACCCTTGTTTTATGTTAAGTTAGATCCTTATATGAGTTATACGTGTATTTAGTTTAACATATTCTCCTCCAATCATCAATGTTGTATCTAAAGTGAAACTAAAATAAGTTTTACATTACATAACATTAATCATGTTAAGTAATGTAGCCATTAATTAAATAATTTTACCATGAAGTCATTTAATTAATCACATTACATTTAACATTCAAACGTAAAGTGACACATCATAATAACACCAAATGCGCATGTCTATATATATCAAAGTTTTATATACATATCAATATCATAAACAAAGTCACAAAAGGTATGTGAGAGCTAGAACCCTCAGGCTCTAGTGCTTGTGCTTTGGTCCTTGGACATTATGAGATGGTCGTGTGTGATTGTGACTATGAACTACTGACTCTAAGTTCATAATCCAGACCTTGTACTCAACCAACAACCACAAGATGCTCCTCTACCATATGAACTCTTTGCTCATACCTGCACTAGCTCTATGTACAATACCTCCATTGAGGTTTGCGATCACTATCCTGCACTCTTAGCTCAATGGAGTCATCTCCTCACACTCTTGTATGCTACCTATAGCCTCACTAAAGGTCTGAGTGACTTTGGCTCCTCCTCCATGATCGGTGGGGGCATGTAGTTAGGATCCATCTCCTCCTCATCGAAGGATGTAAGCACTATCTCTGCGGCAACCTGATAGTAGAACTCCTGCTAGTATCTCGTCACTTCTACAAGGTAGAAACATCACATAATTAGTAAACATCATCATGATATATATACATATAAACAAAGCATAAATACTGAAGTACACTCATAAAATAAAAAACATCACGTATGTCTCTAGATGAATGAGGAATATCAACCTCATCCTCTCTTGGGGTCATGGAGGACATGCTAGCCTCTCTATGACTCTAGGTGTCGATCTCTATTGTAGCTACTGCACGTGATCTGGTACTATAAGTGTGTGAGGACTCTCCATGCTCGTACTTATCCTTAATAGCTACCTCATCACCCTCACTCAAGGGTGACTCCTCCTCGTAATACTCATCCTCATAATCCTCCTCCTCATCATTGTCTCCTCCATCTTGTTCCTCATAGTTAGGATCAACCTATGAATGGTACTCATAACTAATAACATTAGTAAATATGTTTGCTAGCCTGTATCATACATCCTCTACTCTCTCCTCTAGCTCATCTCCCTCATCTAGTGTTGGTCCTGCATCACCTATAGGGACATCCATGGGGAACACAAGAGCTGGTCGTATCACTGACCACCACCCCTCGTGCTCATCTGTGCTACCAACATCATCAACATTGAAGACTCGTGGTTGGTCATGATCTGAATCATCAGAATCACTCTCATGAACATGATCTATAGTAAGCTAAATAGTATCAAGGTATGTGTAGGATCATCATGGAAAAAATAGGCCCTTAAGTGGCAAAAATTCAAAAAATCAAAGTTAGGAAACTTGACATAAAAATTTGAATAATTTATATATATTATTTCAAAATTATGTAAGAATAGAATCTGTAGAAAATTGAATGCAATTTCCAAACTACTAGGCTCATTTAGAAAAGAAAAAAATCTATTTGGTAAAAATTTGAAATTTCAATGCAGTAGTACTTAAATTTTAGGGAAAAAATAAGAAGTAGGTGTCTGTCTAACCACCCTAACCATAATAAAATGATAATATTTTTTATAATATTTTAGATATAAGTAGCGGACTCATGTCCCAATGTGACACATATTTTTTGTAATTTTTTTCTAAGTAAATAATTAATTTTGAATTTTTTATTACAAAGTTTAAAAAATATAAAAAATTGTATGTCTTACCACCTTAAGTTGGCCAAAACATCATGAAATTCATTTTTTCTTTTTTTAATCCTATAGTATATGAAGCATAGAATGTGACACATGTTTCAAATTCAAAAAATGTGATACCATTTGAAAACTATAGATATTTTTCAATCAACCTATTGATCATGACTTTAGTCACAATTCAAATAGAAAATTAATAATAATTATTTATTAAATTCAAAGTAAAGCATAATTTATATTGGTGGAAAGTTGAGAATCTCCTTTAAAAACACTTTTCGTTTCATCAATTTTGGGTAAAAAAAAGGTCATCAGCCACATACCCTACACATACCCATCATATTGCCAATTTTTGGCCCATCACCTGGTGTTCGGGCACTCTGCACTGATCGCCTGATGAAGGGGCACACCCTTGGTGGTTTCTGCACCTACCCAAACTATCCCATGACTCACCCATAATAGAAAGGTCTTAGAACATAGTCATGCCTCCTAGCTAAAAACCTATCCACCTGCATCCTTTGTAGCTATCCTATGGGATATGGCCACTATAGAGTGAGCAGATAAGGTCTCCACATGATCTTGTCTCCCTCCAGCTAGTCAAACCTCACACTCCAAAAGCATAAATCTTTTTACTGCCACAGGCGTCGTAGAGGATAGTTGAATGCTCATGGATATCCTATAGCTATAGCACAAGGGAATTTGACAAGCCTGGTACATGTGATATGCTCAAGGAACCACACCTGCAGAAGTATGCAATGCAGTATATTGTCGATCTCTCAAAACAAAAATCTACCAAGATCATAATATAAGTATGCTAGAATGTAGTGGCCCCAAGCACAGACTGTCTTGTGCTCGTACATCCCTCAAATAAAATGTTCCAATCCTCCATCTAAGTGTGTTGCTCATCCATTAGGATTGATAACAAGCATGATTGTGTCCATCATAATCCATCTAACAACAAGAGCTCATGAATATAGAATCATGGGAAGCTCGATTTGTGCTGCAACATGCTCATCATGACTAGGTCCACCCAGGCAATACTGCATATCCACCTTCTTCTCATGGAATGACTGATCCCCCAAAAAATATACCGACTCTCCCTGAATAGGAACTCAAAGGATACGATGTACATCCTTGAGAGTGATGGTCATCTCCTCGGTAGGAAGATGAAAGGTATAGGTATCAGCGTCCCAATGCTTGCATAGGGCCATAAGCATGGTGTCATGGTATCTCATCGGTGACATCAAATATTCCAAATAGATGCCTATTGTCTGTAAATCCTGTCTCTGCTACTAATAATGCTAGAGCATAATCTCTAAGAAAAGTAAGTTGCCTTCCCCCTAGCCGCTATTGCAACTGGGCAGGGATCTATCAAAATCATCAAAAAATGCTCTAAAATCCATCTAATATCTTCAATTTTTACATATTTCATCATGGAAATGTTCTAAAGTAGATTTAGTATGCTTTTCTAATAGCCCTAGACACTTTAGAACTCTTTTAGGACATTTTTCAAAGAAACGAGACAATTTTTGAAGAAATGGGACACTTTGTGAAGAAATGGGACACTTTGTGAACAAAAGGGACACTTTGGAAACAAATAGGACACTGTGAAAAAAGAGGAAACTTTGTGAACTTTTTTTCCAAGATCATAAATTAACCTATCCATCCATTAAAAATCATTACAATATTACAAAATCTCAAGGTGAAAGTTGCAAAATTGACTCACCTCATAATACAACTTGTCATACACCACCTACTCACAAAGCTCATCCAATCACGAAGGTGTGTAATCCTCTCTACTTGGCATTTTCTTCTCTCACTCATCACTCTCAAGCTAAAAGAAGGTAAATTGCAATAGTATGTTACCAATTACTGTATTTTACCTCTTTTAACCTATTTTCATCACTTTTACTCATGCATTAACTTTGGGTTATTTTTCCTTAACAATTAATAAGGCATCTTTTCTTCAAATCAACATAACAGGAGCTAGGGAAATCTATTTTTGACACCGTTTGATGGATTAGAATCATGATTCCACACCTGACATCATCAATCATCTATCGTTACATGGCATGGTACTTGGAAATTCTGACGATATGTTGTTTCTTATTTGATTTGGCTAGATTGCTACCTTGATTCCACCTCCATAAAAAAATCAGAATCAAGGGGGAGCATACATCTACCCTTGAATTGGATTCCTAGGAGTTAGATAAAATTATTTTTTAACAATTAATGAATGTGTGTTGTAGGATGCAGTTCCTAATGATGTGGTTTTACAGATAGCTACACTAGGGGCTTCATTCTTCCATCTTTTGAATGAGTATCCTTTTATGTAATAAAGTGCAATGTTTACAGTCCTTTAGCTTACATATGCACATAGAGTCATATGGGCACTGAAGTGGGGGATAAATGTGACATAGAAAATCATACCCTCTTGAAAAAAGACTTAATTTCATGCCTAATTAAACCTACTTTGGAGTACCCTTATGCTATCTGTCTATGCATAAAATTGGTCATGTCTAATTAATCTTGACACTTAATTAAATATTTATTATTTAATTAATCTCTCTAAAAGTCCCCTACATATGATTTAATTTAATTATATTGTTTATTCACTTTATTCTTCTGCCATGATTAAATAAATTCACTTTATTTAATTATTTCACATTCATATTTGTACTTGATTAATTAAATAAATACCCTTTGTTTATTTTAATTAATTATCACCTTTTGAATTTAATTAAGTCCTTTGATTTAATTAAAATTTAAATATTTCCTTCCTCCTATTCAAATCTTTCTTCTAATTAATTAAATATTTTATTTAATTAATTTCATCCACATGTCATTTCCTAAAAAATTAATTAAATATCTTTATTTAATTAAATCTCCATATCTTTTCAAATCATAATAAAATATTTTATTTAATTATGAAATCTTTTATTATTCTTCAAATCTTAATTCAATATTTTATTTAATTAAGAAAAATCTTCCATGTCACCAATAAATAAATAATTCAATTTATAATTCATTATTTATCTTAAATCTTTCTAAAATCTCACAAAAAGATGATTTTTACAATTCATCTTTATCATCTCATCTTATCTCTTCCACAAAAAAGGAAACAAATCTTGCTTTCTGGTTTTCTTCTATTTTTCTATCCAGTCTTCTCCATCTTCGACTGTTTGATCTTCCAAGAATTTTCACAACCATTGATCACATCAGCCAATCAGAATCTCTCAAAAACTCCATAAATACCCCTATGAACCCGAGCATTGGTTACACATAGATATACATACATTAGAGCTTAATTGCATTCTAGAATTCTAGCATTCAAGCATTCCCATTATCAATTTTAGTATTTAGAGCATTTCATAATCTTACATTTCTAGTAATCATAACACATTAATTGTTTCTTACCATAGCATGCATTTATCTTTAATCTTGTTCTCTAGGAAGACCATTTGTTGAGCCTAGCACAAGATCTAAGATCAAGCTGGAATCAACTAAAACACTGGAGATAGATGACAATGGAATGCCTTTGAAGCATAAATGAAGTTTTCATTTCTTTCCTTTATTTTATGCTTTGATTTAAAGTTTCATTGGTGTGATTGATTTGTTGTTTTTAAATCTACATTTATTTCATACATATAAAATCAATCACACATTTTTGGTGCCCACTGTGGTGCCCTTTCCCCATTTTTGACATTTACTTGTAGGTTTTTTAACAAGATTTCTCGTTATAGAATTCAGATTTTTGAAAAAATCTACGTTTTAGCGCATACGTAGCTTTCTTTAGTGCATCCAAGATTTTTAACAGCACTTTTGAAGGTCTTTTAGTGCATCCAAGAACTATTTCAGCACATATAGGGAACATAAAAATGCTTATAAGGAACAAAGTGGTGCATATACTTAGTTTACTTCATTAAAATTTTGTAAAACTTGCATTTCTTTTAGCGCATTTAGGATTTCTTCTGGCACATTTAAGGTTTTTTGCAGTGCATTTACTGTCTATTTTAGAACATTGTCTATTTATTTGAGTGCTTTTGTTTGATCTTTTAGTGCATATATGGTGTAACTAAACAAAGTTATGATTCTGACGCCTTCTACAGACAAATATTTTTCTAGCATAAAAAGAACCAATCTAGGATAGTGACATTTGATTTTAAAAGGAAGCAACCCTAGGGTAGACATGTCCATTAAAATGAAGCAATCTAGGATAGTCACCACACATTGATTTTTCTAGTTAAAATGAATCCCATGCTTGTTGTGAAGCAACATCTTCACATAGATTAAATCATTGTCATTTGAGCTCTAAAAAGAATAGTGTCTACTTTGTCTATGGCAATAGGTCTATGCTCTCCCCTTAACTCGGTGATCATAATACCAAACTTTCCTTTTCAATTTTTGTAATTTAATGCTTTATTACATCCTGTATAGGGCCTACTCTTGTGGAAAAAAGTATTCACCCAAGAGGAACAACCCAAGTGGGTTCAAGCCAAAGCCAGGCTATTCCACCCCACTATAAAATTTAAAGAAAATCTAGGGAAACCCACTTTTTCTAGTAGTGATCATGATAACCATCCCCAAAGCCTTTTTTCTAAAGGTTGGGAGGTCTCATGAGGGATTTTATTATTGTCGCACTAAACGAAAACCCTTACTATGAACCTAGTGTAGTAGCCAACCGTGTTAGTTTCTAAATATCCTAATAATCATAGTGCGGGGAGGGAAGAATCTTCCCCTAAGACACTCACCATATAACTGCCAAGGAACGTTTACTCAGGGGATTTGGTATCCACTTTCGTCACTGTGAGTATGTGCCTAGAAAAGAAAAAAACACAGGTGCCCCTTCGAGGGTGACACAACTGTGTGAGCGGATGTACTTCTAAGATGTGGGTTGTGTTTATTATGATGACCTACTTGAGTACTAAGAGTGAGTCTGCCTAAATTGTCTATTATGTGTGAAACCTGTGAAAACACTTTTTGAAAAAATATTTTTGAATATACACTTGATGTTTAGTATCGGGCTTAAAAACAACTATTTTTAGAGTGTTTGTTGTGTTTTCAATCACACTAATTCAAATAAAAGATCATCCAAAATGAACATGCAAAATTTCAGTTGAAACTACTCGAAACTATTCAGAAAACTGCTTTGGAAAATTGTTTTAGTGCATCTAGGGGATATCTTAGTGCATATAGGGTCTGTTCTAGTGCATTCACTAGTTAGTTAAGAACATTTAGATTTTGTTCCAGTGCATAGGTTGGATATTCTGTGAACAGTTTTTTCCACTATCAAAGCATTTTTTTGTAGCAAATATAGGACATAGAGTGGCACATCTGAGGTCTGTTGTAGTGCATTTGACTGTTTCTCTGGCGCATATGCCTATTTCTACAATGCATCAAGGGTATAGAGTATCACATTTGTCACTTTTCAGGATTATTACTTTTGATAGATCTGAGTTTATAACATCTTCAGTCTAGTAGCCTTTTGACATTTTTCTCAAGCTTAGAGAGTGGAAATCAGCCAAATTTTTCAAGAAATCAATTGCTAATAGGATCAAGAAACCTAAGAAACATTTAGGTTACAAGAAAACCTTGCAACGCAATTTTTTTTTTATAAAATTCCAAGCATCTTACTCCATTATTGTATGTTTCTCCATAGATACCAAGATTTTGCTAGGGGATTTACTGATGAATACGTTGTAGAGCCTTTATATTCACGAGCCTATTTTTAGAGAAGAGCTCTATCAAAATGACACAATCACAATCAACCTCTCAACTTCAATTATCTACCACAACCTTCTATTGAATATTCAACACATCCCAGTCAAATCCTTCAGTAAGTTTAATTAGGCTATTTGATACGATTATCATTCTTCAAAAACAAGGATTGAATCTTAAAAGGGCACCTTTTGAACAAATTTCTGATTATTGATTCAACTTCCCCAACAGGATTTTGTATCATTCATCATTGGAAGCCACAATCAAGAGTTAGGAACATCTTTGATCATATCATAAGATTTTCATCTTATCAAATCAAGAAATCATCACTTTCGCACGTATCAAACTATGATCTAAGTCTAGAAAAATATTTCAAAATCATGTATATTTTTACAATATCTCAATACAATAAGTTGAAAGAGGATATTCAACAAGAAGATCATATTCAAAGAACTCAAGAAGGTGGTGAGAGTAGTAATCTCCTTTATAGTGTGAATCATAATCCCCTTTTTAACAAAATGGGTGAAAGAGAGAAAAATTCATTCCCTTTCAATAGAGACATGAGCATAACTCCTATGGATAGTGATGATGAACAAGATGAAGAACATTACCTTAGAGAAGCTGAGCAAGATCCCAAAATTCACAAAGCTTTAGAAAATATTTTAGAGTGCAACAAAGAAAAATATTTTCTATATCTAGCTGACAAAGGAGCTAAATTGCCTCATGATTTTGATACTGAAAACATAAAGAATAATCCTTAGGAAACACCCTTGTCTGATATTAGTGCCTTGTCATAATAGATTAAATCACTACAATGACAAATTAAAGATCTAAAAGGGGGAGCCACAACAAAGACATATGCTCTTGATGACATCTATCCTTACCCTTTTGACTGACGTCTCAACATGATCCCATTTCCCCAACATTGTGAAATCCCAAAGTTGGATCATTATAATGGGAAATCAAATCCAATTGATCATATCAAAGACTTCTAAAATATGACTTTAGAGTTTTCCCATTAGGACACGTACTTGATGCATTTGTTTCATAGGAGTCTTGGAGGCCAATCTATGGAATGACTATCGAAGATCACACCACCTATCAAGACATTTGATTAATTGATTAACAAGTTCATATCACAATATTCCTACAACATACAACATCAAATAACCATGATTGATCTATGCAAGGCTCAACAGAAACTTGGTGAACCATTCATTACATTTCTTTAGAGATGGAGAAGATTATTTTCTAGATACCCATGTCATGTTCCTGAAAAAGGAAAACATCACCACTCTCATAATAGCTTGGATCAAGAGATGAGCTATTGTCTTAATCTTCATTGTCCTCCCTCTTTTCAAAAATTGATTGAAAGTTCCATCACCATTGAAAGTGCCTTGGTCCAAAGAGGAATAATAAAACTTGATAAGGATAATCCTAGCTCGTCAAATCACCACAATGACAAATCTAAGTTTTGGACTCACAACAAAAACATGGTGAATAATGGTGTTACAAATGCAAACCACATCTCAACTAAGCCTTTTTTTCTTAGTGCTCCAAGTGCTCCTTGCAACAATAACTATAACAATGTCAATCAGTCACAAATCAAGGAAATAATCATCCTCCTCCTCGAAATAACGTGAATCAAAATCCTACTCCCAATCAAGGGAATGCCATCAATCAAGGTTACCACGGAAACAATAATAATGACAATACCTTAGGAAATACCCCAAAAAAAAATCCACAATGATCTTCATTCTTCTCTAGTATAACTTTTACTCCATTGGGTCAATCCTTAGAATCTTCATTCAAAGAATTGGTGGCTAAAAATTTTCTTACTTTGTCGCCTCAATGAAATTTTGAACCTAGTGTGAAGCCTCCATCATTGAATGATGCATACTATTGTGATTATCATTGGTGCAAGGGCCATCGCATGAATAATTGTCAAGCCCTAAAAAATAAAGTCCAAGACTTAATTGAAAATGGCACCATCACAATAGAAAGACACCAACAATCAAACAAAGACCACCAATCATTTCACAACCCTTTTCCCAACTATCAAAAGGGTGAGTCTTCCAGAAAAAGTGTGAATTATATCAATGAAAATATAACCAACCATATCTAAACTGATGATGAGCGGGTCAATGTTATAAAAGTTAAGGAAAGAATGGAATATAGAGAAGTCAACACAACAACAAGGGCACAAGATAAAGTTGTCTTAAGGGCACCTCTTCAAAAACCGCTATGCCCCTACCTCAACATCAATATGAATTAGCCAACAAACTTGGAAAAAATCCTACTTAGATTTATATCTTAGAACTCCTAACGATTTCCCCAACACAAGGAAATTCTAGAAAAGGCCCTTGTTGAAACAACTGTATCCACCGATCTGGATATGGACCACTTTCAAGCCATGGTGGGAAATTTGTCCTCACCCACATGCCTTTCATTCTTTGAAAATGATGGCATTTCCATGACACATCCCCATAACTCACCGCTATACTTAGAAGTCATGATCCACAAGTTTCGTGTAAGACGTGTACTAATAGATGGAGGTGCTAGTTTGAACATATGTAATATGAAGTTAGTTCAGGCTTTAGGATTTTTTTAGGACTCTATTGATACCAAAAGAAAGATTACTATTAAAGCCTATGATGATGAGGAAAGAGCGTCCAAGGGTTTAATAATGTTACCAGTCAGAGTGGGACCTATTATCAAGAATACTTTCTGTCAAGTATTAGATGGTTATCTTGCATACAACATCTTGTTGGGTCATCCTTGGATCCACAAAATGCAAGCTGTTCCATGCATATATTATCAATGTCTTAAGTTTCCTTATGACAAACAAGAGATCACAATACCAATTGATAATTTGAATAGTCAGACTTGTGCCAACATCAAAGCTAGTCAAGATACTTTGGTTCCCAACAATCGAGAAGCTCTTGTTGGTACTTCTCCCAAAATTGATACACAAATCAATTAGCTAACCAAAATATTTGACAAGCAACTATGGTTCAAAGATTATAGAGTAGGGGAGTACTCTCTCTGTCTTGCTAATCTACTGACATCACCTTGGTCATATGGACAACCTTCTATCACACAACAACAGATATTTATAGAATCAGCATCAATGCAACCACCAACAAAGACAAATACAAAGTTTAATGGAAAATTTATCAAATAAAAATTCCCCATGGAAGATTCTAAGGATAGAGAAGTTCTAAGTTGGCTCTATAAAGATGAAGATGAAACAGTTCTCAATGTTAAACTACCAACTGATCAATATGGTAAAGGATACTCAATCATCCAAAAGATGGGCTATGATGGTAGTGGTCCTATTGGAAAGAGAAAAAAAGGAGTAGTTGAGCTTATTCACCGTCTAGGACTTGTTGCAAAAGATAAAATAGGTCTAGGCTATGATACTAACTCAAAAGAAATAACATCCAAATGGTTGCATGATACTATCCTCACATTGCAAGAAGGTTTTGATACAAGAGAAGCATGTTTGATAGCAATTCAAAATTTTATGGATCATAACTCTGACACTAACTCTGATGAATATGAATGGGACACCATCCACAATGATGAGTTCTGGAGGGACAAAAAGTTTGATGTGGTACATAAGTATACCCCAACTCTAATCGAAGGTGAAGGGTCAGGGTCCCAACCGCAAGAATCTAAACTACAAGGTGACTATGATTCTAGTGATATCGAGTCAAATTTAATCAAGCAAGACTATCGTGAGAACATTACTATCATTGATCTTCATCATACCTTGGATCCTATAGACAACTCTGTTATGACAATAACCATAGCTGATTTCATGCAACCCGATGATTTCCTAGCTTTGATCCATCCCAATCTCATTGATTGGGATTCATCCGGACCTATCGATATGCCTATGTTTCCAAGTGATGAATCTATCGTGAACTTCCTTTCCACAGACAACACAAATGATTGTTCCACTAGCAATTTTCAGCATACAGTCTATAATGAAGAGAGTGTCAAGTCTCCTAGCTGCAAAATAAAAAATCAAAAAGAAAGATCTAATGGTGAAAACTAGAATATGGTAGTGTTAGATCAAATAAAAGATAAAACAAAGAGCATGTTAGATGGTGAAAACCTTTTTAAGGCACCAAATGATGGGATACTTAAAACTATACTGGAGCATTATCATGAGCGATCACCTATCTTAATTGAGCCTACAAAATAAGTTTATCTTGAAACTACAACAAAACCAAGGATCCTACAGTTAGCTACATTAATGACAGATAAAGAAGTACCCGTGTTCATGAAATTTCTCAGAGAAAATCAAGTCAACTTTGCTTGGTCTTATGCAGACATGCCAGGTTTTGATCTTGATCCTATAATGCATGACTTGTCCATCAAACTAGGAGTTAAACCTATGAAACAAAAACTTAGAAAGATTCATCCTCATGTTGCACTACTGGATAAAGAAGAACTCTGAAAACTCCTTGATGTGGTATTTATAAGATTGATCGACTATGTAGAATGGATCTCCAACATTGTTTATGTGTCCAAGCCCAACAAAAGTGTCAGAGTGTGCACATATTTCAGAGATCTTAATAAACCATGTCCTAAGGATGACTTCCCACTTCCAAACATCAATACTATAGTTGATCTAACCGCTGACCATGCCATGTATTCACTAATGGATGGTTTTTTTGGTTACAACCAAATCAATATTACAATTGAAGACCAGGAAAAGACAACGTTTACATGTCCATGGGGGACTTATTTCTGGAATGTCATGCCTTTCGATCTAAAAAATGTTGGGGCTACATATCAAAGGGCTATGACTACAATTTTTCATGACATGATGTATACATTCATGGAAGATTATGTAGACGATATATTGGAAAAGTCATACACAAGAGAAGGACATCTTGAAATATTATTCAAAATATTTACAAGGTTGGAAAAATTCAAAGTTTGCCTCAACCCCAAGAAATGCATTTTTTTGGGTCAGATCTGGAAAGCTCTTGGGATACATAGTATCAGCAAAAGGAATTGAAGTAGATCCTACCAAGGTACAGACAATCATGGAAATGACTCCACCAAGGAATATTAGTCAGTTGAGGTCATTACAGGGATGACTTCAATCGATACAAAGGTTCATTGCACAACTAGCAGATAAGAACCTACCTTTCAAATATCTATTGCATAAGAATGTTCCTTTCAAATGGGATGATAAGTGTGAAATGGATTTTCAAAAAATCAAGAAATTCCTAATGAACTCACCAGTTCTAGTACCATCAAATCCGAACAAACCAGTAATCATATATATTGCTGCAAAAGAGACATCTTTGGGGGCATTATTAGCACAAGAGGATTCTACAGGAAAGGAACGTGCAATTTATTACATCAACCGAACGCTAACAGGTCATGAAATCAACTAAACTTTTATTGAGAAAGCTTGTCTAGCAATGGTCTTTGCCTCACAAAAGTTCTAACACTACATGTTAACTCATACAATCAATCTTGTTGCAAAGATTGATCCACTCAAGTATTTGCTAAGCAAGGCTACATTGACAGGAAGGCTCCTAGAATGGGTTATGATCCTGAACGAGTTTGACATCCATTATGTTGATGGCAAAGAAATCAAAGGACAAGTTATCATTGATGAATTTGTTGAAGCACCACTACAAGCAGAACATCCCATGCACATTGAATTTTGAGATGTTGATGTCTTCACTGTAGAATCCAAACAACCATGGTCATTATATTTTGATGGTTCTTTTACTCAACACGGATCGGGGGAAAGTATACTCTTTGTCACTCCTCAAGGACATACCATTCATCAGTCATATAGGCTAATTTTTCCATGCACTAACATAATTGAATATGAAGCTTTAAATATTGGGTGCAAGATCACACTAGAATGGAGGATCACAGAAGTACAAGTTCATTGCAACTTGTAGTTAGTCATTAATTAGATCAATAATGATTATTAGACCAAACATGAAAAACTATTGACATATAAGAAAATGGTTGACGATTTCAAGAAGTGCTTCGTGGATATCAAGTTCATACAAATTCCAAGATTTGATAAAAAGGCAGCTCCCACCATGGCCATGATTTCATCATTGTTGCAACTCCTAGAAAATTAGACTCGCTATGAATTTATGGTGGAACAATCATTTACACCTACCTATGACACACCTGAAGGCCAAATCATCTACCACTTAGTAGGATTCAATTAAACCCTAGTATGGCAAGATCTATGCCTACCTAAAAGATGACATTTTACCACCTGAATTATCTCATAACCAAAAGTGCAACTTTATCCCACAATCCTCTCACTATAATCTTATCGCTGACATCCTTTATTGTCGTGGTCTTGATTGTGCTTTACTTTGATGTCTTGAACATGATGAATTTGACAAGGCTTTACAAGAAGTTCATGGTGGCATTTTTGGTACTCATTCAAGTGGACTGACCTTATCCAAGAAATTGATTAGAATGGGTTACTACTGGCCTACAACAAAGAGGGAATCATTCACCTTTGTGAAGAAATATGCTAAATGCTAGATTCATGGGAATCTCAACCATGCTCCTGCAAAAGAACTTCACCCATTCATGCAAACCTGGCCATTCTTTGAATGGGGGTTAGATCTAGTCAGCAAGATTCATCCTTCATCATGAAATGTACACAAATTCATCATCACAACAACAAAGTACTTTACCAAGTGGATTGAGGTAGTACCTCTCACTATGTTTACTGGAAAACAAATCTCATCGTTCATACTCAACAATCTCATTTGTTGGTATGGCATTCCCAACTCCATCATCACAGATAATGGATGACCATTCAAAAATTAGGATGTTGATAAACTTTGTGAGAGATTCCATATTGAATACAAATATTCAAGACCTTATTATCCACAAGGGAATGGCCAATCAGAAGTCTCAAACAAAACAATACTAAAAATCATGAAGAAGACTTTGAATAATTTAGGGAAAGATTGGCATGTTCAACTCAATCCCACATTATGGGCCTACAAAACTACCATTAGAAAAAAAATGGGAGCAACACCATATGCTCTTGTCTATGGAGTAGAAGCCAATTTTCTACTAGAGGTTGAGATTCCATCACTAAGGGTATCATTGAAGGGTCTCACAATAGATGATGACTACCGAGTTTCTTGATTGCAAGAGCTGTAACTCCTTGATTAGAAGAGACAACAAGCAGCTGATCATTTGAAAGCATATCAATAGATGATGTCTCGTAGCTATAATCATAGAGTCAATCCATGTACCTTTTAGGTTGGTGATCTTTGTGTGAAGAAGAACACATGCAACCAGCAAGACAGAGAAGAAAGGTAAGTTTCAACACAATTGGCTAGGTCCATACGTGGTCATCACAGTATATGGTTTAGGAGCATACAAGTTGTCAGCGCCAGAAGGTGACCTATTTAACAAACCCATCAATAACATGCACCTTAATAGGTATTGTTTCTGAATCAATTATCATCATCTGTAAAAAGTCATGAAAAAATCACACAAATAGCATAAAAAGTCTTGAAAAAAAAACAAAAATAGCACAAAAAATCCTAAAAAAATACAAAAATAGCATATACAAAAAAAAAGAAAAAATTTTCAAAGTGAAAACCTAGCAATGAGAAATCTATTGACAAGAAAAATACAAAAAAATCAAAAAGCAATAAGAAAAATGCAATAATTTAACAAATAGTGAAAATCTGGAAAACATACGCTATTTGTAGCTCTCCATATATTAGATCATGTTATGCACTTATATTCTTAGCTTTCATTCCATCATCTTAGAACCATAACAACATCATAATGCCATAATTTTCCTTGAATGATAACGTCTTACCATGGCTTGATCATTGTACATATCCATTTTTAACAAGTTGTACAAATACTGGAGGAAAATGTTGGCGTACTAGGGACAATCAACTTTCAGAGTTTACTGAAATAGCTATACAATAACATAACATCTGATCATGTGAATAAACAATCAAATTGTAGACATGTGAAATTATCATAGCATCACATTCATCCACTCATTAAATAAATCAAATTCACATTCATCCATTCATCAGGTAAATAAGGTTCATTTAATTCAATCTCCTAAGGTCATCCATTTAAATTGAATAAATTAACTTTATTTAATTTAATCCTAACAACATCCTCTTTGATTAAATAAATCAAATATTTATTTAATCAAGTCTAAAATCAAATTCCATCCCTTTTGATTTAAATAAATCAAAGTATTTAAGTTAAATGGGTCAAAAGCATCTAATCATCATATAAGTTAGTCTAATCCTGATTAACCTAATCTAATCACCCATCATATCCTCTAGCTTTTCTCACTTGCACAAATAAATCAATATATTTATTTATTAATTCATCATTTTCTTTCAACATGGCATCTTTTTGGAATATTCTCCAAGCTTGAATTTGAAAAAGCAAGTTGACTTTTCCCTTCCAACATGGCAATAACTTCTCTCTTACATGTCCCCCACTCAACATTTAACTCTCAAATTCAAATTTGAATCTCCCCCTCTTTGGCACATCGACCAAAACTTGCACATTCCTCAACCACTCACAAGGTGACAAGTGGCTTCATCTCATTGGTCAAAACATTATCCCACATTGCTCTCTCTTGAACACTCTTCCAATTTGAAAATATATAAATGAAAGCTTCATTCTTCAACAAATCACTCCACAATCTTAGCATTTCATCTCCACAATCTCATGCAAAGTCACTCTCTTCAATTGAGAACTAATTTTTCCCACCTCATATCATCTTCAAAATAGTTTCATATCAACATGTCATGGAGTTTAGCAAGGATTGGGAAAGGGATTCTTTCCATAGAAGCACCAATCCACTATGAGATAAAGTTTGATCATGTTTTTTATATGCTTTATTTAGTTTCCTTGATTCCTTTCATTGCATGATTAACATGTTTTATTATTTCATAGGGATGTTCTTATTTTTCTTTGTTTTAAATGGCAATGCTAATGTGAGTTTTGAGCAAATGCAGAATTTGAAGTCCACATTATGGCGCTAGAAGGAGGGCAATAAGCAATGTCTTGTTGATAGTTTTACACCAGTATTAATGCTTTTCTCTTTTAGTTTGGTCATTTAGCTGAGATTCACCTATGGTAGAGAGAAAGTAGATTTAATTATATTTTCTATTTTATAACGACCATTACCTATTATGTTAATGTGGCTTTTGTACCCGCCAAATGCATTTGCTTGAAATACTTTAAAGATCATTGTTGGCTGCCATTTCAAGCGCCTGTGTCTGAGAGTTCCTCATGCCTTTTTGTCAACAACCCATTCTACGCATATGGCGGTAAAAATAAATAAAAAACTTAATTTAAAATGCTATTGCTTTTCCTTTATACTTGTTGCAAATGTATTTAATCAGGTTTTGTTTTGCACTAGTTTTTAAAGATGCTTGAAGCTATCAGAGGAGCTTCTCTCTCTTCCATCATATTTTTCATTATGTTATTTTTCCCTCTTTTAGAATTTAAGCATTTTTTTTAATTATTTTGAACTTTGACAAGTAGGTAGAGAAAATAAAAAATTATTCTTGGTTTTTTTTTTAACATCTCATAAAATGGTGGTTATGAATGAGCGAATCTTCCAGCAATTAGTTCCTCTTCCTCTTCACTAAAGGCCTCTTTAATAGAGCCCAGTGAAAGAACACTTGAACTATGGACATGATGAATGGCCTTCATGAAATCATGAGTGGCGAATGATGAGGAAAAAATTCATTCATTTGTGAACTCATCAAAAAAGTAAATTCAGTATACATAATAAGCGCGGGTCAAATCATGAAATGTTGTGTGATTCTTGTGATTTTGTGATTGATAACAGATTCACTTAAGGGCTCAACAAATCCATTATGAGCTAATCAACTCACTGAGATCATATTTTATTAGAAGCATTGTGGAAAATAGCTCAAGTGCTCTGTCTATGTGTCCATATTTTGTTTACCAATGTTTAGCATAACCCATCTTTCTCTCTTCATTGTCATAAGAATTCACTTATACACATCAACTTTAAGGAGATCTACTACCTACCACTGTAATGCCCTGCCACGCAACCCTAGAGGAAGTTGCAATTCACTACTTAAATGTACCAATTTTTTTTTTTTGTTAAAGAACAAATAACATGTAAAATGAATACATATTGCCAACAACCTCTAAGGCCACGAGACAAAGATTACTTAAAAACCAAAACAACAAATAACCTTAACATAAACTAAAACATTATGCACTTAAGGAAATGAGACAACATACATTCCATGCAAGATAAATTACAACAAGGATAATAAATACCTCAAGATTCCAAATAACATTTAACAATAAGATTACAACACTCATTCCCTGAATGAGGAAATTCCAACCAAATAATTACATAATACAATTTCCACCTCGATAACAACTGAGGGGTAATGAAATACAATAAGAACTGAGAGAACAAGGCATGAGAAGAACTAATTCCCATGAGCTCTCCAACTGGAAATCACGAACGCACGAACAAGAAGAAGAACCAACGGAAAGATGCACGCCACCCGACCACGTGGAACCCAAAGGCCCCACTCCCTCCGTGCTAGGAGATAGTAACAAGGGTTTCCTAGACAAGACCATCTACCACTAGACACAAGCTAACACAAAAACTGAACTACAAACAAGAACATAAAACACATCACTTCACATCATAGTTACAATGCTTCCAAAGTACAAAATTGAGTACAATCATTGTACAAAATAAACCAACGGTACAACACCATACTGATTGATGTCATAGGAGGATTGTCATCGCAAAGGTTGCATGGGATCTCCTGGCTAGTCTTCCTAGGTCCCAACCCCTCTCTAGGGATATCTTGGAAACCTCAACCGACTCCCGGCCCCACATGGACACTAGAGCGGAATCGATTATCTCTCATAAAGATGAGATAATGATCTTGCCATTCCAGGCCTTCCCGACTCATCTCAAGTCTCGTACAATCCCTTGAGCCAATGAGCGAGGCTAGATTATCTTATTAATGTTCAAAGCTACTCTCTCCCTAGTAAGTTATTTTAATTTTCACTTAATTAACTAACTCTCACACGAGTGATCCTAGAACCACTTTGGGCCCGACCCTCGTTTGAAAGCCACTCCCCTATCGACAACACAAAACTCAACCACATGCCAAGGGTAGACAATGCACTAACACTTATCACAAATAAACAATACACCTTAACAGGTAACACATCCCTACGGATGTACAAAACTTGAAACCAACATGTGCACTACCCAAGGCTAACACAAGGTTGACTAACATCATGAGACCCACATAACAACTAATAACTCGACTCAACCATGAATCACAAGGTCACACAATCCGTTCAAAGAACCAGGTAACCACTTGAGCTTAACTCACACATAATCCAAGATAGCCAAAGGAAAACATAAGAGACATAGCATCATCTCAAGAAAACACTGCTGGAAGACTTACATGATCGACAAGAAACAACTTAAAGTCAACAATCATATAATCACACGTTCTCCACAATCCCAAAAAATGTAATTCTGACAAACAAACTTTCCATAACACAGAAACCAAAGTACAAAGTAAAGGCTAACTCATGTAAAACCAGCCATACCAATACATGAACCCATATCAGAAAGATTCTCAAAACATTCACTCTCATTCCACAACATCGAAGGCGAGCAATTAAGCATTGAAAATATTTCAAACAAAGAAGTAAGCTAATGTTTGGATTTCTTAAATCCATTTAAACACAATTTTCATGACTTGTATCTATCCAATCAATTGATCCCATTTCTATGCATGACATTGGAATATATAAAGAACAAATTATTTACTCTAAATTTCATAACCATACTCATAATCAAAACACGTTAATAATGCAGCTATTTGGTTAACCTTTAAATCAATCGTTCTCTCTAAGTTTCATGATCACATACCATAGATAAATCACTTGATTAATAAATCATTTAGATTAATTAATAAGTTTATCTTTTACTTTCAATTCCGCAATCATATTATATAATTAAACATCTAGAAAAATAAACAAGATATGACTTTAAATAGTAGCTTAAAAACACTTTAAAACACTTTTCGAAATTTACGACAATATACTAAAATGTCAATTTCCACAATCATAATAATCACATAATCGTTTAGAAGTTTCAGTTTAACATTTAACATTATTTAAATATACCAAATAAAATGATATTTTATTTGCAATTAAATAACTTATATCACTTAAATTTAAATTTCCATTAAACAAAAGATATCAAATAAAATAATAATTTGTTTTCTAATTAACTCATACTCTTAAATCCTCAAGATTAACATAAATTACCTTTTGAACTTATACTAAAATTATTTTAATTTAATATATATTAAATATATTATATTTCATATAATATACAATATACAATATTATATATTTAATATACAAAATATATTATAATTAATATATATATATATATAAGTTAGGTCAATTTAAAATTAACCAAAGTTTAATAATAAAAAAAAGAAGTAGTTTTAAAATACACAAAGGGCCGAAGCCCTGGGCACGCAGGCCCTCGCCGCCCATGGCGCCGGAGCCTATGTGCTCCACACATAGCGCCCCACCCACCGGCCGGGGGGCAGAGCCTGTGCTCTAAGCGCACAGTGCCCGCCTCCCTTCCGGGCGGCGGAGCCTGTGTGCGGAGAGCACACAGTGCCCGCCTCCCCGCGGGGCGGCGGTGGCTGTGTGCTTCGTACACAGCCGACACCTCCCTACCGGGTGGCGGTCGTGACGGCGGCGGCGGCGGTGGGGGTTGACCTCCCCAACCACCAAAAAGAATAAATAAAATAAAAAATTTCATACCTGCATTTTTTTTTTAAAATGAAATTACCAGGGTTATACCCACATTTAAAAATTTACTAAAAAACAAATATATTTATATATATTTTTGTGGGTATCACCATATATTGATATATATGGTTGTCTTCACAATTATATATACACAAATGTTGATTTCAAGCACATATTGCAAAAATAATTCAAACCCAAATCAAGAAAAAAAAACTTATTTCAAAACAAGCAAATGGGTTTTCAAAATCAAGTTCCAACATTGAGTTTTTTTGGATTTTCTTTCTATTTCCAAATCCATTTACAATTTTGCAAATTGAAAAGATTTTCCATGAATTTTTATTGAATCGACAACTATGTTTTAATCATTCAAATAAACAAGAAGAGGAAGGGAGAAAAAGGTAGAACCTTATGTTTTCTCCAAAGTTTGCAAGCTTCCACCATGGAGATTTCCAAGCACTCCTTCAACTCCACCATCTTAGCCTCCTCCAAGCCTCTCCACCCAAATTTTCAAACCAAGAATCCATGGAGGATTGAAAGAAAAACCCTAACTAAAAATATATCCTTTTTCCAAACTTTCCAAATTCAAATTCAAATTCAACTTCTAATTCAAATTCAAATTCTAATTAAATTCCAATCCAAAATGCAAACTCATTTTCAAATTCAAACTAAATTCCATTTCAAATTCCTATTCAACTCTTCACAAATATCTTTCCCCAAAATAGTCAACTATTTCAGAAAATATATTTTCTACCCCAAAGTCTTTGCATAAGAAAACATTTGAATTTTTTATAACTTTAAACAATTTTCTAATTCCAATTTGAATTCAAAATATTTAGCACTTTACATTCAACAAAAGAATTAAATCTTTTACACTTTTAATTCAAAACGGATAATTTAGCTAATTCACACAATTAATTTAAATTATCAATAAAATAAATCTAATTCAAAATTAGATTATTTTATTAATTCAATTAAATTAATTAATTAATCACTAATTTTCCAACATCTCAATAAGACAAAACATTCATCATTTATAATTTCCAAAAGCTATTTAATCACTTATAGCTTGCAACTAAACACATTTAATCATTAATCAAACTACGCAAGTCATTTCATAAACTTAAACTTGAAATTAAATAAACACTCAAGGGGAACTGACCAAGCTAAAACAACTGACCCCAACGACAACCCAACAACACGCTACGACTAGGGTGACGACTTGGTTCGGAAAACCTAGCTACTATCTCCCAATTAATTTTCGTTGGTCAATGGACACACTCAGACCTGGAAATCAGGTGGAGTCGATGTCATGTACCTGCCAACCTGCAACAAAGAGCATGTCGAACGTGCATATATACATAATATGATCAATCACACCGTGAAGGGAAAATCTCGGAATCGTAGGGCGCTCGCAAGCAAGTGATACAATCCGTCCCTTTCACCAATACAGTATCATTAACTGATGCATCTAACATCAAAGATAAGCTCAATAACATAAACGTCATTAAACAAATATATTCTAAGTTACTCCAAATCATGACATAAGGATAACATCGGAATAAAAGAACATCACATCAACATATAACTTCTACATCATAAGCATACTCAGACGCAATCATAACAGGGAAAAAAAATGCCGATCAAAAGCCAAAACGGAGGGGTGTTACATCCTCCCCCCTAGGGTCAGGCTTACTCCTGGAAGCCTGCAAGTACCCCTAGCACAAACTCCATACAATCACATATAGTGCGATAACATTACAAAGTTTACTCAAGCCAAGGTATGCGACATTATTACTTCAACATCCATTTAACACTTTGCATTTTAAATCTAGGTACAAGAATTTAACATCTACATGATTTCTTAAAACTTAACAATAAGGTTGGGGACTATAGGCCTCACCAAAAACACGCACCTATTACGTAATTATCATTAACATGAGGTGGTTTCACTAATCCTTTTCTTTCTCTAAGCTTTTACTTGCTGCCAGATGATTCCCTATTCAGATTATACATTTTCCATGATTATGAATGCAACTTGGGGACTTAGGTCCTTTACCCAAGGTTTGATCTAGGAAGCAAACCTTCATGAATACATAAACATTTTCTCATAAGATACAAACGCCATACTAAGGCACTCAAGAAAAGAGGTCTATGTCTATCTTGCCATATCAAGCACTTGGAATACACCCCACAAACACACTACTACCACACTCAAGAATCCACTCAAGGGTCTCAACCCTTTACACAATGAAAAAGTCAAGCAACAAGAAGGAAGCCAAACAAAACACACCTCTTGGTAGGCTTGCGAGCCTAACCCTCACAAAGCATTCAACAAAAGACGTGCAAGGGTGGGAACAATGACAAAACTGATTGTCATCCACCACACACAACACCTCAAAATCACACACTACATAATCGTCCATAATGCATTCTTCCAATAGAAAGGATATCGGTGCATTGTGCACTACACCGAGGATCCTATCCTTTCCACTAGTTTCCTGCACCATTGGACCAATACCACTTAATGACAACTTTTGGGAAAACAAGAGAAATCAACCCAAAAGGAAACCCACACGAAAAAGAAAACCAACTAGGTCAATACAATGGGATCATAGTGCCCAGAGTATAAACCTGCACAACTTACAACATAATGGGTCCAACATAATCCCAGAGTTCCCAGTGTTTAAACCCAGGCTCTGATACCATGTGTAATGCCCCACCACGCAACCCTAGAGGAAGTTGCAATTCACTACTTAAACGTACCAAAAAAAATTTTTTGTTAAAGAACAAATAACATGTAAAATGAATACATATTGCCAACAACCTCTAAGGCCACGAGACAAAGATTACTTAAAAACCCAAACAACAAATAACCTTAACATAAACTGAAACATTATGCACTTAAGGAAATGAGACAACATACATTCCATGCAGGATAAATTACAACAAGGATAATAAATACCTCAAGATTCCAAATAACATTTAACAATAAGATTACAACACTCATTCCCTGAATGAGGCAATTCCAACCAAATGATTACATAATACAATTTCCACCTCAATAACAACTGAGGGGTAATTAAATAAAATAAGAACTAAGAGAACAAGGCATGAGAAGAACTGATTCCCACGAGCTCTCCAATTGGAAATCACAAACGCACAAACAAGAAGAAGAACCAACGGAAAGATGCACGCCACCTGACCACATGGAACCCAAAGGCCCCACTCCCTCCGTGCTGGGAGATAGTAACAAGGGTTTCCTAGACAAGACCATCTACCACTAGACACAGGCTAACACAAAAATTGAACTGCAAACAAGAACATAAACCACATCACTTCACATCATAGTTACAATGCTTTCAGAGTACAAAATCGAGTACAATCACTGTACAAAATAAACCAACGGTACAACACCATACCGACTGCTGTCATAGGAGGAGTGTCATCGCAAAGGTTGCATGGGATCTCTTGGCTAGTCTTCCTAGGTCTCGGCCCCTCTCTAGGGATATCCTGGAAACCTCAACCGACTCCCGGCCCCACATGCACACCAGAGCGGAATCGATTATCTCTCATAAAGACGAGATAACGATCTTGCCATTCCAGACCTTCCCGACTCATCTCAAGTCTCGTACAAGCCCTTGAGCCAATGACCGAGGCTAGATTATCTTATTAATGTTCAAAGCTACTCTCTCCCTAGTAAGTTATTTTAATTTTCACTTAATTAACTAACTCTCACACGAGTGATCCTGGAACCACTTTGGGCCCAATGCTCATTTGAAAGCCACTCCCCTATCGACAACACAAAACTCAACCACATGCCAAGGGTAGACAATGCACTAACACTTATCACAAATAAACAATACACCTTAACAGGTAACACATCCCTACGGATGTACAAAACTTGAAACCAACACGTACACTACCCAAGGCTAAAACAAGGTTGACTAACATCATGAGACCCACATAACAACTGATAACTCGACTCAACCATGAATCACAAGGTCACACAATCTGTTCAAAGAACCAGGTAACCACTTGAGCTTAACTCACACATAATCCAAGATAGCCAAAGCAAAACATAAGAGACATAGCATCATCTCAAGAAAACACTGCTGGAAGACTTACATGATCGACAAGAAATGACTTAAAGTCAACAATCATATAATCACACGTTCTCCACAATCCCAAAAAATGTAATTCTGACAAACAAACTTTCCATAACACAGAAACCAAAGTACAAAATAAAGGCTGACTCACGTAAAACCACCCGTACCAATACATGTACCCATATCAGAAAGATTCTCAAAACATTCTCTCATTCCACAACATCGAAGGCGAGCAATTAAGCATTGAAAACATTTCAGACAAAGAAGTAAGCTAATGTTCGGATTTCTTAAATCCATTCAAACACAATTTTCATGACTTGTATCTATCCAATCAATTGATCCCATTTCTATGCACGACATTGGAATATATAAAGAACAGATCATTTACTCTAAATTTCATAACCATACTCATAATCAAAACACGTTAATAATGAAGCTATCTGGTTAACCTTTAAATCAATCGTTCTCTCTAAGTTTCATGATCACATACCATAGATAAATCACTTGATTAATAAATCATTTAGATTAATTAATAAGTTCGTCTTTTACTTTCAGTTCCGCAATCATATTATATAATTAAACATCTAGAAAAATAAACAAGATATGACTTTAAATAGTAGCTTAAAAACACTTAAAAACACTTCTTGAAATTTACGACAATATACTAAAATGTCAATTTCCACAATCATAATAATCACATGATCGTTTAGAAGTTTCAGTTTAACATTTAATATTATTTAAATATACCAAATAAAATGATATTTTATTTGAAATTAAATAACTTATATCACTTAAATTTAAATTTCCATTAAACAAAAGATATCAAATAAAATAATATTTTATTTTCTAATTAACTCATACTCTTAAATCCTCAAGATTAACATAAATTACCTTTTGAACATATACTAAAATTATTTTAATTTAATATATATTAAATATATTATATTTCATATAATATACAATATTAAATATTATATATTTAATATACAAAATATATTATAATTAATATATATATATATATATATATAAAAGTTAGGTCAATTTAAAATTAACCAAAGTTTAATAATAAAAAAAAGTAGTTTTAAAATACACAAAGGGCCGAAGCTTTGGGCATGCAGGCCCTCGCCGCCCATGGCAGCGGAGCCTGTGTGCTCCACACACAGCGCCCCGCCCACCGGCCGGGTGGCGGAGCCTGTGCGCTGAGTGCACAGTGCCCGCCTCCGTGCCGGGCGGCGGAGCCTGTGTGCGGAGAGCACATAGTGCCGGCCTCCCTGCGGGGCGGCATTGGCTGTGTCCTTTGCACACAGCCGACGCCTCCCTGCCAGGCGGCAGTCGCGGCGGCGGCGGCGGTGGTGGGGGTTGACCTCCCCAACCACCAAAAAGAATAAATAAAATAAAAAATTTCATACGTGCGTTTTTTTTTTTTTTTAAAACGAAATTACTATGGTTATACCCACATTTAAAAATTTACTAAAAAACAAATATATTTATATATATTTTTGTGGGTATCACCATATATTGATATAGATGGTTTTCTTCACAATTATAGATACACAAATGTTGATTTCAAGCACATATTGCAAAAATAATTCAAACCCAAATCAAGAAAAAAAAACTTATTTCAAAACAAGGAAATGGGTTTTCAAAATCAAGTTCCAACATTGAGTTTTTTTGGATTTTCTTTCTGTTTCCAAATCCATTTACAATTTTGCAAATTGAAAAGCTTTTCCATGAATTTTTATTGAATCGACAACTATGTTTTAATCATTCAAATAAACAAGAAGAGGAAGGGAGAAAAAGGTAGAACCTTATGTTTTCTCCAAAGTTTGCAAGCTTCCACCATGGAGATTTCCAAGCACTCCTTCAACTCCACCATCTTAGCCTCCTCCAAGCCTCTCCACCCAAATTTTCAAACCAAGAATCCATGGAGGATTGAAAGAAAAACCCTAACTAAAAATATATCCTTTTTCCAAACTTTCCAAATTCAAATTCAAATTCAAATTCAACTTCTAATTCAAATTCAAATTCTAATTAAATTTCAATCCAAAATGCAAACTCATTTTCAAATTCAAACTAAATTCCATTTCAAATTCCCATTCAACTCTTCACAAATATCTTTCCCCAAAATAGTCAACTATTTCAGAAAATATATTTTCTACCCCAAAGTCTTTGCATAAGAAAACATTTGAATTTTTTATAACTTTAAACAATTTTCTAATTCCAATTTGAATTCAAAATATTTAGCACTTTCCATTCAACAAAAGAATTAAATCTTTTACACTTTTAATTCAAAACGGATAATTTAGCTAATTCACACAATTAATTTAAATTATCAATAAAATAAATCTAATTCAAAATTAGATTATTTTATTAATTCAATTAAATTAATTAATTAATCACTAATTTTCCAACATCTCAATAATACAAAACATTCATCATTTATAATTTCCAAAAGCTATTTAATCACTTATAGCTTGCAACTAAACACATTTAATCATTAATCAAACTACGCAAGTCATTTCATAAACTTAAACTTGAAATTAAATAAACACTCAAGGGGAACTGACCAAGCTAAAACAACTGACCCCAACGACAACCCAACAACACGCTACGACTAGGGTGACAACTTGGTTCGGAAAACCTAGCTACTATCTCCCAATTAATTTCCATTGGTCAATGGACACACTCAGACCTGGAAACCAGGTGGAGTCGATGTCA
The DNA here is from genome assembly GCA_007258455.2 of Sequoia sempervirens. NCBI lineage: Eukaryota > Viridiplantae > Streptophyta > Pinopsida > Cupressales > Cupressaceae > Sequoia > Sequoia sempervirens. Next base: position 17,776,984 of record VDFB02000001.1, read on the forward strand.
TGTACCAGCCAACCTGCAACAAAGAGCATGTCGAACGTGCATAGATACATAATATGATCAATCAGACTGTGAAGGGAAAATCTCGGAATCGTAGGGCACTCGCAAGCGAGTGATACAATCCATCCCTTTCACCAATACAGTATCATTAAATGACGCATCTAACATCAAAAATAAGCTCAATAACATAAACATCATTAAACAGATATATTCTAAGTTACTCCAAATCATGACATAAGGATAACATCGGAATAAAAGAACATCACATCAAGATATAACTTCTACATCATAAGCATACTCAGACGCAATCATAACAGGGAAGAAAAATGCCGATCAAAAGCCAAAACAGAGGGGTGTTACAACCACTAACAAAGGTTTGGTAGTAGCATTTATGACGATGTTGATTGAAGTGACCAACAATTGCTTAAATATTTTTGAATGGTATACAACATTTCCATTGGTAATCTTAGCTTTTTACAGACCTCCCATCTGTAGACAGGTAAAGAGAATACTAGAACAGTTGAGGAATATGGATTTACACTTGCCAAATGAAGTTTCCTAAAAACAGTATTAGTGCACTTTCTAAAGAAATTTTTTAATTCAGCCTTTACACCTGTCAATTACATCTTCTTGAAAATTTCTACAACCTTTTTAACAAATGCATTTTGTGCATATCCCACAATTACTTCAATCTATGAGCTAACATCTTTCTCAGGCATTCTATCAAAAGTATTTACTATTTTTATTGGTTGTTTTGATTTCCATTAGGAGCAGTAGGTGGTAGACTATTGGTAGTCCATTCTCATTAATTTTCATCAACCATCAATTGCATCATCTATCATTCCTATGAAGAGATGGTGGTAGCGCACATTTCTATTGAACATGATTATTTATTTTTACATTTCCCTAATCAATGCTTTCTATTAAATGTTGTGTTTGGTTGTTGAGAGACTCAGGTAACTTCATTTTTTACGTTATTTATTGTTAAAAATTGTAGGGTCATGTATCATATCTAAAGGAAGGGTGCATCGTGGGAGTTGCGGTGCTTGAAAATACACACACCATTTAGCCTTTATATTCTCACAAAATATAAATTTGCATAAGGTGTCTTTTATTTAATGTCCTCTGGTTTTACACATAGGTTGAATGAGCTCATGCAATCTGCTGATGTTTGAACACAACTTGCTCTATTGTGTTGTATTAAACAAGCGATGATCTTTTGGACTTTGGAGGACCCGCTCCTCCTCTACTATAGCTTCTCATTGGCAACACAAACACTAGGAATTGAAGCCATTGGGGACCTCATTCAAGTGATGTGTGACATCATTCTAGAGGTGGGATCATTTATTTAATATTGATTGGATAGTTAATGTGAAGAGGCAATCCAGCTTGCAATCATAAATACCCATAAGTATTGATATTTATCCAACATATCTTGTTTCAATTTTCTCTGCCATGTTATTTATGAGGATATAGTTGAATTAAAAGTAGTCCATGCCTCTCAACATCAAAATTATAGTGAAAATCATATCTTAGATTGCAAGTGGTCCATGCTTCAATTATTATAATAGTTGAAATACATTCAAGATCAAACAATATTGATATTTGAAATACACTCATTTATTATCATAGCTGGATTGTTGTGTGGGGAATAGACTGGTGATTGGTTGCAATTTTGAGGAGGTACTTTTATTGTTGAAAGATTTCAAATGTAAAAAATCATTGAATGGAGATTTAACATATTAAAAGTCATTGAGTTTGACGCTTGTTGGAGCAATATCTTATGTGAAGTATTTATTTTTGAAACAAATTTAATACCCATTAATGCATTGGACAAAACTATAAAGTCTTTGTTTTTTATCAAACTTCAAAGATTTGGAAATACATTGATAAACAATTTTCATATCCCCAACTTTTAATCTACACATTTCTTTGTATTCTTATTGCAGGTGCAATATTATGGTGTAGCAAGGCCGAGAAATCTAGAATAACTAGTAAGCACATTCAAATTGGAGAAGTGATCATTGAACTTGAACCTAAAAAATAAATTTTCAATGCTTATTATAATGGTCTAGAGCATCCATTTGCTGCCTTTTTTTTTATTTTAGACCAACTAGATCACTTTTTTTTGGGGGGGGGGTTTAAAATCAATTACTAACTTGATCTTTTCAAAGTTGGATTAAAACTGAACATTAGAAACTCACTATGTTTTTTTATTTGGTCTAAAATTTTACAAACAAATCTTCACATTTGATTTTTTGGTGCTTAAAACGAATTCATCATTGCTTTGAGGCTTTAAATGAACATGTGTTTTTCATGTTTTGTAATCTCTTATTCAAAGTAATCTCATCTAAAAAGGCATATGCACTTCTCTTGCGCTTCACGGCGATCTTGAGAACCAAAAGTCTTTTTGATGACATTAAGTTGCATAAAATATTGCCTCCACACTTCATTTTGGGAACTAAAACTGAACAAAGATTGAGAGTGTGAGTAAACTTATTGCATGTGTTCTCCCTTTGTTTCTAAATGAAGGTTGATCGAACTATGACTATGTTTGCTCACTTTTGTCTATCTTAGAGGGCCTGCCTTGGGGAAAAAGTTCTCACCCAAGGGAATGACTCAACCAGTAACACTCTAAAGCCAAGAGTATTTTCAACCAAGATATAAATATGGGTATTGGAGTAAACACTAGTATCACACAGTTGGCTCTAATGAGATGGATCTGAAAAGGGACTCTTGTCATATGGGTCAATCTCCACGAACGAAAAGTTTGAACTAAAACCCTTGTTTGTAGTAACCAACCAATCCATCCAATGAGTTTATCAAAGTGGTGCATTTGAACTTAGATTCGAATAAGTTACTTTCCATGTCCGATCTTGGTTAAAATATAAAGGCTAAGACTTCATTCTTAACATACCTTTATATTTTTTCCTTGGTTGCATGTAAAATCATCTCTTCTACTACAAAGGGAATGAGGCAAGCCCACCAAGAAAAATGTACCAATTGAGCTAGGATGTTATATTGCTTGTAAGTCAATTTGAAAACATAGTTCTTTGATCTAGAACATTGGAAAACCAACATTCAACATGAGCATCAAATCACAAACCCTTTAGGAGAAGCAAATATCCTTGAACGAATTCACATGCTATTGCTTTCCCTTGGGATTTTATCCTTAGAGGCTTCTAATAATTTGGATTTCATCTCAATTTTCTCCTACTAAGGTCAACAATAGGTAACCCTTGCCTCAAATTTCCTTGGTTTCCGCATAATACACTTTGCGGGATAAGGGGAAAGTTGAGGCATTAGGCATCTAGATTAAAAATCTAATCAAGAGTGTGTTTGTGGTAAGAGAAATTCATTAACAAATATTAACTCAAATTGAACCCCACACATGCACTTGTTTCTCTTTTTATCGTCTTTTAAGCAAACATTGGTCTTTTGGCTTTGAACTACTTTTAGAGAAAAAAATGTTCTTCACTATCTTGGCCTAGTAAAAAAGTCCTTCTTAGGTTAATTTATGATCAAATAAAACACTCCATCCATCCCAAACATTTATCATCCCATCCCACCAAAAAATTTTAGAGCTTTGGAAACATCATTCTAGACTCGGGTAAATAATCAAAATCAAAATCACCTTTTTTAGTTAGGAGTATGGGAATGCATCCCTTCTCATACCTCTAGTTAAATTAGTACCCTTTTGAACAAGTTCATCCTAAGAGAACATCTAACATCTTAGGGTTTACAAGTTCATTATCCAAATCAAATAATAAAAATCAATCCCTAAGTCTAGCATTGATACAAAGTCCCTAAATGTTCAAACACCCATATCATCCACCCCTTTTTCATCCTTCATCTCATCGTTTGGTCCTAAACACCTTAGAGGTCACTTTCGCAACAAGTTCAAAACACAAGAAGAACATGAAATATAAACTTGATTCATACATCATGAGTAATCCAAGTCAACCAAACTATCAAAGCCTTACAATGCCAATTGATTTTCAAAACTCATATTTATACAATCCATACATGGGATCATTATCTCCTACAAACCTCAATGGTACAAAAAATGTGAGTCTACCCAATCTAAATCTTGGAACACCTTTCCTGATGGTAGATTTAAATCCAAGTCCAACATTACAAATCTATCAACCAAATACTCAATGCATGAGTCTTCAACAAAACAACATTATCCCACCAAATCCATACATGCCAAAAGTGAATATACCAATTACAATATTACCAAACATGAATCCAGAAAACTTTGGGATAAATATGTTAGTGAATCATACAAATGTTGTTCAAAGTCCAAACAAGATGTTAACAACTCCATGTATTAATCCAAGTCAAGGTAACACCATGCAAAATCAAAGTTACCTAAATCAAGGAAATGTGATTCCCAACACCAAAAATGTTCCATTTCAACCTATCACGCTAAATCTGAACATCATCCCAAATCATAACAAGGTCCCAAACCATTTTTTCCATGATCCCATGCAAAAAAAACAAGTATGCATCCCAAATCTACTTGAACAAAAACCAAATCAACTATATCAAGATCAAAATAAAGATCAAATTTGGTGAGATAAAATTTCTACACTTACCAAAATAGTTGAGTCATTGTGCCAAGAGACATCTCCACCACCATTACCCATATCAACTTCATTCCTTGGTTTAGGGCTTCCCCCTTTACCTAGCACCAATCACTCCATCCAAATCGATCCACCTAACACCAATCAATCCATCACATCAAATCCTTTGAATATACCATCGACATCACACCAATAGATGGTATATAATCAAATGACAACATCAATCCCAGCAAATCAAAATGCGGTATCCCAAGGACCTATCGCCTCAGTCATTCCAACCATCACTATCACTTCATTCATTCCAACCACTACTCTCACACCCATCACATCTCAACCCCTCACTACCATGATTGCTCCAAGCATATCTCAACCACTTGTCACTACATCCAACACAAATTTGAATCCACTACTAGCACCACTAAAACCAAAGGTAGCAAGACAATATAACATTACACTAAAATCTCACCAAGCCTACCAAAAGACCATCCAACAATATCTAGCCACACAACAAACAACACAAGCCCAAGCTCAAGTGCAAGCGCAAGCTCAAGCCAAATACCAAGCCCAACAAGCAAATGGTGTTCAAAATCCCAAAAAAATGTTAAAAAATCCATGTATCAATCCATTTCAACGATCACATGATCAAGACCTATCCAAAAACAAACACATGGAAGATGTTTCTACCTCATCCGGAGATCAAATCAACATACATCAAGAGTCACTTTTCAATCATGATCAAAATCCACCAACCAACAATGATCCAATCCAAGAAATGTCAACATCATTTGACCTTATGGTTGAAAACATTTGAAATCCCTTCACCACAATTGCTGAAAACAACGATCAAGATCTCTCCATCGATGAGCACCTTGAAGATGTTTCCACCTCATCTAATGATCAACTCACCATATATCAAGAGCCACTTTTTAGTGATCTATTTCAAGGAGTGCTAGAATTATTTGATCCCATCGACATAATGTATGATCCATCGACCAATGATCATATTGAAAATGTCTCTACATTTCCTTATGAGTTAGAGGACATACGTCAAGAATTTATGCCAAAGCATGATCAATGTCTTTCACCAAAGTCTAGCAATGGTACTTTCCAAGACATATTGACATCCTTCAACCTCATGGTTACAGATACTGAAGGAACCCTAAAATCACAACTTGAGGATATTGAACCACTTCTCATTCCCAATGATGATATCCAAGAACCCTTTGTAAGCAATTCATCCTTTGAAATTGACCCATGTCAAGAACTTGGTCCAAATCATGTCAAAAGCAATCCCAAAATTAATCAAGATCAAGAATTTGTATCTCCAAGATATTATAATGATTTAATGGACACTCTCTTATTTATACAAGATATCACAAATGATGATCATGTCCATATAACACATACTCCTCCATCTACCCATGAGATGATTTCTATGGATGGACATGTAGATGATCTTCATTCAAAACATGATTCTTTTACTCTTGGCATTATTACACAAAAAGAGCAGGTTACTGAATTATCAACATCAAGATCAGATATATCCCAAATTCAAACTGAGGACATCAGGTATGCGGATATCCAACATTATCCACTCAAGGAAACAAGTCAGACATAATAGTATATTCTGAAGTCACCAAAGTATCCAATCGAAATAACATCATCTGTAGTGGTCATTTATCAGAGAATGCTTTCTAAACAAGAGCTCTCAAAATAGGTGGAATCAAAGAATGAAGGTACTACTTCCACCATATTGGGGGAAATTATGTCTCAAGCAAACATCAACATAGGAAGCACAAAGAGTCCTTATGATGAAACTAATGCCAATACTACAACTAGCCACCTCATGAATCTTCATCCACCCATCACCCCATCCACAAATTGGGACCAACATCGAAAGAAAGATTTGAATCAAAGCATGAAGAACATTATCAAAGAAAGAGAAGTTGAGAAGCATAATGGAAAAATCAAATACACATGGATACCAAAATATAAAAAGAAAAATTATCCCTATCAAACTCCATTAGTCAAAGAAACTATGGGGAAAAATAAAAAAGGGAAAAGTATCCATCAAATATGTCCACAAAAGAAAAATCAAGATTTTCAAGCAATGTACAAAGTGTATCAAATAGTTGGTCCTAAGTCCATACACACTTTCGTATCCAGCCATCATTGCTCATCTTCCCAAGTTTGGAGAGTCAAAGATTCCAAGTTGTCAACCAATCCATCTTTTATCCTTAAACATACTCTAGAATCCATGCCTCCATGGATAATATCCAATTTTCAAATGGACCATGTATTGGAAACGATTCTTGATCATAAGGATTCAGAAGGCATCTATCGTGATGTGCACACAAAGACAAAGTTAACTCCAGTATTGACGAAGCAGATCAGGAGTCTCAAAAGTTGCATTTAAGTGCATGTATCTTGGCAGAGCAACTTCTTTAGGTAGGCTATCAATGGAACATCATGATAGAAGCATCTACATCAGCAACACCTTGTGGTTCAACATGTGCTTTAAATATTTCATGGAAAAATACAAAAAAAAAATTAAAAAAATATGAAAATCCAAAAAAATGAGAAAAAGGATTGAAAACAGTAAAGATGAAAAATCATCCTCCAATGAAAACCACTACGGTGGCACTTTGGGCAAGACTATGATGAAAACATGGAAAATAGGCATCATGTGTGGAATCAAGCATCTACATGTACCAATTCAGGTGGAAGCATCTCATCCCATCCATAATAAATTGAGTATTCCATCCATCTCAGCCATAATAAATCCATTCATCCATCAACCATTTATCCAATCCATTTTCAACTATCTCCATCCATCATCCAAGTTATCTTGATCTTTATGAAATTTTGGGGCACACTTTACTCTTGCTTATGATAAACATCATGACATGGGTTTTTTTTTCATCCTATCTAGCGTTATCTAAGCCATGAAGCATTATCCAATGAGCATTCTTTATCTGAACACATTATCTTATCGCAAGACAATCCTTGGCATCCTTTGTGTGCTTACCATATCCATCCATCCATACACATATCTAGGAATCTATCCATAACATTCCATACATTTCTAGACATTGGGGGTAGATATGTACATCTTGCTTCGAGAATAAATCTTGATCTATATCCTCCAACTTATATGGTGATCTGAACATTGGAAAATGTGAAATCAAATTGGTCCACCACTTGTGAGAAAAGTTCCAAATCATTAGCCCATGGAAAATTTTTACAAGAAGACATTCCTTATCAATCTTCATCTTTCATTGAACATCAATCCAAATGATCAATATCAGTCACATCTAATTTGCATGTTGACATCACATCAAATCATCCAAAACATCTTTTTTTTCAAACAAAGCTTCAAAATTGTGATCAGTCAAATCCAATAAAAAAATCATCATCTTGGGATATCCATGTGTTGGTTAACACTATCCTTGCATTCTTGTGCATCCTCAACAATTTTATCATCATCAATCCTAATCAATCAAATCCAATCAAAAAATCATCTCAGGATATCCTTGTGTTTCTTAACACTATCCTTGCATTGTTGTGTATCCTCAACAATGTTATCATCATCAAACCCTCATCATCTTGGGAAATCCATCCCAATCTTTGTGTTTCTTAACACTATCATTGCATTTTTGTGCATTATCGACAATGTTATCGTCATCAATCCTTATCAATCAAATCCTTGTATAGTTGTGTATCCTCAACAATGTTATCATCATCATCAATTCACCAATTCGATTAGTCAACCTTAGCTTGATCTTCAACAAAATCTCAAACAAAGCACTAATATCATCACACATATCCATATCCAAGTTGTCAAAATTGTGCGAAAATTCCAAAAACATTCAAAACATATCAAAATCCAAAAAACATCCATAAAATATAAAACATCAAAAACATAGAATCTGAACTACGTCATCTCTGAGCTTAAATGTAGGAAAGGCTAATCTTTGATCAGCCCCTGAGATAGAAAAATCCAAAAACATTCAAAAAACATCAAAATCCAAAAACATTTGAAAAATTTAAAAATCAAAACATTTATAAAAATCTCAAAAAATACCAAAAATAGCCTCAAAACATTCCAAAGAATGTCAAAAACATCCAAATATTTGAAAAAATCCATTCTTCTCATCTCTCTTTCACTCGAAATAATCAATCATCCATAATAAACTGATCATCACCTTCATCCTTTGGCAACACAAATGGAAACAACCACAACAATTGGCAAAAGAAAACTTCAAATGTAAAATCAAAATTGAAACAACAAACATTTAAAACAAAATGAAACTCTTGATCATTTTCAAACATGTCTGTCAACCTCATATCAATAGCCTATCAATCAACTTATCAACCCATCATCAATCTTATACAATGCATGTCCTAGGATATATCATTTCGACAATGGGCATCATTTTGGATATCACCTTGGATTCTTATCCTATCAAAACAAATCCCTATGGCTAGAGGTATGAAGAACATTGGCTTGTTTGTGTACTTGATCTTTTCTTTTGATTTTTTTTTTGCGCTCATTCCAAGGACCTATCAATTATATACATAAAAAGGACTTAGAGAGATAGGAATGTGGCAATGATCATTATCTTTTGTCTATTGTGCTTGTTGGACGTTCTTGTAAAATAACTTGGTGAATACTTGCCTTGTTAGGTACATCCTAGCAAGGTTTCTGTATTTCAAGTGTGTACAAGAATACTCCTATCTTTTTGTTGAGTCAAATTCCATCGCACTAGGTACAACACCATCCTATTTCTTTATACCTTTATGCATCGTATCTATGTGTATTATAAAACATAAGGTAAGTATCCCTTTTAAAGTCCCAATCCTTGATAAGCGAATCATCATCTATCATCATCGTCATCATCTCTAATAAAGTCTCATCAGATCATGGACTTTTTCAATCCTCTTGTCATCATCTCATTTCATCTTTCTTCTTTTCCACACTAACATCACGTCATGAATAATTAATCATCATCACTAGTGCATCCATCTTACATCCACAAACCATCAGCATTCTGCATATCATCTCACATACAAGTTCATCATCATAATGTAGATTTGTTAGTCTAGGCATCTGCATAAAACATCCATTGCATAATCATAGCATATCACATCATCCATCTCATCCATCTCACTTGCATTGCATCATCATCATAACCATCTGTACGTCCATCTTGAACCTCTTTATTGTGAGATCGACCCTCAAATCGAATCTTTTCACTTGATCCCTCTAGGGGGCAATGTACTAGTGTACTTCTTTCCACTAGGGCATCCGAAAAAATCAGAATTTTTTTGAACTATGATCACAGCAAGTTTATTCTTTGAACCAACGCAACAAGTACATTGCTTCAAAGAGGGGAAAAATGTAGACATGTGAAATAAGCATAACATCACATTCATCCACTCATTAAATAAATCAAATTCACATTCATCCATTCATCAAGTAAATCAGATTCATTTAATTCAATCTCCTAAGGTCATCCATTTAAATTGAATAAATTAACTTTATTTAATTTAATCCCAACAACATCCTCTTTGATTAAACAAATCAAATATTTATTTAATCAAGTTTGAAATCACCTTCCATCGCTTTTTATTTAAATAAATCAAAGTATTTAAGTTAAGTGGGTCAAAATCATCTAATCATCACCTAAGTTAGTCTAATTCTGATTAACCTAATCTAATCACCCATCACATCCTCTAGCTTTTCCCACTTGCACAAATAAATCAATTTATTGATTTATTAATTCATCATTTTCTTTCAACATGGCATCTTTTGGTAATATTCTCCAATTTTTAATTTGAAAAAGCAAGTTGACTTGTCCCTTCCAACATGGCAATAACTTCTCTCTTACATGCCCCCGACTTAGCATTTAACTCTCAAATTCAAATTTGAATCTCCCCCTCTTTGGCACATTGACCCAAACTTTCATATTCCTCAACCACTCACAAGGTGACAAGTGGCTTCATCTCATTAGTCAAAACATTGTCCCACATTGTTCTCTCTTGATCACTCTTCCAATTTGAATATATATAAATGAATGCTTCATTCTTCAACAAATCACTCCACAATCTTAGCATTTTATCTCCACAATCTCATGCAAAGTCACTCTCTTCAATTGACAACTGATTTTTCCCACCTCATATCATCTTCAAAGCAGTTTCTTATAAATGTATCATGGAGTTTAGCAAGGATTGGGAAAGGGATTCTTTCCATAGAAGCACCACTCCATTATGAGATATAGTTTTATCATGTTTTTTATATGCTTTATTTAGTTTCCTCGATTCCTTTCATTGCATGATTAACATGTTTCATTATTTCATAGGGATGTTCTTATTTTTCTTTGTTTTAAATGGAAATTCTAATGTGTGTTTTGAGAAAATGAAGAATTTGATGTCCACACAAATCACATGAACAACTATTCAATCATTGATCCATATCATAGTTTTTAGCAAATTTCATATCATGACTCATACCTGGATGATCTGAAATCTAAATAATGTTTAGAATAGCAGTATTATATTTTGAACAATGGTTGTTTTATTTTCGCTATCATTCCTCTAGAGCACACTCGATGATGTACTAAACTAGAGTGGGGAGAAAAGAGAATGATTTTTCTTTGTCTATTGTCTTGAGATTGACTATCAATCTGGTGCAAATATGTCGCAAGACATGATTTTCAAAGCATATCATTAATGAAAGTTCCAAATTTGCATCAAAAAGTGGTTAATCTTTATCTGTTGATGCAAGAAATGCTTAGGTCATCTCGGTTCAATTATACCTTGATGCTTGTGTTTACCTTCTACATCAAAAATCATTAAAGTTGTACTCAGGTCATCATTGGTGCTAATTTCCCCTCTGATGCTTGTACATACTTCCAACATTTTAAAATGCTCTATGATGATTCAATAAAGCTAACAAAAGGCTCAACAAATGGTTGGTTTCATTTCGGTGCATTTCATTTAGATCATTGTACATATCTGCATACTAGGATTGCATCAGAGTTTTAAAAGGCTAAATAAAAAACTTCAACGACTATCATGTCTCTTTGGACTATTTGTGGAGGATATTCATAAATTTGTTTCATTATCATCTTTCTTCATCATCATTTCATTAATCATTATCATCCTATGCATTAGAATGTCATTTTTCATATCATTTTGACCCTTTATCATTTATTTATCCAACATTATGCATTATCATGTCCTTTATCATTTCATATCATATAATTTCATGACATTAATCATTTTCATTTTATATCATCCTCATTTGATATAAAGTCTTATTGCATATCATTTAGATCCTTTATCATTTCTATCATTCATTTATCCATTAGGTATTTCAAATATCACTTATCATTTCATTGCACTTCATCTCACTTATCATTTTCATTTTTCGCATTTGCATAGCATTTACCATCTTTATTACCATTTCATTATCATATTTTATCTTTGTTTCATCATTTCACTCATCATTTCCATTTATTTCATTTCATTATCATTATCTCTTCATTCATTCCATTTCATTTTATCATTTCATTTCATTATCATTATCTTTTCATTCATTCCATTTCATTTTATCATCTCATTTCATTAGCATTATCTTTTCATTCATTCCATTTCATTTTATCATTTCATTTCATTATCATTATTTTTTTTATTCATTTTATATCATCGTTATTAGATTTCATTACATATCATTTATCACCTTATCATACATTATCATTTCATATTATTTATCAACATTTTCATTACATGTCACATATCATTTCATATCACATATTAGTTTCATATACTTATTACAAATCCATGAGGCATTTCATAAAACACAACATCTATTTTTCATTACATCATCATTATTCATTGCATTTGAAAAATCCACAAACAAAACTTCCATACACACATTACACTTACACATCATCCATTTACATTACATCATTAGTACACATCACCAATCATCATCCTACCTCACATGGTTAGTCATAAAATCATTAAAATACATACCCAAATCCATCTCGTAACATATACAAACAAATGCATATCCATATCACATCATAACATCAAACATACACATCACCAAAACTATCACCGTTGCATATCATCGCTCATCAAGAATACATACAAATGTCCAATGTCCAATGAAATTGAATAGTATAGGGAAACACAAGAGATATGATAAAAAATAGTATACATGCTCCCAGAAAATGATATAAATCAATAATCCTATATCAACAACTCAAGGCTGGCTGGTGGACCCCCCTGATGGAGCTGGTCTCAAGGATGATGGCCTGCCACTACCCCCTACATCAAGATCTTGTCACAGCCCTGTGACCCCTTTGTTGTGTGTAGTCATCTGTAATCTGCTCTTCGTCCTACTATGGGACTGAAGGTAAGGCTCTCTGTGGTCAGGAGGACACAACTCCTCATACCTCACTAGGTAGTACTTAGCCTCCCTAGCAATCTGAAAACCCTCCATAATGGCCTCTCGCAAGGATGCACTCTCAACGGTACCCATGATTCTCTGTGCCACACCCTCTGCCCCCATTTCCCTTCATCTGAAATAATCCTTGCCTACTATCAACTAGGCCACATGTGGGTCTAGGGTAGGAGGAGGTGCTTGTACCTATGCAAGTTGTGCCTGTAACTGCACTGTCAAACTCTTAGCCTAAGCCAACTGGCTCTCCAATTGTGCTTGCTACCCCTAAAGTGTCTACACTTGGGCCTGTAGCATATCTATCTATGCCTACTGCACTATAGAGGTGGCCCTGATCAACATATGCCATTTGGTATCACTCCTCAGCCTCTGCATGCCTTGAGCACTACCTAAGATATCGGTCCTCTACCTCATTGACCTCTACTCCTCCCCTCTGCCATCTTTTCCATCATCCACATTGCCATAATGTGAGCTCTCCTCCCCATCTCCACTCTCCTCCTCATGTCCACTCTCCTCCTCCTCTCCTCCACTAATTGCCTACTCCCCACCTGCCACATCCCCCTATCTCCTCAGCCTCAGCTGTGGTGCCACCAAAATGGGAGCTGACTCATCTGGGTATGTGAACCACATAAATGGGTGTGTATTATAGTAAATAAAGTACTCCTCTGACATACCTACATCAACAATATCGGGTCTACCATCCCATACCTCAGGTTATCAAGTTGTATACTCTATGTCGGTGACCTAATATGAAATCTAGGGTCCCCATCCAGGCTCATCCTTGCATCGTCCATAGTGCACAATGCCCTGAGGCATCCCTTGTGTGAATCCAAATTGTCTCTCTATGCACAAGATCAAAAACCTCTCTATAATGAATGAAGTACGCCCTATCAAAAAATGGGGTATACATACAAACAACATCTTCAACTGATCTGTATCTCACGCCTCACAATCTGTGTATGGCCTCCATATCACTCAATCCATATCATCTAGGGTCTATCTCCAGTACTCTAACTTGCCTAGCTTGGGCTGGACAAGTGCAATAGAATAGGCATACACATATGGCCTACCTAGTGACCTAACTCTTGGACATAGTGGTCTCATCACATCAATATGCTCCCATGCCCAGATCTAGAGCAGGGTAATGCCACACGACAAACTCGTCAATCCTCTATATGCCACCTAGTGCAAGTCATGATATACATGAGCTAACATATAGCTCCCCTAGGCATATCTCCATGGTTGAATCATCATCTACTCGATGATCCTCCCCCACCCAATTGATAGTCCCTTTGATCGGCAATCAAGACAAAAGAAGCCTCCAATGAATGCACCCAACATTGTAGGTAAGGTCAGATATCCCCCAAAGTCTGCCCATGGCACCTAATATCCTGCTATGTGAACATCACCATACACTCTTCTTAGTGCCTCTATACCACCTAACTCCTTGTGGTCTTAGAACACAAGGGAGCCTACCATTGGGATCCCCAAAATCCTATATACATCCTCTAGGGTCACCGTCATCTCACCCATTGGAAAATGAAAAGTATTGTGCTTAGAATGCCATCTCTCAGCTAGTGCAGTCAATAGTCCTTTGTTGACCCAAATAGGAGGCATCGACAACAATGATCCCAACCCACATCCAACTATCAACTGCACATTTGTAGGTGTGAGATCTCGTATCTGATCCTAACCTGTAGGGAAGTGCTCTCTAATTTGGAGTTTTTTGAAAACCTCCTATTTTTGGTCATCACAAGTGAAATCAATTAGACTCATATCATTGACTCATATCAAAACAATCTATCTAATTCACATCATACATATCAGTGACCCATATCAAACAAATTCATATCAATGACACATATCAAACTCCTACCAAGTACATCATATCATGTGAACCCTATCAAGTGTTCTATCTCAAGGACTCATATCATGAAATCAATGCAAAATATATCTATTTGAATATCAAATCAATCTATTCTATCATCATTTACTATTTTTTTTCCTTTTCAGGAAAGCAAATGTATCAACAATCAAATCATCATCATATTTTTACTTCAGTCACAAATGCAAATATGTTTTCAATCACATCATCTACTATTTGTTTTCTATTGTAGAAAGCAAATTTATCAGAAGACATGTTAAGCATCTACTCTTTGGAAACAAAGTTATCAACTATCTACTCTTTTCTTTCCACTTTGGGAAACAAAGTTATCAATTCATCATTTATCAGCTTCATTATCTTTTCTATCCATATCAACATGATGATAAGACAATTTATTTATCTATTGACCAAAGAAGTAATAATAGATCATCAGTTTCATCATACAACATTTTTCCTAAATTTTCCTAGATGCGCTAATCTGTGGCCTAAAATCGCTAAAACCCTAAATGTGCTTAAGTTTCCCCCGGATGCACCATTTTGTGCCCTGAAAGCGCTAAATGAATTCCTCTATGTGCTATCTCCCTATATGCGCTACATCCCTAATCGAATGTGCCATTTCATCTACATGAGGCATGAAATCCCTAAAAGTGCTAATCTATTTCCCAATTGCACTAATCTACCAATTTTCTATTTACATCCTATATGCGCTATTTCACCTATTGAATGCGCTAATCTGCCTAAACCTTCAAAGTGCTAAATTATTTCCTATATGCTCTAAAGGAAACCTCATAAGTGCTACTTTATTTCCTAAAAGCACTAAAACGGACTGTGACAACCTAAATCCATGCTAAAATGCATCAAAAATTGACTTAAAACAAAAAATTTCAAAGAAAAAAAGATCGAATCAACTCACTGGTGGTTAGTACGTGGCTGGTCTCTGGGATCGGCTAGCCTGCTTGAATCTATTCCCGTGATAAAGAATCTTCATCTTGCCAAGACCCTGTCAGCACAAAATTAGTAAAGTCAAAAGGTGAAAATGACTTGCCCGTTTTGCCCTTTTACCTTTTAAAGGTCAAACAAGGTGATTTTTTGGTGGCATTTTGTTTTTATTTTTATATTTTTTTCAAACTGACTTTATTTTTAAACTAGGGCATCTTTTAATCAATTATTAGGAGTTAAATCACTGTGTCCCTCTCATCATCTAAATTTTATCACCAACTCAACATTTTTCTCATCATCAGTGATTTATCTCCCGAGGGGGCATCACCAATATCAGACACATTTTTTTTAATCAAGGGCATATTAGGGGAAAAATGAAACAAAACAAATTTCAAAAGCAGGAATATTTTCTTTGAAGTAATGCGTCTCACATGTCACTTCAAAGATGGGAAAAATGTATATGCATAAAATTGATCATGTCTAATTAATCTTGGCACTTAACTAAATATTTATTGTTTAATCAATCTCTCTAAAAGTTCCCTACATATGATTAAATTTAATTAATTTAATGATATTGTTCATTCACTTTATTCTTCTACCATGATTAAATAAACTCACTTTATTTAATTATTTCACATTCATATTTCTACTTGATTAATTAAATAAATACCCTTTATTTATTTTAATTAATTATCACCTTTTGAATTTAATTAAGTTTTTTGATTTAATAAAATTTAAATATTTCCTTTCACCTATTCAAATCTTCCTTCTAATTAATTAAATATTATATTTAATTAATTTTATCCACATGTCATTTCCTAAAAAAATAATTAAATATATTTATTTAATTAAATGTCCATATCTTTTCAAATCATAATAAAATATTTTATTTAATTATGAAATCTTTTATTATTCTTCAAATATTAATTAAATATTTTATTTAATTAATAAAAATCTTCCACGTCACCAATAAATAAATAATTGAATTTATAATTCATTATTTATCCTAAATATTTCCAAAATCTCACAAAAGGATGTTTTTTACAATTCATCTTTATCATCTCATCTTATCTTTTCCATGAAAAAGGAAACAAATCTTGCTTTCTAGTTTTCTTTTATTTTTCTCTCTAGTCTTCTCCATCTTTGACCGTTTGATCTACCAAGAATTTTCACAATCGTTGATCGTATCAGCTAATCAAAATCTATCGTACACTCCATAAATACCCATGTGAACCCAAGCATTGGTTAAACATAGATATGCATGTATTAGAGCTTAATTGCATTCTAGCATTCCCATTATCAGTTTTAGTATTTAGAGCATTTCGTAATCTCACATTTCTAGTAATCATAGCACATTAATCATATCTTAGGATAGTATGCATTTATCTTTAATCTTGTTCTCTAGGAAGACCATTTGTTGAGCCTGGCACAAGATCTAAGAGCAAGCTAGAATCGACAAAAACACTAGAGATAGAGGACAATGCAACGTCTTTGAAGCATAAACAAAGTTTTCATTTCTTTCCTTTATTTTATGCTTTGATTTAAAGTTTCATTGGTGTGTTTGATTTTATGTTTTTAAATCTACATTTATTTCATACATATAAAATTGATCACACATTATCCATTTTTCAAAAAATAATTTATAGGCTCGTAAGACCCATTATTTTTTATCGAGAGGCACGTTTCACTTGAAAAATTACTTAAATCCCAACAAACAACATTCACCGCATCCATATCCTAAAAACCCACCTTCAAAACCCACTAGTGGGACCCATTCACCACCTTGCGCGAATGAGTTCCCTCTGGTGGGACGCATTCACCAAGGGTGGCGAATGTGTCCCTTTTGGGGGAAAATTTAATTTTGAGTGGGAATTCAATAAATTCAACTTAATTTTTCAGTGAATGTCAGCATCTTAGGTCTAAATAATGGGAAAAATAGATGTTTTGGTTATAAATACTCATCTTAAGTCATTTAATAGATCTCTTAATCATTTTCACAAGAGCAAATTCTAAAGTGGAGTCTTCTACAAGTCTCATTAGTAAAGTTGAAGTTTCAAGGTAGAAAACTAGGGTTTTTGTAGGTCTTGAAGCTCACCTTTTGATCAAGATTCAACCTTGCAAAGGGTTGATGATGGTTTTCTATGGTGAATCATGGAGAAATCTAGGTTGAGGAGATGCAACTAGCCATCGAATTGCACCTAAAGACTTGTTTTCAAAGTGATTACATCTTCCATTTCTTCTCTATCTTCATATTAAGGTTTACATTTTATTTACATTCCATTTGTAGGTCATTTTATCTCCATTTTTTATGTGTTGTAGGAATTCTAGGGTTAAGATTTTGCATCACTCAAATCACATTTGCATTTCTTATTCTAGCACAATAGAATGGGGTTTTTATACATACTTTAGAGTTTCCTAGTCTTTAACACACTTAAGTCTAGGGTTTTATGCAGATTTTTCTCTATTTAAGTTTTAATTACCTAACTAGGGGTTTGAATAACGAAAACTCCCCTTTAGAAAAATAATTTTAACCTATTTTGTAGGAATTTTCTAAGATCCTAATTCAGGTTTCCATCAAAAAATGTTGTATAGGTGTCAAGGTGCAGATCAAAGACTTGAAATCGTATAAATTTGAAAGTGGATTAATTCGCAATGCATGGAAAATGAGTCCCTCCCGAGGTGAACTTTTGAGTTAGATGTAGATCCTGGTACCCAACTGGAAGAAAACAGTTTCTAGGTAGAATGACCTTGACCTAGGACTGATTTTCCCAAGGTGGTGAATGAGTCCCATTTACCTCAAAAGTCAGTATTGCTAGATTTCTAGATTGCTTTCAAGTCCTTTTCAGATTTACAGGTGCACATATTCTAAAAAACAACTTTCTTCTTAGTTAAATTTGCATTTTCATTCATCCTTTTAGGCCTTTTGTAAATCACATTGTGTTTTCAAACATTACATATTTCCTAGGTTTTGCATTCATAATTAGTTAATTACTTATTTTAGTTGCATTTGAAATATCTCATTTAGCCTTAATTACATCATACACTTCATAATTTGAGTGAACCACTTTATTTTTGTGAGGTTTATCTCTCTCCTTTTAGGTGAAACATCATAAGAGTGCAAGAGTAAGCCTGATGCCCAAAAATCTATGGTTCACCCATAACAAACTGTTCATTACCATAGTTTTCCTCTTCCATGTTGAATGTTTTAAAGTTGATTTACAATCATATTATGTTGTTGTTCTTAATTATTTTACTAATAGTTCTTTTAGAATTTACCTATTTATCTATAGTGGTATGTGTAGGATCATCATAGAAAAAACAAGCCCTTAATTGGCGAAAAATTCAAAAAAAATAGAGTTAGGCAACTTGATGTAAAAATTTGAATAAGCTATCTATATTATTTCAAAAATATGTAAGAATAAAATCTGTAGAAAATTGAATGTAGTTTATAAACTACTAGGTTTACTTAAAATAAAAAATCAATTTGGTAAAACTTTGAAATTTTAATCAGTATGCTTAAATTTAGGGAAAAATAAGGCATCTCTGACCACCATAACCACAATAAAATGATAATATTTTTTAATATTTTAGATATAAGTAGATGACTCATGTCGATATGATGCATATTTTCTTGTAATTTTTTCCAAGTAAATAATTAATTATGATTTTTTATTACAAATTTTAAAATATAAAACTCATACGTCGACCACCTTAACTTGGTCAAAACTTCATGAAATTCATTTTTTTAATCCTATAGTATGTGATGCATGTTTTAGATTCAAAAAATGTGATACCATTTGAAAGCTATAGAAAAAACCCTTTAAAAACCCTTTTCATTTCATCAATTTTGGGTAAGAAAAAAGTCGTTAGCCACATACCCATCATATCACCACTTTTTGGACCATCATGATCCTGCATGTAGCTTGAATTTATAATTGAGAATCCAAGTTTAAGATAGATTTTCTGTCTTATATCAATTAGGAAAATAGACAAGACCCACAAGTAAATGATAGATAATACAAAGAACATACATAGATGAAAGAAATTGGCAGTAGGCCAAAGGTTTCCATCCATATGACATCTACATGTGATTGTTAAATTTTATTCCAATACATCTTACAATAGTTACTTAGGGTGCTTTCCTTGAAACAATATGTTCCATCGTACACCAACAACACCATGCATTAACCTTGATGTGATTAAATCCTTACCATGATGTTTCAGCACAAGAAGGCAACCAACTCAACCACCGCTAATCCTTCTTTCCAATTTCACCTTTTGTCTATAACATTTAGTACTAAATAAGTGTTATTCCAACACCTCTTATACAATTAGTCTATTTTTCCTCAATATATATTTATATATATATATATATATATATACGCATATGTATCTATCTATGTTTCCAACCATTAATTTTTACATATAGTTCACATTGTATGTATATATATGTATGTATGTGTGTATAGATATATATACATGTATGCATGTGTGTGTGTGTGTATACATGTATGTCTGTGTGTTAATATATATATATATATATACATATACACACATATACATGCATTGTTGTTGGTGTTTAGAAAGGACAAGCTATATTGGATTGAGTTGTTGGAACATGGAATAATTTCAAATAGATAGTTTACAATAGACTAATTTTGTTGAATATCAATTCTATCTATGCAGTATTATAAATGAAACAATATAGATATACAATAAAAGAGGTTATCACTATCTAATATAAATAGAAAGAGATAAAATGGAATATTTTGAGTACATTCCATCTTGGTAAAGAATTGTTAATAAGGGGGGTATGTGCAGGATCATGATGGGCCAAAAAGTGGCAGTATGATGGGTATGTGGCTGGCAACTATTTTTTTACTCAAAATTGATGAAACGAAAAGGGTTTTTAAAGGATATTCTCAGCTCTCCAATGATATAAATTATGCTTTACTTTGAATTTAATAAGTAATTATTATTCATTTTCTATTCAAATTACAACTAAATTCCAGATTGATAGGCTGATTGAAAAAAATCTATAGCTTTCAAATGGTATCACATTTTTGAATCCAATAGTCGCCACATTCTATGCTTCACATACTATAGGATTAGAAAAAGAAAAATTGAATTTCATGAATTTTGACCAAGGGTATGTGCAAGATCATCATGGAAAACAGGCCCTTATGTGGCAAAAAATTCAAAACATCGAGTTAGGCAACTTGATGTAAAATTTGAATAAGTTATCTATATTATTTCAAAAATATGTAAGAATAGAATCAGAAAAAATTGAATGTAGTTTCTAAACTACTAGGTTTTTAAAAAGAAAAATCTATTTTTGAAAATTTGAAATTTCAATGTAGTGGTACTTAAATTTCAAGGAAAAAAATAAGTAGCGATGTCTAACCACCCTAACCACAATAAAATGATAATATATGTTTATAATATTTTATATATAAGTAGATGACTCATGCCCTAATGTGATGCATATTTTTTTTAATTTTTTTCCAAGTAAATAATTAATTATGAATTTTTATTACAACTTTTAAAAATATAAACTTCATTATCGACCACCTTAACTTAGTCCAAAACTTTATGAAATTCAATTTTATTTTTTGTCTACCATTGTGCCGAAGCATAGAATGTGATGCATGTTTTAAGTTCAACAAATGTGATATTGTTTGAAAGCTAATGTTTTTTAATCAACCTATCAATCGGGACTTTAGTCATAATTTGAATAGAAAATGAATAATAAATACTTATTAAATTCAAAGTAAAACATAATTCATATTGATAGAAAGCTAAGAATCTCCTTTAAAAGCCCTTTTCATTTCATCAATTTTGGGTAAAACAATAGTCATTAGCCACATACCCATCATATTGCCACTTTTTGGCCCATCATGATCCTGCACATACCCTTAAGGTGTGGTCAGGACATACAAGTTTTTATATTTTTTAAAAAAAGTTGTAAATAAAAATTCATAATTAATTATTTACTTGGAAAAAATTACAAAAATATGCATCACATGGGGCATAGTCCTCTACTTATATCTAAAATATTTTATTGTGGTTAGGAATTGATCAGGGCGAGACACCTACTTCTTATTTTTCCTAAAAATTTAAGTACCACTACATTGAAATTTTAATTTTCACCAAATAGATTTTCTTTTTAAACAAGCCTAGTAGTTTACAAACTAAATTCAATTTTCTACATATTCTATTCTTACATATTTTTGAAATAGTATAGATAACTTATTCAAATTTTTACGTCAAGTTGCCTAACTCTGATTTTTCTAATTTTTTTGCCACTTAAGGGCCTATTTTTTCCATGATGATCCTGAACATACCCAAGGATCTATTATGGGACTTGAAAAGAGAGCAATGGAAAGAATGTCAAATGCAATGGATAGAATATATTATTTTTTTTGAAGGAAAGTGCATCAGAGAATTTGTGTGACCATGTATATAACCAACAAGAAATATATGGTGGCAGGGAGAAAAAGTTGCAAATGGATAGCTGGTCTCCTCCACACGATATTTGCATCATGAGGCTTCGCAAGCTCTAGCCAAACCCCCAAACAAGAAAGACACACTTATTCTAAATATTATTGACACAAAGCGAAAAGATATTGAATTTCCTCAAACATAGAGATACACACAAACACCCACACATATATGTATTGAAATCCCCAAAGTATTGAGAGTTGCTTGTGACAGTTACAGATCTTCCTACATATAGTGGTAGTGGGGCAGGTGGTTGCTTCGATACGCGGAAGTAGAAGGCAAGTATTTTCCTATGTGAGAAATTTTGATTAGACAAGCCAATTGTTATGTAGATTGCTTGTTTTGTATCAATATGTTTGATGTGGGTTTCGATCATCTGTCATTTATATCTAATTCTTAAAGTGTCTTCCTAATAGTTCTTTTACAATTTCTCTATATTGTAAAACATATTGATAGAAGACAAGCAATTTATGTAATAATTGAGTTCTCAATTGAAAAATCAAGCTACATTGTTTGGCACTAAATATTATAGAGAATTAGGGAAACTATAAAAGAGATTTTTATGCATTTAATATCTCTCTATTTTTTCTTGGGATTATAGTGGTTTTCATTTGATAGTAGAGTATTGTACAAATTGTTCGGTCTGCCTCTATTTTATAGCAAATTGGAGGGTTTTAAAACTCTTGTGCTCCAGAACCTGTGAGTTGTATATATATATATATATATATATATATATATGCATGCATGTTGTAGTTTTCCAAACCAAAATGTTCATTATCATAGTTTTCCTATTCTATTATCCATATTTTAATGTTCTATTTCATGTAGGTTTTGAAAATCTCTCATTTTTCTTTGATTGTTAAGTATTTTTGTAATAGGTCAATGAAATGCATGTATAGATTTGAGTTTGTAGAATATTCCTGCTTACCAGAGATTCTATCACTATATAGGCAAGTTGTGACAACAAATTCTATGTAATAGTTGGCTTGTCAATTCAAAATTGATGCTACATTATTTGCCACTAAATATTGTAGATAAAGTAGGGAAATTGTTAAATGACTATTAGGGAAAAGACATAAGAATCATTGGTAGCACTGGAGATGTCCCAAAATTTGCAGCATATTCCTACTTACCAAAGATTCTATCACTATGTAGGCAAGTTGTGAAAAATAATTCTATGTTATAGTAGGCTTGTCAATTCAAAATTGATGCTACATTATTTGCCACTAAATATTGTAGATAAAATAGGGAAATTATGAAACAACAATTAGGGAAAAGACATAAGAATCATTCTTAGCATTGGAGATGTCCCAACTGGTGGAGATGTGAGCAGTGTTTTTTTATGGGATCATGGAGCTTGGTAACTACGTGGGCTTACAATGGTGTAGTTGGTCTCCTTGATACATAGAGGTTGAATGGTAAGTATTTGGTGATGCAAGTATTAATGCATTCTATTGTGGTTGTATGGTGGGGATAGTCGAAGTAAATGCAGTTGGACAAAGTAAATGGGTTATTGAATGTCGTAGTTTGGGAAAGTGTACTTTGATTAAGTTGCATTGTGAAAACAACCATTTTGGTGCTAGTTACTTATATATACATGTATACATATATACATATATATATGTATATATATACACACACACACACACATATATATATATATATATATATATATATATATGCAATATAAATGTATATACATGTGTACATATATGTATATTGCATAAATATATGTATCTATGTTATACTAAATAGTTATGTTCAAGCTCCCCTATTTCTCTATAATACTAAATTTCAGATAATGCACCTCATCTTATACAATTGCTCTATTTGTTAGTAGGCTAAAAACAATGTGGGCACCATAGTAAAATAAAAA